>JANDEH010000013.1:11136292-11587672 GCA_024610705.1 Tetragnatha versicolor
CAGGTATTTATTCCATAAAACCAATTAAAGAGCTATATTTTTTAAAATAATTTCATATCTTAATTTTATCATTAATCTTATTCAACATTAGATGAAAGAAAAAAAACTAAGACATTTTTAACTATACACTTATGGGATTACAAATCCCTTCCAAGTGCATTTCTTAGTCTTAATAATAATACTAAGAAGAAAAAAGTAAAAATAGAATAGTATTTGAAATTAAATAAATTTCAATTACAGATAAAAATTAATATCAAATAAAATGTCTGCTCTTAATTTAGATTTAATTTAACAAATGCCAAAATTGAGCGATTTTGCTGGTTTATTCTATTTACAGAAGATTAAATGTTAAATTCCACTGTCATGCCCGCTTATAAATAACCCCTAGTTCATTAGGAGTGCATTTCCGATTCTCTATTCCTGTGTGATTCTGAGTCTTCTAGGTGTGCCCTAGCCAGGGTTGGCAAAAACCGGGTAGGGTTTTTTCGGAAAAAAAAGTGTCATTTTTTTAATTAAATGATTTTCTCCTGTATAGTAAGCGTTTTTTTAAATTTTAGTTAGTTCTTTCTATGTTAAATGTGTTCGGTCAAAATAATTTCAGTTTTTCCATTGTTAAGTGGGTTTTTCAGAGTTCGTCAGTTTAATTAATGTTTTTATTTTTATCCTCCTTAATTTTTCATATCTAGTTTGAACTTTAAACGTCCTGTATTTTCAAAAAAACCAACTGAATTATGAAAGATCCTTTTCAACTTTGAAAAAACCCCATTTAATTCTAGAAACCTACTTTAAATTTTGATAAATCCAATAAAATTTTAAAATTTTCCTTAAATTTAAAAAAACATTTAATTTTGAAAGAAAACTAACTTAACAAAAATACTGAAATTTAAAAAAAAATCCTCCTTAATTTTTATTACTAGCATTCATTAATGAAAAACCAATGAAATTTGAAGAACACTCTCCTTGGAAAAAATTAAAAAAAAAACACTCACTGCAGTTCTTGCTATGTTATTTCGTAAAATGCTTTTCTTCGATATTAAAACTGCCAAAATCTTGATTTTTCTTGGAAAAACCCAAAAATGGGTCCTAATGAGGGTTTTTTCACGTTTTTTTAAACCCACTGGGCTTAACCAAATTGTGTCCAATCCAGCAAACTCTGGCCCTACCCTTACTAGAAGTTATGAAACCCTTATTTGAAACATCCTGTACCTGTCACAAAATCCGTATTACATCCATAGTGCACTTCGGAAATAACATTGAATTAAAACTTTCCCTAAATGAATGTTTGGTAAGATCCTTGCCCAAAATTACTCCTGATTCTTCTGTACATTTTTTACTGAAGGGAAAATGGTAATGCTAATATTATGGATCGACTATAATTACCCAACCCTACAGATTTATAATAAAATGAGCAAGAAAGAACGAGTGTTCAAGAGTCATACGATGGAGACAATGAAGACTTACCACACTACTAGGTTTGACGTGTACCATCCGCCATTGCAAAAAAACAATCAGCGGTACTATATCAGACTGGCATACTTAACTCCCCCCTCTTGAACGGTGCTCTATTATTTTGTACAAACTATGCAATTTAATATCACTTAATTATTTTCAAACATTAAAATCACTTACCAAAAACCAGGTTGGAGATTCAAAATATTACCTCCAGGAAACGGAGCAAATCCAAACCTTCTCCGAGTTTCAGCTGCCTAGCCAAACTCGAATCCAAACGCCAATCTTCATGTATCTTAGATGATGCAGCTAAAGTATCGGATTCCCCTGAGTCAGAAGGAATCAGTTTTGCTAAACCATAGTTTCCTATTTTTATCTGATATGGGATGTTGCTGGTGCTTACTTGCCAGAATCCTTTAATCTGAGTTTTCATTTTTTTATGTTAAGTTTATGAAAAAAGTAGCTACTTGGGTTACTTTAAAATATTTTTTATAGGGGCCGTTAATATATTAGGTATGCATGTTTTTGGTCATTTTTGACCTCCCCTCCCTCTCTGTCAGTAAGGCTAAACAAACCGAAAAACCCCTGTCATAGTTACATAACGAAACTGCCCGACTGCTCCTTATTGCCTTATTTTGTACAAAATGTTAAGCAGTGCTTAAGTAGTGTAATATAAAAATTAAGGACTTCATTGAAATAAATTGTGCTCCATGAACCTTAAATCATCGTTAGAAATTTCTTAGTGAAGTCTTATTGCTTGAAATTTTTTCCTAGTTAATTTTTTTGTAAAATATATTTTCTGTTGAATTTTGAAATTATTTATTCAAGAAACAAGATATTTTCGAAAATGCAGGGTTTTATTTATTGATTCATAGTCCAAGAAAGATAAGGTTTGAAGTGGAACAAATTGTAAAAGAAAGTTTGATGGGTGATTCTTACAGGAAATTCTCCGTAAAAAACGATGGTGAAACGTATACCAAAATTAACCGTGTCCTTTAGCCAATATGGCGGATTTTCCAAAATGGCGGTCAATCGTTTTTAACTTATTACTTCCTAAAAATTGTTAATAAAATTCTAAATTTTGCAGTAAATGATTAATATTTAGTAGCAAAAGCAATGGGGAACTATTTTTTTCTCTTGCGATAAGTAATTTATCCAATATGGCGGATTTTCCAAAATGGCGTCCACTAATGCTTATAGTAAGTAAAATTCTGATGATAAATTCGTAATTTTTTCAGGATATGGTAAGAATTAAGTCATAATAATATTCATATCAGTTTCCTCTCCTCAATGTATCAAATATGGCGGATTTTTCAAAATGGCGGACAATCGTGTTTTACTTTTTTGCTAAAAATCGTTAATAAAATAAAACTTTTGCAGTAAATTATTAGAATTTAGTTGCAAAAATAATGTGGAACTGTTTTTTTCTCTTACGATAAGTCATTTATCCAATATGGCGGATTTTCCAAAATGGCGTCCACCTAATGTTAAAAATAAATAAATTACGATAATAAATTCGTAACTTGTACAGTATACGGTTAGAATTAAGTCACAATAATATTGATAAAAGTTTTTTCCCCCTCAATGTATCAAATATGGCGGATTTTCCAAAATGGCGGCCACTTATTTAGATCCTTTTTATTTTTTTATTTTTTTCTTAATAATTAGAAATATTAATTGTTATTAGGTAAAATATAAGCAGAATACTTATATTTTACTAAAATTCAAAATTAGTTGCGATAATACATGAGATGATATAGTTGCTATAATAAGTATAAGTCAACTATATTATCGCTATCGCTATAATTAAACAATTTACAGAAAAAAAATCAACCAACTTTCCACAAATCCCCTCCATGAATAAATCTCTCTTTAAAGCTTGAATATATATTAACTCGAACTTATCAAAAATTTAAACGAAATGTTTTTAAAAATATTCATCTTAATTATTTTTAATCTATGATTATAAAAATGACTAATTCTAATTGTTTATCAATATTAGGACCAAACAGAAACCATTATTTTAAAGTAACTCGTTAGTATAATATGCCTAGTGTTTATCATTCATATTTTTTTAAACCCAGACTTGTTAAACAATACCATTTAAGCAATTGAAAATAATAGGAGACCAAACATCACTCTCTGTTTACAATTAATTTCGATAAAAATCAGACTAAAAATTATAAATATAGGACAAAAAGTGTGAAATTTTTTTAGTATAAAATGGCGTACATGTAAGTTTTTAGAATATGTTTTTATCAGTCTTTGAGTGATATTTCATCAAGAAAGTATTTTTTAAAAGGTGAAAAAACATGTTTCATCTTAAAATATAGCGTCAATCGGTCGTTGTGATTGGATGCATAATAATTTGATTGACAGTACTTGCTTTGTAACTGCCACCTTATCCGTTATCTAAAAAAATGGAAATATTTTGAAATTGAGAATTTTTTTGAAAAATCGAAGGGCCTATACTCGGAAATCCGGAAATAATCCGGATATTTTTGTACCATATATGTGTCATTCGGTTCAGTAATTAAAAAGCCTTTCTCTGGAAACCGTTCACCAAAAACTTTTTTTTAGAATAGAGATAGTTTTAAATTTAAAAATCCAATACAACCTTAAAATTTCACTTCTGAAATCATGATACATAATACTGTTGAACCAACGATAGTAAAAGGGTCACGTGACTTTTTGCTTCCGTATTTTTTATTTTATTTAAAATGTACTGTTTTTTATGTATATAGAGGGTATAACTATGGTTAGAGCAGTGTTTCCCAACGTGGGGAGCACGCCCCACCATTGGGTAATTTTACTTTCTAGAGGGGCAATAGGAAAATTTTCAATCAAATTGCCCCTACGAGTGAGAAAAAAATCCAAAAGTTTTCTGGGGGAGGACCCCCAACTCCCTCATAACTTTCTCGTTTACTTACTATTTCTTCCTTGAAAATTCGTCGGCTTCCAGTGATCGTGTCTCCTTAGGTGTAATCTATCAAAACTGAACTGAAAGTTTTTTAAAGGGAAAACTTTTAATTTTTTTTCGGGGGAGTTACCCCCAGATCCCCCAGTTATACATTTGAAGTCATTTAAAACTTAACGTATAAAAGCACTCGTAAGGATGTACCTTAAAAAATTTTGAGTCAACCTCCCTCCCTGAAAATAAAGTCTGGTTACGGTACAGGCGGTAAGGCTCTCCAAATATCTCATCATCAACATTGTTAAGATAACTATGTACGAGGGTTGTTTTTTAATTAACTTCAGTTTTGCTCCTGAAAAAAAAGTAGTACGAATTTCAAAATAAATTTGCTACTGGCAGATAGGTACATTCTTAAGAATCAATTTACCTCTTTACTGAAAAAAATTGGAAATTTTTTCTATTATTTATCGAATTTACAAGCGCGCTCCTCGAACTCATTTCCCGCCGGCCCATAGAGAATTTCTATTCCTTTAAACTTCGTTCGCATTAATAATAGACAATCGGCAGGCAGGTGATTTTTGCAGCATGCTAATGTGCATGTTCAAAACCATATTTTTTGCATCTGCCAAGTTCTAGGCATTGGGGATTCTGGAGTTACAGCCATAATAAACAAGGCAACATCGATAGATTCGCAGGCAAAGTGTGCGCTGAGGGGGAAAACGGCTGTCCGAACCGATGTGAAGCTCAACGAAAAATCAGACTTTTCATGAAGCGGGATCGAAAAACTTGTGAAAAAGTACAGTAAAAGGTCTATTTAAAGGTGATAACGTTTAAAAGCAATTAAGGATGTTTGTAACCTTCCGTAAAACCTTATTTTTTTATATTCATTTATTTTTTTATTTTTAAAAAATCGAAAAGGGGAAAATTTCGAAAAAGAGGATTTCTCTATGGGTTGGCGGGAAATAAGTTCAAGGAGCGCGCTTGTAAATTCGATAAATAATAGAAAAAACGTCCGATTTTTTTCAGTAAAGAGGTAAACTGATTCTCAAGGATGTACCTATCTATCAGTAGCAAAATTATTTCGAAATTCTTGCTACTTTTTTTTCAGGAGCAAAGCGGATGTAAATTAAAAAACAACCCTCGTATATTATTGATGACTAAAATTTTTAAATTATATGAAAAGTAATTTCATTAAAATTATTTTGTCTTTCAAATTGAGTTCTCCATATTTTGTGTTTAAAAATAATTCACTAGTTTTCTAAACATGTCTCATATTTTTTTTTCAAAAATCAACCAATTAAGTTTTTAAATTGATTAATATATATTTTGAGCCTAAAAATTTATGAGTAATCTTACAAGGGGGCATGGAAAATTTAGAAAGACTTTGGTGGGGCGTTGACCAAAAAAGGTTGGGAAACACTGAGTTAGAGGGAGTAAATGTATCTCCCTCTTTCGATCAACTTCCTCCCCTCCGAGTATGTCAAAATCACATGACCCTTTTACTATCGTTGGTTCGACAGTACAGGGTGTTTCAAAAGTCCGATTCACGGCTTTTATTTGGAACCAACGTGTCCTATAGGGTCTCTGAAGTAAGGTCTACTCCTAGGTAAAAGACCCAGGAGAATCCACTGAGATGACTTACAGCGCCCCTATCGGCAAAATAAAAAAGTTCAAAAAATAATTTTAAAAAAAAAGGAGATAGAGGAAAAACCTCAGTGAGAGTATTGATAGCCACGTTATGAAGGTCTCACTGAAAAAATCATGAAATATCGTGAATATTCGCGGAGATATTATTTGAATGTCAAAATAGCACTTTTTCAGGCATCAAAAAAGAAAAAGTTCTCAAATAAGCAGTTTTTTTCGTTTTTTTATTAAATTTTGCCTTCATTCAACTAAAAAACCCAAAATTACACAATAACACTGAAAAATTTGCAAATTTAGGAACTTTTTCTTTTTGAGGTCTGCAAATAAAGTGCTATTTTCACATGCTAATATTTTCGACAATATTCACGATATCTTCATGAAATTTTTTTCAGTGAGAACTTCATAATGTTGCCAACAATACTCTTACTGAGGTTTTTCCTATATCTCCTTTTTTTTGGACTTTTTTATTTTGCCGCTAGGGGAGCTGTAAGTCATCTCAATGGATTCTCCAGGGTCACTTTTCTAGGGGTAGACCTTACTTCCGTGACATTAAGAGACGTTGGTTCCAAATCAAATTAAAGCTTGCAAAAATATCTTTAAAACGAGGGGTAATAGATTTTTCTCGAACAAATATAACCGGAGTTATAATACGTTAAAGAGCGAAAAATTGCTTTTTCTTCCTTTTTTCAAAGATTTTTAATAAAAAAATTACTGATAAAATTGAATAATAAAAACCATTTCTCATTTATATCATAGAAGAGAACAATTCCTGAAATTTTTGTTAAAATCCGAGGGGGTCAGGTTGAATTTTGCCATTTTTTGGTTGATTTCACATGGCTATAACATGACCCATGACCCATAACTATAACATGCTAGCTATAACATGACCCATAACTAAAAATGAAAAATGTATCGCAGTTGAATCTATTTTTTTCCAGTCCTTTAAATCAAGATAAGTAGGACCTATTTAATAACTTTCCATAAAATGTTTAGGATTGGTAAATTTACAAATATGCGGTTTTCTCATTTTTTTTTGGTGATTCCAAAAGGAGCGTCCGAAAAAATCCAAATAAACAAAATAGATTATAGATTAGCAATAGAAATTAACAAATTAACTAATATATTATTAACAGTAAAATAGAAAAAAGTAAATTTGAAAACAAATTATTATTATTTTTGTTATCCCAAAGTACCTATTGCAGATTTTTGAGTTTTTAAATATAGGGAAATACGTATTTAAAAAGTAAATATTCCGAAACACAAGTCAGCTAAATTTGTTGCTCGACCCATTAAAATCCTAATTAAAATGTGAGAAGAAAAAATGGGACTCGAGGGGCGATGTAGTAAACTACATCTGATTATAAGACAGAAACCGACCACTGCAAGGCTTGACAGTGCTTTGACCGCTCTGCTACGGGAATAGTCTACTACAGGGGTTCCCAAACTTTTTATGTCACGGAGCCCTTTTCAAGAGACAAATTCTTCGCGGAGCCCTTTACCGAAATAAATTTTTCAAGGTAAAAAAGTAAATTACAGAAAACCCATTTCTCCTAGAAATAAAAGCATAAATGCAGTAGTGCATATAGAAATTTATTTCGGGAGGGGTCCGAAATTATCCCTCAGCCCCTCCCATGCATATTTAACAGTTCGACGTTGCTTTTAAAAATATTTTTAGGTATAATTTGCATCTAAGATAATTTATTTGTAAGAAAAATTGTGTCGAATTAAGATCCAAGTACAATTAAAGGGTCTGGGGGTCCTTCCGTCCCAGAAGACTTTGTGAAATGTGATCCTTAAAAACAGTTTTTAACCTCGTTTTAGGTAAATCATTGTCCAAATTTTGGACAGTCATTTTTGGTAGTATTTTAATTTTACCGAACTTATTATAAAAATTGACAATAATAAAGTTTCAAGTACAATAGGGGTTTTGGGGGTCCTCCCCCTGAAGAATTTCGTAAATTTGACCCTAAATAACATGGTTTTAACTTGTTTTGCTATAAGTAGTCAGAATTTCTGGGGGGAGGCAGGGCCCCCTCGCCCCTCCTATATACACCCCGGGATATATGTAATATTTTGTTAACCAATTATATTTTATCATTGGATACAATGTAAATCTTTGTTTTAAATTTCTGAATAATAAAGCTATAACTTTTTAATCATTATGCCCGAGATGCATGAACAAAGGATTTATAAAGAAATCTGTACATCTGTAAATTTTGTTTTCCTGAAAGTTACATCTTTTGAAATCAAGAGCTGTTTTGGGGGGCTGTTAGACCATACGTCAAAGGTACATATCGAAATTTATTTACACAGGGGCCCAAAATCATTCCTTATCCCCGCCCATGCCATAAGATCAATGTAGCTTTTTATACATTTTTTGGAAGAATTTGCATCTTAAAGAACTATATATAAGAAATGCTTTGAGTAATTAAGTTCCAAATGGTATAAGGTGGGGGGTTGGAAATTTGACTCTACTAAAAACAGGCTTTCTCTTGGTATTGGTAAATCTACTCCGAATTTCGGACATACATTTTTAAGTAGGGTTATGATTTTGTTGAACTTAATAAAAAAAAGCTGCTGAGTAATAAATTTGCGAGGTGGGGGAGTGGGGTCCCAGGATGTGCTACTATTAGGCGCGGGGCCATTTGGGCTCGGCCGTTTCAGCGGCAGAAATAAAATAAAAGTAAAAAGAACTTTCATAATTCTTCTAAAAATTAGAAGAAGAAAAATTTGGGGCCGAAACAGGGCCGGTGCCCAAACGGCCAGCGCCGAATCGTCCCATCCCGGGGGTTCCTCCCCCAGAAATGTTTTGGAAATTTGACCCTAAAACAGGATTTTAACTTGTTTTGGTAAACCAAAAAAAGACCTGAAAAAACAAAAACCAGAAAAAAACTATAATTAACAGAGCTCACTTTATAGGAGGCTTCACACCAAATCCACTTAAATTTAAGGGTGATTTTAGAGCTCTAAAAACTTGGGTAGGAAGGAGCAAAAGTAAGTTCTTAACAAGAAACACCTAGCCAGAAAGTTATTTATATAACATTTCAGAGCAACGCAAATTAGAAATTATCAACGTATTTATTTCAAATTTCTTCGCGGAGCCCCTGGAAATGCTTGGCGGAGCCCTAAGGGCTCCGCGGAGCACAATTTGAGAACCGCTGGTCTATTATCTCTCCTTCTTTCTCCCCTTCGTTTCATGCTGATCTTAATGGGTTGCGCGTTGATTTCAGCTGACTGTGTTCAGAGCCTTAGGCGAAGGTCACCCTGAGAGCAGGATCAGGCGTATCTTACCGATCTCTTTGTATGGTTAGGTGCATAGAGGAAGGATAAAGGGTAGAGAGCGCACTGGTAACCCTCCGCTAGGGTACGGATAAGAGTCACGTGACAGAGGCATACCGGAGAACTCGTTTTCCCTCAGCATCGGTCTTTTCCCATACATTCCAATGGTGAATGATTGCGTGGTAAAAATCAGTGCTCGGTATTTCTTAAAAATATGGTTGTTTCATGCTGTGCATATGGATGTAAAGAGAAGCGGATCAAAGGTGGATCTGTTACCTTTCACAGGTATGTTGAAATTATTAGTTGTTTGTTATTTAAGTTGTTTATTCATGTCATTTTTTATCATGAATGGGTTTCGGAATTGGCTTTTTTGCATGCGTTGTAAAAAATTAACCAAATTTCCTGCTCTATCAACGATATTACTTGAGTATTTACAAAACTATAACATTCTTGTAATAGTGCAACAAATTTATGTTAGTTATTTACTTATTAAACGGTTTTTTTTCAAACTCCGATCAGTTTTTTGATGTCCGCCAAATTGGCGTCGACATCTATCGCCAAGTTAAATCGTCGGATGGCTTGTTTTTCATTGTATATTTTAATTTTAATAATTTATAATGCTGTCTAAATAAAAAAAATCCTTTTTGTGAGCGTCGGATAGTTAGTTAAAATCTTAATTTTTTATATTTAGGCCTCACAAAAAACTTAAAACCTTTTTAAACCATGCAATCTGACTTTTACCGGTTAAGTATTGCAACATAAGGTTTTTCAATAGTTTTTTTTACTTGGAAATTACATTAAAAATAAAATAATAAAAGTCGGACAAAATCGGCCCACGCGAAGTTTAATTTTTTTAATTTTAAAAAATGGCCGAAAAATTCTTAAAATCGATAAGTAGTTATCAAGACTATATGTTTATAGGCTATTTTCCAGTACTGAATACAAATATTTCATAATTTTTTTTAAATTTATTATTATTTAAATATAATTAATTTTAAATTATTTATTTCGAAGTATTGTCAAAATATTTTCGGTTTTGATAGAAAGATTTTAAATTTTTTGTCTTTCAAGGTTCATTTTAATAAATAAGAAATTTTAAAAAACTTATAAATGTCCGATTTTCTTCTTAATTTATTATGTAATTTTTTAGTTATTTATAAGTGAAAACATTTGAATTAATTATTTTTCGGTTTTAACCATTGGTTTATTCTGTATGGTTTATCCAATTTTTAAAAATTAATATTTATCAATTCAAAACTTAAATTAAATAATTATATTAAGCTTTAAAATATAGCCAATAAACTTATATCAAGTCTCGGTTACTATTAATTTTTTTTTTTACTTTTTTTCAGCTATTTAAAAAAATAACAATACTTTGAGAAATTAAATTTAAAATATTTCTTAAGTGGAGTTAGCTTGTATAATAATACTTGTGTTTTTTATAGTTTTCCAAAGGATGAGGAACGAAGAAAAGCTTGGTACACTTTAAAGCTGTGTGTTAATGTGTTTTTCATCCCTTTTTTATTCAATAAAAAACTTGATCCTATTTTTTGTTCTTTTTGTAAAATAAATTTGATGCTTTTATTTTACCAATACCTTGAACATTGATCTTTTTAATCTGAATCTAAAAATAATTATATTCAGTTCTAATTCCCAAGGATAATTTTATAAAAACATCAGGGTAATGATGTGGAAATTATTGTGGAATGGGCATATAAAGGTAGTAAAAAAGATCCATTATAAAAAATATGAGTTTTTAAACTTTTGGATTTGTA
Organism: Tetragnatha versicolor; assembly: GCA_024610705.1. NCBI lineage: Eukaryota > Metazoa > Arthropoda > Arachnida > Araneae > Tetragnathidae > Tetragnatha > Tetragnatha versicolor. Next base: position 11,147,354 of record JANDEH010000013.1, read on the forward strand.
ATTATTAATTAAACGACTAGATCAAAAAAACGAAAAAGTAATTGAAAAGAACCCAATTTGCAACTTAAACATTCTTGAAGAAAAACATGGGAGTGGAAATCAACCTGTAAAATAATTTATAATTAGAGTGTCGAGTTCCACTCCTAAGTTGAACTTCCTATGCTTGCCTCTTATTTGAAAAACTTGTGATTCATAAGTTATGTATTAAAATTAATCTTCAAAAAGAAGTTTTTTTTAAAATTCTTAACATTTATCAATGCTTATGATCATATGAAATGAAACAAGACATAATTAATGATTACAAAAAAAACGTTTTGCGTTAAGTTTATCGGTGCCAGTCAATTTCAATTACATTACCGGATTGATAACAAACTGTAATCGCACTATCTTTCCTCTATAGAGTCGACGGTATTTGCGAAAATATGTTGTCTGAAAACTTTTTGCCGACATCTATATCAGCGCCAACAGTAGCGATAAAGAGCCAATTTCTGGTAAACGCGCGAAAAAGAAGCTCCAAGCTGCTCTCAGTCACGTGGTACACTCGTTCCACCGGCTCACACATACTCCTTCCATAGCGTGCGCTCTCTACCTTCTATTCTTCCTCTATGGTTAGGTGAGGTCAATTAGAGAACAATGAGATCGCTGAGATACGCCAGATCCTGCTCTCAGGGTGACCGTGACCTTGGCGGTGAATACGGCCATTTGGGAACGGTCACCGAGAGATCAGGCGTATCTTATCGGGGAGTGGATATCTACCCCACTCTTTTGTTTGCTAATTGACCTTACCTAACCACACAAAGAGATGGAGTAAATATCCACTGCCCGATAACATACGCCTGGTGATACGCCTGACTCCACGCGCACGGTGAACGAGGCCTTAAACTGCGCAGTCATGTTGTAGTGTATTTTTTAAGATAAAATCGACATACAATTGAAATAATTTATTTCCACCAAATAAAATCTGCATCGTCCCACAATCCAGTATACTTCTTCAATCCATCATATCTATCTGGAACACACGGCACAGGGGACGTATTTATTCTTGTCGTCTTCGTCACAGTCTGCGCACTCCATCCACACGGGCTCCAGTGTAGCTGCATCTTCGTCGGTCTTAATGACGATGTCAGGGAAACTGGTGTCCGGGTTTCCGTTCATGCAGATATAGTGAGATGTGGTTCCGGAGTTCCGACTGGTCATCAGGTAGCCCGAGTACTCCAGTTTGGTCTCCTCTGGGCAGGATGTCCGGCCAGGGATGGTCACAATGGAGGAAGCGTTCTCCAAGCGGCAGGAAGAACACAGAACTGGACCTATGGATAAATAATAATTTAATAACCTTTTATCTACTACATTATGATTTTCTGAAATTTTTTTTCGTGCTAATATTTTTTTGAGTCACTAAATTGAAAATTAAGGGATATACATAAATAAACTAAGCATCTTTGAGAAATTTAATCCGCAAAGAGCTAATTAATTAAATTCATACTTTTGAGTTCCGTCAGTACACTGAGGGCTAAATATTCTCACAATACCCCAAAACATATAGAATATTATCGCAGTTTTAAGCCATAAAAATAATAAATTTTTCTTTTGACTTTAAACACTTTTAAGGGGACAAAAATGCCAATCATTGGAATCCGATAAAACTGGCAGCTGAAAAAACAACTTCAGTTTAAAATCTATCCCGCTAAAATACTCATCGTAGATTCCGTGCTGCATTTTATCCGGGAAGAATAAAACTAAAAGAGTGTTCCGGCAAAGTATCGTCAGTGTATTCGTAAGGATGGGTTTTCAATGTAATATTAAAGTTGGTGGGACTTGTAAGTACCGTCAGTAGATAAAAGTTTAACACCATTTCAGTCCACACCTGTGAACCCCTCGTTTGCATTGGAAATTTTAAGGAGTGAAGAGTGTAATACAAATTTACACGTTAGAGACCCTGGAGGATTTTGATAATGTTCAATAGCCGTTTTCACTGTTAACACCCGTATGCACCGGTAACTTGTTCGGCGGTTAACCGGCAGTCAAACATCTTATTATCAGTTAAAGAGGGAAAGTAGAAACTGAATAGCTAGTTCGCGTAAAAAAGGAGTAAAGAGAGAAACACCAATTCACAGTTTTTACTTAGGATCTGAAATGAACATCAAAAGGGATAAGTCTGAATGAACCTTAAGAGGGACACGCTGTTCCTGATTCCATTAAAATATGCTTGGCCATTACAAAATGTAATATCTTGAATATGTTAAAAGAGCAATGTTCTTCTTAAAATCCCTCAATGGACATAATAAACTGAATTTTAAAAACCTGTTAGTTTTACCTGTGGAATCATCCGGTAATCTGTAGGTCATTCCGTTCATCACAGATATGGTGGTACCGACGGTCAGTTTCTTTTCTTCCACCGCTGTTTTAGGGAGGGCTGAAAGACATTCGATTGTACCTCCATTTCCAAAATAGGAATCGGGTGCAGTGGCAGCAAGTCCGAAGTACAGGGGCTGGGGACTAGGTAAGGTACAGTTCACACTACCCCAGTGGATGTATTGCGATACAGCCTTAGTGTAGGGGTACCATATGAAGTCTCGTTTCTCCTAAAATCAAATCTCATCATGAGTTTCATGCCTTAAATCAAACCCAGTTTTTATGATTTTACTTTAATTTTTTTTGTGATAATTTAATTCAAACCCTGAATCGAATCTAGGGAACCACAAAAACTCTCACTCCTCCTAAGATCAAATAAGGGATTTTTAAGAGTCATTGAGTGAGAAATTAAGTGCACCCTTACAAAGACATTTCCAAAACTGATTGAAAAGTACTCAAATGTGAGTTAGTCACAAAGTCAAACTGTCTTTGAATATGATTTACTCAAGTTTGAAATATGCATTAATTCATTTTCAAAAATATACAGGTACTAAAAACCGATATACTATGTTCCCATATTTGAGTAAAGCCATGTTTCATTGATGTTTGCTTGTATTTATTTAGCAGATAATATACATTGTAATGAAACATAGTGATAACTTTCAATTTGAACCCTGCTTCAAGCCAACTAAAAACTGCTAAATAATAATGTAGTCTACATTTCAGACACTGGGGGAGATAAATGGGTGTTCATTTACTGGATCGTTAAACTGACATTTCCCAGAACGGCCGTTCATTCACTGGGAAAAATCCTTACCTCCTCGTGAATCTTGGTGGTTTTAAGCTTATTCGATCTATAAGCTAAACTAAGTGTAGTGCCCAAGTCTTAAAATTGTGCCATCCAGTAAATGAACGGGGTGTGTTGTTCAGAAAGTCTATGCGCTAGGCTAATACATAGTGTTTCGAAAGTGTGCTTAACAGCTTTAGTTTCAAACAACATCGCCTCGTAAAATCAGGGGAATAAAGTTTTCCTAAGTGAAGTGACCAAGGGGAATATATTGAGACGGCTTACAGTGCTCTTAGTGGACAAATTAATAACTCAATAAAAAAAATTAAAGAAAATAGTACAAAAACTTCATTCTGAAAAAAAAATGTTCATTGAAAGAGGTCATCAGTTTTAGTTATTTGGAAAAGTTTACCAGTAGTTCAGTTTAACCAATCTTGCAGAAACCAAACAGTTTTATAAATTTTCCTAAAATACTAAAACTGGTGACTATATTCAGTATTCATTCACTGGGAGAACCATGTTCAAGTGTTCGTATTTTTACTGTGTATATCGCACTTTTTTCACCAAAATCAGGATTCCTTCAAAACTGTTATTTTCTGCGATCTGGCAGTACGTCTATCATATTGCTGAGAAAGAGCCTGTATGGAAAATGCCTTATTTTTAAGAATTGACCGAAAAAAAACCCTGAAAAAAATTTCTTGAGTGAAAAAATCGAAAATCCGAAAAATGCTAATAAATGTTCATTCACTGGGCAGTTCACCCTAGCAAATTTTTCAAAAATTAAAGTCAAATACAACGGAACTTTCCAGATGACCATATATATAATTAAAGTAGGATTTTATCTATGAATCAAATAGGGTTACTTGGGGTAAGTGGGTCACTGGGATAAGTGGGTCACCCCCTAAAACTATAATATGTACAGGAAATTTCACACTTACTCGCATTGATAATGTTACAGCTTGTCACACCGATGAGTTTTGCATATATTTGAGATTTGTTTAATTTATTTTTAAGATTATAGAACTAATTTAAAATATATTCCCAGAATGGATTTTTTGGAGAGTTCAAGACGTATTTTTCAAGGTAGTATTTCGAGGTAAGTTTTCATTACATTCTAATGTTTATTGAACTGTTTTACAGAGTTCGACCTAAAATACATACGGCAATTTGAAATTTTTCAAAAATTTTAATTTTGAAGTGTTTAAAAGGGGGTTCCCCTTACCCCATAGTTTTAACATGGTTGGGGTAAGTGGGACCCCTCAGTGTGGAGTAAGGGGGGCTCCTCTTTATTTAGTAAGTGAGACCCTTTATTATGATATAAGTGGTTCTAGAGGGTCCCATATGATATAGGAACTATAACTGAAGACATGAGCGGATTTCAAAGGGGTTATAGGGAAAATTTCCCCCGATAGTTACAGAAAATTTCGATTTATAGTAGCAAGACCTTTTACTCACCACTTCAAAATTCATTAAAATTTATGAATAGTGTGAAATGTGCGTTTTAATTTAAGTTATGGTGAGTAAAGTGAAATATCTCATCAATAGTGTTCATTCTTATTTAGTGTGTCCGATTTCTTTTTTATCTTACAATGTGTATTAACCCATTAGTGCCCAGTGATCTATTTTTAGATCGCTAAACATAGTGTCATAAATTATCTCTAAAATGTCCTTAAATTTACCCAACAGTAACGAAACTGCACGTATGGCAAGAGAAAATATCCCTCAATTATAATACCATGAGTTTTTTTATAATTGTTTCATTCATTTTGGGACAGTGATAGGCTAAAGTTTGTCTCAGAGTCTCATTTTGCAGTTTTTTCATCTTCATTTGCGTTTTTTAAGAAAACAGTAAATTTATACCACTAAATGAATCCTTTTCCAGTTTTACTTTATCTTTATAGATGTAGCTATTGGGATATAATGCAAAGTTAAGTCAAAAATAATTTATTTAGTGAAAAATCAAGTACAAATACTGCTGATCTAAAAATAGATCACTGGGCGTTCGGGCTTTTATTTTTTTCTGTGTTGCTTACAATACGAGTATTTAGTTTTTTCCACTAAAACTGATAAAATGTGTCTGAGAACACTCAGTAATGTTTAAGATGAAGTAAAATATTGATTTTTTTGAGAAGCTGAAAATTATATTATTGGAAATTAAATTTTAAAATTTAATTTGTCGAATAAATGGTGGGTAAGCCATTATGATTCATTTCTAATAAAGCACAGCATTGGAACTAGTGGTATAAAATTATTGGTGTTTATTCACATAAACGTATTTTTGACACAAATAGTTTTGAAATACTTCACAAGGGAAATTATAAAACAATTAAAGGTTATCAAGAAACTATGAAAATCTCAAATTTAGAGTTACAATATTTTTTGAATTCGCCCTTATCCAGCCTTTGTAATCTTAAAATTGACGTTATGCCAGAGTAAGAAGTTTATTGAATAGGTCAGCGAAAACAAGCAGCAATTTTGAATTTTGCCACGTAAGAAAAAAGCACATTTTATTTCATGAATGTTATTAATTTTTGGTAAACCAATTTACAAAATTATCAAAAAATTAACCCAATGCATTTTATTTTACTTATTAGTTAGAATTTTATGTCATTTCATATGTTTTCTATAACATACTTGTATCTAAATCTCAAGTTCTTAGTTCGATTTCCCCTTTTCCTCCTAAAATTATTTACAACATAGGTTATTTGTGTACTTATTTTTTGGTAAATTATTTAATTTTATTACTATTTAATTATTTTTCCACATATTTATGAATAAATACGTGTTTTTTAAAGAGAAATACTAATATTTATATTTATTTTATAATTTTAAGTATTTTTTTGAATTTAAACTAATACTTGGCTTTGTGACAAAAAATATCCTCCGAAAGCCCAGTGATCTATTTTTAGATCAGCATTTTTTGAAAAAACTAATGACTCTTTTGACAAAATACTTAATGTTAATACTTATTTTGCTTTTCATTCTATTCTTACCTGGTCATATTGATTTTGTGTGAGTATGTTTCTCACTCATTGATACAGTTACGATCAAATATTTATATTGAAATTTACTGTATTTTATCAAGTAAGACCCCTTTTTTCCTTTTAAGTTTTGCTTGCTTTAAATATAAATAAAGAGGGAGTGACCCCCTTACCCCATCTCTAGGGGTCAGTGGGTCACCCATCTCATTTTTGATAAAAAGACCAGTTAAGAAAAATATAAAGCTTTATTTTAGAAACTACTGATAAATTTTGTTTATCGATAGACTCTTTAACGAAATTAGTCAACAAGTACAAAATAAACCCTTTCAAATTTTTTCTATAAAGTTCCAAAAATGTACTAGGCCAAAAAAGGGTCCCACTTACCCCAAGTGACCCTAGATAGTTATTGATAGGATATTTTAATGGGAAAGTTATCATAAAATTCAAGCACATTTCATCAATAGACAGAGTAGAAGCTATAACCGCCTTTTATATAAATGCATGTTTTAGATTACTTACAATTGTACTTTGAAGTTTGAGAAGGTCTCTGGCAAACCTGTTAGGAATATTGTCAGCCCCTTCTCCGTATGCTTTGAAAGCTGCATCAAACTGGTCCAAACCACCGTCTCCTTTAAGATCTCTTATAGCAGCATTGAATGCATCCCTAGCTTTTATTATATTATCATAATAGTCATTAACCTGGAAAATAACATTGTTTCAATCTTTAGATTTTTTAATTAGTCTAAATTATCCGTTGAAAAAATGAACACTACCCTAGTAGCACAACTAATACCAAATACGTGAAGTTTAACTACAAGTAAACGAGGAGGAAATGTGGGGAACTGCTGAACGATATAAATCTTTATTCGGACTTACCAATTCTTGTTCTTTCTCGTCTAAAGTTTGACTTTTCGCCCAAGAATAGAATTTTTCATAGGATACATCAACATCGTCATATTTGTTAGTTGCTTCACTCAGCATTGCATCTAGAGCACTGGAATTAAAAATAATGATAAGAATCTATTTTCTTTTTCAAGAAAGAAGTTTCGTGCCAGGTTTTCTTTTTTTATTTTTGGAAACCATACTTTCTTTGATAATATGAAAACAAATTATAAAAAGCTACATTATTGTGATTATTATAATTATTGTTGTTTATACATCATTAAAATTATAGTAGGGGAAATAAAGGTTTAAATTTGTTATGTTAGAATGTTGAGACGTCTTGGAGAGATTTTTCAACATTTTATGGATCCTGTCATTTTTAATTTCTTTTAGTGGACGGAAATCTTGAACTTGTATAACATTAATATTGGCGTTTGTAACGTAAATATTGGCGGTCTAATGGATAATTGCAGTCTAATTTTTTTAATCTTAATGTGTTCAGAATGGCTAAAAACCTCCAAAAAACATTTTAATTTACCTTTATAGCCCTATTTAGCTATTTTCAGCTACCCTAAAAATTGCTTATTTTGTGTCTGAGCTGAAAGTTTTTTACAGCCTAGTGTTTCGATGAAAACGGTGATTCCCACATTTCCAAGAGACACACGTGACGTCCCATTGTTAGGAGCTTTCTGAATTAAAATATGTCATAATTGCCTTAAAAAAGTTTGTGGGAAAAGACAAGCGTATTTTTGGAATCATGAGAGAATTTTTAATAAATTAAAATTTGATATTTAGAATTTTAAGAGATGCTGCAATTCTCCATTCGAGAAACTGAAGCGCTACCAGTTTCGAACTTTAGAAGTTAGCCATTGCAAATCCACAAATCGAAAACGAAAAGAGATAGTACAAAAATTTCGATAAGGAAGTTGTTGGTAATATCGTAAAAAAGCGTAGAAAAAATTACATAAAAACATCTGAAATATCCGAGGAGCCAATACCAAAGTGAAAATGGAACTTATCAGGCCTCAGAGAAGAAAAATATTTATCTTTTTTATTGATTTTTAATTTTATTTTGAATTATCTTTTTTATTATTTAATGTGTATTTATTTATCTAAAAAATGAAACAAACTACTCGATAATTCAGAAAAACTTGTAAATTTTATTTGGTCATTCCATGTGAAATCAACACTGCACTCAACCTTACCCTCTCAGATTTTGATGAAGTTTCCAGGAATTGTTTCCTTTTATGATATAAATGAGAAAATGTTATAATTATTCAACTTTATCAGTAATCTTTTTTATTAAAAATTTTTGAAAAAAGGAATAAAATGCAATTTTTGCGATTTAATGTATTATAACTCCGGTTATTTTTGTCCGAGAAAAATCTATCCCCCTCGTTTTAAAGATAATTTTGCAAGCTTTAATTTGATATAAATTTTCACTATGTCCATGAAAAAAATTAACTTTCATGATTTAAAAAAAAAGCTTATTAAAAACAATGTTGGTATCCTTCAATTTTTTTGAAAATTATACTTATATTCAGCAACGTCATTAATTATGGCATCTGAAATTTACAGAGTGGGACCGCCAGGGGATCAGGTGTTATAGCAAAAAGAGTTGATTTGAAGTACCTACTATTTCTGAGGTTAGAGTCACCAGAACCCATAATTTGGCACATTTTAATTTAAAAAGTGGTAAGTAAAAGTGATTAAAAACAACTCTTTTTGCTGTAACTCCTGATCCCGTCGCGGTCCCATTCTATAAATTTCAGATATAATTTATAACGTTGCTGAATATATGTATGATTTTCAAAGAAATCGAAGGGTATCAACATTGTTTTTATAAACGTTTTTATTTAAAAAACCATGAAAATTAATTTATTTCGTGGACATAGAAAAACTTTATACCAAATTAAAGCTTGCAAAATTATCTTTAAAACGATGGGAAATAGATTTTTCTCGGACCAAATATAACTCGAGTTATAATACACCAAAAAGCAAAAAATTGCATTTTCTTCCTTTTTTTCAAAAATTTTTAACAAAAAAATTACTTATAAAAATTAAATAACAAAATACTCTCTCATTTATATCACAGAAGGAAACAATTCCTGAAATTTTGGTTAAGATCGGAGACGGTCAGGTTGAGAATTAAGAATTTTCGGTTGATTTCACATGGAATGACCCTATTATTTTTACGTGATTTTTACGACATAACCAACAACTTTATCATAGGAATTTTTGCTCTATTTTTCTTCATTTTCGATTTGTAATGGCTAACTTCAGAAATTCTCTACTATAGCTCAGCTTTTTCGTTTAGCAAGGGGCAAGAGGTTTAAGGAAAATGGTCTTTCCTATGCACCCTGCTTAAGTTACGGGCAAAATAAAAAACCAGCCATCATTGATAATGCCCCCTTGCCCCTTTGGGGATGGCCATTATTAATTAATTGCATCACTTTGCCCATAATATATTTCTTATATGGATACGGTACCTCAACTTACAGGTTTTTTCGGTATTCCTTGTGATTTGGGGCAAGAGTGTTCAAACTGATTATCTCCAGCTTCAGAGGAGATCCCTTTCCATTGTTGATCTCTGCCACAAGGCTTGGGTACTTATCGGCCAACTGGAAAGCTTGTTCTAGGGTAGTTACAGGAGAGATCGCACCAGCAGTGGCATAAGCGTGTATCTCGGTGGTACTTATACCCGAGATCTCTTTGTTCAGCTTATCGATGTTTCCTAGAGAGTATAAGAAAATATGATATATTAGGGAAGAATGGGGAGAAATTATAATAAATTATGAAGATTAGTATATAAATTATGAAGATTAGTATATAAATTATAATAAATTTTAGAATTACTCCAGAGGCGTTTATAGAAATTTATTTCGGGAGGGGACAAAAATTATACCATGTATATTTCATAGGTCCTAGTAGCTTTTTAGTACATTTTTAAGTAGAAATTGTGTCTTAGCGAACTCAATATAAAAATGTTATGAGTAATTAAGTTCTAGCAATCAAAGGGGGGTCTGGGGGTCAACCCCCATAAAATTTTTGGAAATTCATTTAGAAAAACGGGTTTTTAATTAGTTTTGATACCCCTTGTTAGAATTATTTGAATATAAATTTTTATGTAAGATTTGCATTTTGATAAAGTTAATGTAAAAAATATTTTATAATTTAATAGACTTAAAAACAAAAAGGTATCTGAGGGAAAGGTTTTCTGAAAGTATCCTCAGAAAAGTTTTAGAGAAATTAGTCCCTAAAACACACAGGAATTTAACTTGGTCATGATACACTTCGTCCAAATTTCAGACTACATTCTTAGGTAGGATTTCAATTTTAAATTTGATGAACTTATTTTTAAAAAATTTTTAGAATAAGTACCAAGTTCTAAAGGGGGTTCGGGGGTCCTCCCCCAGAAAATGTTCGGAGATTTGATCCAAAAAACAGGAGTTTAACTTGTTTTGATACACCAAGTCCAAATTTCAGGAGGGAGCAGGGCCCCTTCACCCACCCTTATATACACCCCTGAACAATTATTCTGACAATATTGAAAATTATTAAAATATATGTAACGAGTATAAAACGTTGTGTAAATCTAAAAAATTTAACTATTTTACCAAAATTCAGAATGAAATTTTAAACTCAAAAGATTCTCAAGCCTTTTGGAATATAATCCGAAAATTCAAACGAAGGAAACCTATCATGTCCTCAAACGTACCAAACTATGTGTGGTTTGATCATTTTTCAAAATTATTAAAAGGCAAACAGCTAAATCTTAACGTAAACCACTTAAACCAGCTAACTTTAAATAGTCTGCCAAGCGGCTTTGACCCAATTCTGGATTGCAACATAACTGACTCTGAGGTAGAAGAAGTCTTAAAGACCCAAAGAACAACAAAAGCCCTGGCCACGATAACCTTAAACCGGAATATTTTAAATATTTAAATAGAACTGCAATTCAATTTCTAACAGAAACACTCAATAAAGTACTACAATCCGAATGCTACCCCGAAAAATGGAGAGAAATATTGATTCATCCCATTTTTAAGAAAGAAGACCCTTCTAACCCAGGCAACTATAGACCGATATCTCTTATACCTGTAATCGGAAAGATTTTCACCGCAATTTTAAATAAAAGGCTCAACTTATGGCTTAAATTAAAAGACTCTCTATACGAAGAACAAGCTGGATTTAGGAGGGGTTATAGCTGCAACGATCAGGCTTTCATAATAAATTCCCTAATTCAAGATAAACTAAGAAAAAAACGGGGCAAGTTATACACAGCTTTCATTTATCTTAAATCTGCTTTTGACAGTATTAATCACTCTCTTATGTGGTCAGTACTCCGGAAACTGTCACTTAGCCCAAAATTTATTAACATACTAAAAGATATGTACGAAAAAGCTAAAGCGAAAGTTAGAACCCCAATGGGAACAACAGACTCTTTCAACGTTTATACAGGTGTACTACAAGGAGAAATACTGTCCCCTTTACTATTCAACTTATTTCTCAACAATTTAATTGCTCGATTAAATGAATCCAATATTCCTGATGTTCACATCTCTTCTTCTATACTCCTGCACATTTCACTTTACGCTGACGACGCGGTAATCCTGGCTGAATCCCCCATTGATTTACAAAAAAAGCTCAACTTACTCGAAAAATTTTGCTTTGAATTTAATTTGGCAGTCAACATCAACAAAACTAAAATTATGATTTTCAGGAGAGGTGGAAAACCTTCTAAATCGGATAAATTCTTTTATCAAAACTCGGAGTTAGATATAGTAAGGGAATACGTCTATTTGGGAATTCCTATTTCGTCAAATGGAAAATTTAATCTGGCCAAAAGATATTTTACATCAAAAGCAATTGCTGCAATCGGCGCGTCATGGTCTATCTTCACTGGATCTCGAGCCAACTCTATTAAAGCATGGTTTAAATTATTTGAATCACTAATTCAATCTTTTTTTACTTATGGTTCCCCAATTTGGTCCGCAAACAACATCTTCGAATTGGAAAAGAGTCTGCTAAAAAATTATTTACTCTCTCTAGAAACATACCAGGCTATATTCTAAGATTAGAACTAGGTCAAGCACCTATTGCAGTCACCTTAGTAAAATTGTTGTTGAAGTATTGGATAAGAATTCTTAAATTACCCGATGATAGATATACCAAAATATGCTACCAAAAGTTATTTTCCAACACGATGTTCTCAAATCCCGAGTATAATTGGGCTGTATCAGTCAAAAAAATTATTGAAAACCTTGGATTTAACTTTATTTGGACATCTCAAAATCCTGACCTGGCTTCCTATTATCTACCTAATATGTTACAAACTTGTCGAGATGAATGCCTACAACGAGATTTCTCAATGATGGAGAATAGCACCCACTTTCCCCACTATAAACTAATAAAGAATTGTCTCACCCCTGAAAACTATATACTATCCGACTGATCCGACTCTGATATTTATGTAAAAAGAATTATTTTCCAATTACGTTTAAATCAAAATAAAATCTTCTATAAGGACCAGATATTTGAAATTTATTTTACTAACAAATGTTCCTTTTGTAACACCGAAGAATTTGACACATGGAATCATATATTTTACTCATGTCCATGTATTTATAGCTATTATCGAAACAAATATTTATCAAACCCAAAAAATTTTCCCTTTGTCTTGAATGAGCCTAACGCTAACTATTTCAATATTCTATGTTTCCTGACTTCCGTTTTTAGGCTCCGCCGGGACATTGGAGAGGATTCTAGTTGATTTATTTTAGTTCATATTTTGTTCTTGCACCCGGTTTGTTCTGTCTTAACTTGTATTACAGTGATTTGTATATTCTTTTTAAAATTTGTTAATTTTTTTTATCTGAATTCTAAGATCATGTCAAGTTCTCTAAAAAAGTTTGTGTTATTTGTTAACGGGCAAACGCCCAAAACAATAAACTTTTTTCTATGTCTTTTTCTATGTCTATATATGCCCCTGAATTACTCCAAGTCTCTGAGGTGAGGGTCTGGAAATTTCAAGGAAAAAATTATGCATTGAAGTCAAAATATCGGAGGGGGCTGAAACTCTTTGAGGAAGTCTAAAAGTAACTTAAGGTGTTTTTTTAATTGGTGTTTCAAGGAAAAAATTTTATTATGCCTATTGATCAGCAGCATATTGTGCAGTTAAAGAGGGTCCCAGAAAAAAAAGAGCTATAAAGTCGGAAAATTAAAAATTTACCAGTGGTCAAATGGAATTAACCTAAGTTCAGGGACCTCCAAAACAACAACGAGACAGAAAGAAAAGGTCAGAAAAGCTATGCAGGGCTAGAAAAAGTAGATTGACCACTGGTCAAAATATCTTGACCACTGGCCAAGACAAAATGTTTCGCGTCTCAAGGCGTTTGGTTTTAGCCCCTAATGACCTTCTGCAGTGCCAAAGCATAGAAGTAGCAAAAAGTTAACCGGACTGACCAATGGTCAACCTGAACTAAAATGACTTGTTATAACAATAGGAAATACAAAATATTAATTAGAAACCCCCTATATTAATTTATAATGATTTTTATCCATATAGATATAGAGCAATCTTGACCAGTGGTCAAGCAACCCAAAATATTCGTAACCTACCTACGCATAAAAATCAATGGAACAGAACAATAAAATCAAGTTTCGTACAAACCAGTTGCCCGTGATGTCGTATTTACTACATCCCAATAGCAATCTTCCTACCGAAACCGGCCAATCTGTTAGGGTGAAAGTGGTCTAAGTCCATTAAAGTCAATTTAAAGCACTTCCAGTTGAAATTCGATAAAACTTGTTTCGCAGCAAAAATTGTATCCATGGCTAGAGACAAATCCACCCCAGGAAGTAAAAATATAAGCAATCCTGATTTTTTTGGAGATGTTTTTAGAAAACCTTCAATTACACAAAACGAAGTTCAGTGGACTTAGACCACTTTCATCCTAACCAGCTCATATGAAGGCGCCGCGGACCACAGTTTAAGAACCGCTGGGCTATATAATTCCCTTTTTTTAAATTTATGGTTGTGGATCATTATTAAAAGATCTTTAGAGATGATATTAATTTATTCATTTGTTTTTTTTTTAATTTTTGTAGGCTTGTTTCTTATCAGGCTTTTTCCCCTTCCCATTTAACTTAGCAAGTGTATTATTTTTTTCAAAGAAATCTGACAATGGTTTAAATATTCTGTAAAAAATGATCTTCGTTAACTTAAACAAAATCATGTCCTTAAAGAGAATCCTCACCTATTCTAGTAGCTGTGTTGTGCAAACAGTTTTTTTACCGTGTTGTTTCCCATGGTTGTTTCTCTAACATTTTTTGAGTGGATTTCGGGATCTCAGAACCTTTTTGATATAAAAAAATTATCTACAGGGTGTTCCGAAAGTTTGTTTCATGGCTTTTGTATGGAGCCAATGTCTCCTAGGATCATGGTCATGGAAGTAAGGTGAACATCTAGGTAAGTAAACATGGGAAATGCATGGAGATGACCTTGAGCACCTCTAGCGGAGAAATAAGAGAGTTAAAAAATTAATTCAAAAATTAATGGAAATTGGGCAAACTAAAATGTAACCAAACTTTTTTAAAAATTTTTTTGCAATATCATAAAAGAAGCACAGAAAATTTCTTAAATATAAACTCTTGAAACACTCACCTTTGATTGAGCCGTCAAAAGAACCAGATATGGCAAGATTAGCAGTTACTGCTGCTTTTATTTCCTCCATATACTCTGTGCTGTTGGCTTTTAGCAGGTATGAGATCAAAAGTTGTCCACCATACGTGATACTTCTGATATAGTGAGTACCAACTTTATCAGAAGAAAGGTTTTGCCAATTATGACGTAATTCAGTGTAAGAAGGGAATGTTTCCGTTACCTAAGACATTGAATAATTGAGAGTTATTAGTAAGTTAGTAATTTAACTGAAATAGTTATGAGAAATAAGATTACTAACAAAAGACAGCTAACCAGGGCAGTATCCAAGGGGGCGGTTTGGGGGTTCAAACCCCACCCCCGCCCGAGAAATTTCGACGTCAATTTTTCCTTACTTTTTTTCTTTAAAAATTCATTCCCCTAATTTTAAGGTTCAAAATTCAAAATGTTTCTTATGGAGAATCCCCAACCCCCCCTTGAAATTTTAAAATCCATTAATACAGTCTTTCCTTAAAAATTTTGGGACTTTCAAGAATGGTCCTCTTTGGGTTGTTTTAACAATGAGAAAGAGGGGAAGTGGGAACTCGGGGGTGGAAAAAAAGGGAAAAGCGACTCCAATTAATTACTTGGAATTAACTCCAAACGAGTTAAAATCCTGTTTTAGGGTCAAACTTCTAAACATTTTCTGGGGGAGGACCCCCAGACTCCCCTTTGGAACTCTATTATTTACAACTTTTTGTAAAAAGTTCGTCAAAATGCAAATTCCAACCAAAATCGAAATTAAATTCTTGAAAATTTTATGTCCGAAATCCGGATTAGGTGTACCAAAACGAGATGAAAATCTGCTTTTTAGCCTCATATTTCCAAAAATATTCTGGGGGAGGACCCCAGACCCCCCATTCGGGCATTGTAAGACTTTTTTGATTTTGAAAATTTTTAGACCCCCCCCAAAACCAAATCCTGGCTCCGCCGCTGTCTACTTACCTTGGACACCAACAAAATCAAACTAAAGTTTCAAGAAATTTTTTTGCCAACCCCCTCCCGATAAAAAAAAGTCTAGTTACGGCCCTGCAGCTAATTGTTATCAAAACTGTATCCAGGCATGTGTGTGTGTGTGTTACACAAGGTGACATTTCTTTTCCGGGAGGGTGGCGCAATTTCAAGTTACTAAAATCTCTTTGTACAGTTGCTGATAATAATTCATTTCACAACTTTCAGAGAAGAATCTTCATTTTATTTTCACGTGAATTTATGAAAGTTTGTAGGAAATAAGACTTTTTTGGACAACACTGGCATATGACGTGTTTGGTTTTGCTGTGGAAAATTCTCAGAAATACTGAACGAGGCAGGGTTAGATATTTATCATCTCAAATTTTCCTAGTGGTACCTACATACTACATACTATCTAAATAACCATTCTCAAATCCATTCCATATGGATAATTATTCCCTTAATAATTGAAGTGTTTTCGTTCTACCTCATTTTTGTGCACAAATCACTGTAATAATTTTGATGATTGTTATTGTAAATCAATTGATAAAGTGTCAACAATAAAATATCTTGGACTTCATATTGACTGCAACTTAAAGTGGAAATCCCATACCAAGTATACAGGGTGATTCTGAAATGGACCGCCAAACTTTGAGGGGTGATAGTACTCATCAAGACGAACAAGAATTGATGCGGAAAGGGGGGTCGCAGTTACACCGTTAAAGAGCTAGGTCCTAATGTAGTGCGAGAGCGTTACAAAAGGACGTTTTGCCAAGGCCCGTTTAACGAAAAAAAACATAATGAAATGAAAAAATTTATTGCATGAGGTACAGCAGTATCCGTACTACTTACATCATAAATTTGATAGAAATTGAACCACTTTCTAAACCGCGAAGTTAGTTTCAAAAGTGCAATATTAATCTTTTAGTCAAAGAATCACATTCCTTAATGGTATTTAGAAAAATGATGATCGGGGAAGGAATTTTCAATGATCGTAACATGGATCATTGAAACTGTTTGATCATTGAAAATTCCTTCCCCGATCATCATTTTTCTAAATACCATTAATGGAACTCCATTGTTTGACTAAGAGCACGTTTTAAAACTCACCCCACGGTTTAGAAAGTGGTCCAATTTCTATCAAATTTATGATGTATGTAATACGGATACTGCTGTACCTCATGCAATAAATTTTTTCATTTCATTATGTTTTTTTTTCGTTAAACGGGCCTTGGCAAAACGTCCTTTTGTAACGCTCTCGCACTACATTAGGACCTAGCTCTTTAACGGTGTAACTGCGACCCCCCTTTTTATACCAATTCTTGTTCGTCTTGATGAGTACTATCACCCCTCAAAGTTTGGCGGTCCATTTCAGAATCACCCTGTATTGCTGATAAATTAAGACATATAATGCTAAATTTTTATCATTTAAGGCCAAAAGTAAGCAGCAAATTCCTAATAACTCTTTATCACTCTTGGGTTCAATCTAGAATTAACTACGGTCTAATAATATGAGGTGGAGACTATCAGATAAATTTAAAAAGAATATGTAAACTCCAGGAAAGATTTGTAAGATTGTTATCATCTCAAGTGCATTCCATTAATATTGATAATTTCAAATTATTGAATATTTTACCTATTCGCTACCTCTTTTACTTTAAAACAAGTCTCTATCTCTACTTAAATTCCGATATCTGCAGAAAGCGAAACATAATAAATCCCCGAAGACCTAATGCTGTATATACTGTACCTAAACCTGAAAAAACTATATTTTGTAAAAATTTCTTTTATCTAGCCCCTAAGTTCTTTAATTTACTACCTTTAGAAATTCAAAATAGTCTAACCAAACATGCATTTAAAAAGAAATTAAAAGACTTTTTGTTTTCTATTGGGGACATTGAACACTTTTTTGTTTGATCTTGAGTTATTAAGTGTAATTATATTCCATTCATATATTTTTTGCACAACTACTTACTTTACGACAGATAATAAGCCATAATTTATGACACCCTGTTTGCCGCTACTAATTTCCTGTTTGATATTGTATCGTATTTATACTCTTTTCGTTTTGTTTTCATGTAATGTTCATTTTTGCTTATAATATTTATGTTTATATATATATTTTTTGTAATTTATTGTGTAAATGTAATTCCTTGTAAATATTTGTTCACCTACATGGATTGTTATACAATCCCAGGTGATACACTCGTATCTTCTTCACTTTGTTTGTAATTAAAAAAAATAAAAAAAAATCTAAAAAAAAATCCAAAATGCCCAATGGAGCGGATGCCTAGCTCGACCTGCAACACATGTTCCTATATGACTATTTCTAGGAATAAATCAAGATTATGTGAAAAGCTCTAAACCACGTTCATTCTAACCAGCCTATGTGTTTACATGGAAAGTAAATGAGATAAAAATTGGCGACACTCACTGTTTCGTGGTACACCGTAATCAAAACTTCAACGGTCTTTTGACGGTCGATCTTCTTCCTCATGTAATCTCCAAACCCTTCTATCCCGATTTGTCCCTTTTTAACTTTCAACGAAAGCTCTCCATCGATGTCCAAGAAATCGTTTACTTCGGATGAGTATTCCATGAGTCTGTAATGAGCTGAAGTTTGTGCACGCTGGATCGACTGAAATGCAAATTATAGGGTAGTTATTAGGGTGGGTAATTTTCCTATGGCGAAAAAAAAATTTACAAATTCTATCAGGCACAGCAAAAAATGTTTCAAATGGTCTAAAACTAACATGTGTGAAATATTATTCAACAAGTCTACCCAAACTCTGCAAAGTTAAATTGATCGACTTCATAAAAAGGCCCACATACCTCCGCAATCGGCAGTTTTATCGATATTGGTAATATAAAATGGTATGGATTCATATCCAGTTTACTCTTCAAGAAATTCATGTGAAGCGTTAACATGGTTATTAGGGTGGGTGATTTCCCTATGGCGAAAAAAAATTTACAAATTCTATCGGGCACAGCAAGAAAAGGGTGCCAAATGGTCTCAAACTAACATGTGTAAAATATTATTCCATTATAAAAACTCTTTTTGCCTCCGGATTGGCCTCAAATGGAACAAAAATATGTAATTTTTCATATTTTTTTGAAATTTTATACATTAATTTTTTGTCGATAATTATTTAAAGCTCACATAAAAGCGATTTTAATCCTATCAGTCACATTTATGCATTTTTAATACAAAAAACAACTTCCAAAGTGGCAATATAATGTATTACCACATTAACAAACAGGTGTAGAATAGGAGGATATTTTTTGCCAACAAACAGTGGATTGTCAGTGGCATGTTTTAACTATTGGTAGATCAGATACATTCTCCCTCAATTATGGCCTGTGTAAAACGATATTTTTAAATTTTAAAAGTTGAAATAGTTGTATTTTTCCTAAATTTTCCCTAATGTCGCGCTTTCAAAATTCAGCGGACAGTTATTTCATTGGCTGGTGTTGGGAACCAAATATGATCACATAAAATATGTTGAACCAAGTGTCTAATGGACAGTGGGTCAATCCATATCAAGTGATCCAAAGGTGGTCGCTCGACCATTTTATAATCGAATGATTTTTTTGTGTTGATTCTTATATCATTAGAGCAGTGGTTCCCAACAGGTAGTCCGCGGACCGCTGGTGGTCCGTGAGGCCATCGGAGGTGGTCCGCGAGCAGATTTTTAAACGTATCCAAAAATGTGTTGAAATTAAAAAAAATAGTTTTTCTTATCACATATGCCATGAAGTAGTAAAAAACCATAAATGAAGATCCAAAAATCATTCATCTCATAAATAAAAATTGTTTGGTTCTCTTTCTCTCCTATGATAAGTCAGTGCATGTGCATTTTACTATTTTGTGATAAAGAATTCCTGGTCATCTCATTTGTAATGTAGTTTAAATTCCGAGATAAGTACTTTGTTTCAAATCTAAATCTACTAATAAAATATCAATACTGTTGTTGGGTATGAAAAAAAATTACTCTTTGATACTGATGTTATTTAAACCTGGGGTAACTTGGGTGTAGGTATGATCATGAACCTTTCTAGGGCTAATAGATCAACGAGCGGACATGAACAATTATTGTCACTTGTTAAGTATCCTCGTCTTTAATGTCTTTTATTCACGAAATTCTTAAATAAACAAACAACCAACGGAAGTGACGTCACCAGGTAACTCAATCTTCCGGTTTGTCTGATATTTACATTGAACAACATTACACTACGGCGCGTTTTTTTTTTTATAATTTTTCTTTTCTTATTTTAAAGCGTAATTTAAAGGAGAAACTCAAAATATGAGTTCTCCATACTTCCGATCATTATCTGAAAATTGTAAAAAGAGACATCTTGATAAGTTATCTGTGAATGGGACGATTGATTTACCCGATCCATTGGACGAAAATCTCAGCTAATACAATCAACGCCATTGCAACAGATCGTAGATACATCAGGGGCCCTACTACGCACTGCGACGAATCATTTCACCAAAAATAATTCGTCACGACGAATCTGGAGATTCGTCCATTTCAATTCCACCAAAAAATTTAGGACAACCACGCATTGTGCGAAATTATGTGGCGGAATGAAATAGAGGCATTTTGGGTTGGAGGTTAAATGACGCAGTTTTTGTGAAATCTCTTAACCAATCGCAGCGATTTCGGCCTCAACGTGACTGGTTTTCTGTTTCCCGCCGTCTTTCTTGTTTTTAGTTTTGAAAATTAACATTTTTTTAAAAGAGCGCTAAGACTTCGGTTGGCGTCTGAGAGTTATATACAAAGCAAGCAGGATATTGAAATTTTGGAGAGAGGGAATTTGGAGTAATTTCAGAGGTTATCAATGGGTAAAAAAATAACATTTCCGATTCTTGGGGAGGATGTAGATATTGAAATAGTCAGTTTTCTAATAACTACAAAAAATGGACTTCGTCTGCTTTTTCGTGAAGATGCTTAATGAAAATAGCCATTTTGTTCCTTAGACTCTGTAGTTTTCGAATCGCGATGTTGGACATTTCGGGTCTGCTATTGGGGATGGTGAGAGGCGCAGAAGAAGAAAATCAACGGATTTCAATTTTGTGTTATTTGGAGTAAATTATTTGTTCTTTTTATTTTTTTAATTTGCTCAAATGCTCCATAATACAAGAGAAGTGAGGGAGGACTAATAGAACTTAGAGTGAGGAAAGAATCCATTCACTTGGCGAAGGGGTGGAAGAATGGAGTCGAATGTGAAAATTTGATTATTTTCTTTGAGGTTCGTGTTTAAAGTCGTAAATTAACATAATGAAAGGATCCATTCTTTTCCTTATTCTCAGGCGAAAAGGAATTGCGATAGTAGAAATCTGGCAGGGCTCACTAGTCACTAGTGAGAGAGGCAAGAAAAAGGCACGAAAATCAGCAGTTTTATGCACCAACTGCGGATGAATGTTCTGTTTATTGACAGCAAAGATGGGAAAAGTGCAAAAACCCATTTTCGAACGGTTCTTATACTTCAAATAAGGCCGAAAAAGTGTAGAAAAAATAAAGAAAAATTCTTAACTTTTAAGTTGTAACTTATATTTCCTCCTGTAGGAGCACAGGCTAATTTCCCCTTTATACAGTTAGCAATACGAAACTCCATGGTAGGTTTCTAGAGCCTGCGATCAGGGAGAGTGAGAGGGGCAGAAAAAATATTCAAGTTTTAATATACTGTTTGTGGAAGCAGAAATTCTAAACTTTCTGCCTTTAGTAGAGTCAAACGGTGGCAAATATAGGAGATCGATACCATATATTAAGTTTTTTTTATTATAAATTACTTATCTAATTTCAAATTATCACCTTTTACTAATAACATGTTTATAATTTCCAAACGTAGTTTTCCAAACGTTCTACCTTAGACAAAACTCTCGTCTTTCTAAGTTTCTGTGATACGTGAATGTCACAGAACAAAATAAACAATGTTTGAAATATGCTAACTTAATTTAAATGATCAATTTGATAGATATATTTTGTCAAATCATTGAATC
Source organism: Tetragnatha versicolor (assembly GCA_024610705.1). NCBI lineage: Eukaryota > Metazoa > Arthropoda > Arachnida > Araneae > Tetragnathidae > Tetragnatha > Tetragnatha versicolor. The sequence goes on from JANDEH010000013.1 coordinate 11,169,016, forward strand.
AAGTTAGCACATATTTAAACATTATTTATAAATAACCAGTACCTAGAACATAAAATATTATTCAATTAAGAATAAATATTTAAAAAAATCTATAATACAATTCTTTTTTGAAAGGTTGTTTTCTATTACTGTGATCAATTTCTTATACTCTCTAAGGACAAACACCATTAATAAAACAATTCTATTTTCAAAATGATTTTAAGTTTTTCTACATAAATTAAAAAAGTACCATCAATAAATTATCTTTAACATTAAATATTTTTTCAAAAAGATTAAAAATTCAAAAAAGGAAAAAAATAATTTTTCTTAGGTGAAAAGATTGGAAGAAACACAGGAAAATTTTCCTTACCTAATATTTATTTACACACATTAAATCCAAATAGTAAAACAAAAACAGTTTATTGAACAGATATTTACACAAATTAAGACAAATTTTACAAACAGTATTTCTAGTATCCCAAGAATCAGTAGAAGGGATGTATACAAAAATATAAGACAAATTTAAAAAAAATAACAACTAAGGTTCCCAGTTACAATATTACAAAATTTGAATAAGAAAAACCAGCCACATTAAGCCAGCTTTAGGGATATCTAGGTTTGATTTACAAAAATGAAACATTTTTCCTTTTAAAAAATTATCATCAATTTTCAATGATTTAGACGTTGAAATTAGATGCCTTGAATTCCTTGATTAATTTTGTCAACATTATAATATTTCACAATAGAATTAAACATAGAAGAAAATCTTTAAAAATGTTTACACAGATTATTGTTGAATTTATTACCTGACTCAAATACATTTTGCTTTACAACACACAATAGTCAACTAAGGTTAAAAACTCTTATGCATAAAAATAAATAATTTTTAGTATATATAAAAATTAGTTTTAAAACAGTAATACAAAAAGCACTACAATTTTGACAGTGCAGAGGAATACATTAACCATCCACTAATGGTAATAAAGCCATTGTTGATGGCTTTGAATATGCAACCAACACAGATACAAAAGCTCCTGAAAATTGAAGAATTTATTCAAAAACATTAAGTATTTTATAGAGACTACATGCATTTCGAAATCATGCTTAAGAACAGGTTTAGTTAAAATATAGGTATATTTCAATTTAATATTTTCAAATTCATTTATATTTTATTACTTGAGAAAGGTAATTTGAATACTTAAAAACTTCAAAAAAGTTCATCATAGCATCATTTAAAAATTAATCAATAAACTCAAGGAAATACAATAAGGGAAAGGGATACAGACTCGATTTACAAGTCAACAGTAATTACAAGATAGGCATAGTTCTAATTTAATAATTAATATATAACTCAACATTTAATATTTTCACAAATAAAGTTAGTAATAATGAACCATTAAAAGGTAAGAATAACATTGAAACGTACTTGCAAATATTGGAAAGCTCTTTAAAAAATTTATAAAGTTTGTATACTAATAAAAACGCAAGAAATAAATTGAACAAACAGAACACATTTTTAACATTAAATAATATAGTCATATTATTAAAATAGTATTGCAAGACGATATTTTATCAAAAAATAAGCACCCTGTGTATGCATTTTCAATTCTAGATCACTTCCATTCCATTTCAAAGGAATATTTATTTTGTTTACTTTTTTTCATTTGATACTGGGCAAATTTTAATTAATAGCAATATATTTTAATATTTCGCTTTTTCCAGTTTAAGAACAAAGATTCTAAATATTATACCTCCAATTGTTTTTGAAAACAAACATTGATTTTAAAATTATTTAAAAATCAGTTCCCGCTTACAATTTATCCTTTAAACAACAAAAATCTTTATTCTGGAAGCCTCTTATTAGAATTCATCGTAAATGGACGCTAATGTTTATATAATTCAACTATCAACAGTAACTAAAAGAAAAAACATTATTATAAAAAACAACACGAAAAAAGAGACTAAAATTCTGGTAGTTCAAATTAAAGCAAAAATATTTAACGAAAGAGTAATATTCTTAATCAATGAAAGAATCGAACGTCGATCTCAATATTCTGCAACAGAAGCATTTTTATATTAAAAAAACATGGATTTTAGCAAATTAATAAAACAATGTTAAATATGCGACTGACTTGAAAAGGATGCATTATCTTCTTTCCAAAACTTATTATCATTAAATATCGATAATGATCCTACATAATATAATTTAAAGACTAGTATTTCCTTTACTAATATCAATAAAATCAAGTTTTATCAGGATTTATTATTCTTATAAGAAGTTGCATTCGTATATTTGTTGATGTTTACAAAAGCATGATGTAATCGATATAGGACATTAAATATAGACAGTAATAGTACATAATATAATTTTAAAACTATTTCTTTACTAATATCAATAAAATTAAGTTTCATCAAAGTAAAAGAACGAGACTTACCTTTGTTTCTATGGATTCTTGTTCTCTCTTGGAATGCAGCAAGGGCCAAATGTTGTGATAAAATTAAAATGGCGGAATTGATTTCACCGCCGAATTAGGTGGTGAAATGATTTCTCCCAAAAAAGTAAAAAAAGACGAATCATTCGTCGCGACGAATGAAAAGTCGAAGTGCGTGGTAGCGTTTTTAAAGATTCCGCCAAAATGATCACGTGACCAGCTTCATTCGTCGCGACGAATGATTCGTCGAAGTGCGTAGTAGGGCCCCAGAGGATTAATTGGGTCCGAGTCCGATATTATTGAAATTCATTATTTAGTTTGTTTTAAAACTTATGAATACAATCACCCACTTATTTAAAAAAATACGCATAAAAATATTTAAAAAGATAATTAACTACCCTCTTGAAAAAATAGTCACATATTCCCCTCGTGGGGTCTCTGAGGACCCCATGCGTAAAACATGCCTATGACTCTAATAAAAGTTAAAAATTCCTTAAATGGAGAAGAATTGTCATTTTTTATTTCTAGAAAGATGCTTCAGAATAATTTATCCAATTTTTAAACGCTTTTATTCTACTTGCTTTTGGCGGCGTTTTACGCGTGGAATTTTAAAACTCGATTTTCGGGCACTTCCCGATATGTCAGGGCCCCGAAACTTTACACATCGGTGTATCCCTCATGACACTCCAATATCCAACCATTATCTAGTCAAACAACCAAAGGATTAAGTTAATTAACGAGTATTTTTAATTAACAGAAAAACCAGAATTTGAGACCTTTCCCAAGGGGCTATTCTCCCTAAACCGTGCACAATTGTTTATAAGGCATAACTTCATCATATTCAAAAGTCAAAACGAGAATTGCTCAGTAATTACGATAATTATAGACGAATAATCACTTTTTTCTTTCTGGATGCTTGTACATAATATTTCAGGCACTTCCAAACGATATAAAGTTCTGAAACTTTGCACCGTGGTGAAAACTCGATGACAATGCAATATTCAATCATCAACTAGTCAAAACCTCCGTAATTTAGGTAATTAACGAGTGTTTTTAGTTATCCTTTTAATTCATATTTGAGACATTCCGTGAAGCCAATGGCTCCCAAAACCTGTAAGATAATATACTAAGTATATAACTACAATATTTAATCTTCAAAACGTGATTTTTTACCTTCCAATTAACAATTAAGATAATTAGCGATTTAAGATAATAACCGCGAGAAAGAAATCGCCAGAAGAGCGAGAAATCGCCGAAAATATCGCCGAAAATCGCCGAGAAGAAAAATATGTTCTTTTATAATTTATTGACTACTGAAAAGACTGGATGGTACTGTTTGCTCCTTGATATACACACACTAATTCTGAGTTTCTTACGATTGTTTTTTTTATTTTATTGAATGCTTTCTTTTTATGTATTGTGAATCTTTTTGATATCGATGGATTTCATCGGTGATTGAGCGGATGCGAGGAATATATTCTTTGTGCGAGGTATTTTTCTTGCTCAGCTCTGTTATTATAACGTACCCAGCAAAATTAAATAGATTTTAAAATTAACTTTGGAGTTGATTGTCCTGCTGAGTCGTCAGAGGATTGTTCTACTTTGTCAGATATGTGAAATTTTTTTGTTATACATGAAACTAAAATTCCATCCTAACATAACATTAAATATGGTTGAAATAAATACATTTTTTCTTGTGAGTTTTTGTTAAAAAGTACCATGACTAAAAAGTAGAAAATAAAATAAGTAAAAAAAAGATTTTTTAAAAAACGCTTTTATTGAAGTGTTCTAAAAGGTCAAAAATAATTTTTTCGGTTTGACAAATAATTTATTGGGAAGTAGAAAATAACTTTTTGGTAAGTAAAAAAAACTGATTTTCTAATCACTAAAAATAAAAGCGTGGGCGCTAGTCATTCTTAATTCACTATATATTCTAACTTCTTTATTCTATGACGTTAGATTTACAAATTTCTCATTCATGAGTTTTGAGTGGGATGGATTCACTTTAAATTCTCTGTTAGGTATTTTTATTTATATAAAATTATACATAAATGCCGACGTAATGGCCTGGTCGTTAGAGCATCTGACTGATGCAAAGCCGTACGTCTGGGGTTCGAATCCCCGTTTGGCAAGGATGTTAGTGTCACTGTCCTGTAAAAAAAATTAAATTTAAAAAATATTAAAAAATACTAGCGCCCACGCTTTTATTTTTAGTGATTAGAAAATCAGTTTTTTTTACTTACCAAAAAGTTATTTTCTACTTCCCAATAAATTATTTGTCAAACCGAAAAAATTATTTTTGACCTTTTAGAACACTTCATTTTGGTATTTTTCTCATTTTTTTCGTCTTATTACGGCTTAATTGGGTTTCTTTTGATACACGTTTTTTATAACATCTGGACCTTCAAACAAGAATTAAATTACAGAAATGAACTACATTGAAGTTGTTTTACTTAAAATATTTATAATCACACTGTTTAAAGCATACTAGTTGATATACCCGGTCTTGCACGGGTAGAATTTAGTAGTTTATTTTAAACGATTTATGAAGCTGCATAGATTCTCTATTCTGCATTATCAGCTACCTGTCACCCCAGATTAATTTATTTAGTATTATGAAACATGTAAAGTTTGGATTCTTCTTTTTAAAATTGAAATAATACAAAAAAAATGATCGGTTCAGATTTCTTAGTGAAATCTGTATCTCGCTTGCTTATGTAAGTTTTAACATAAAATTGGTTTTTTTCTTGATAATTCTTCGAAATCACATTCTGGACTTCCGTAAACACTCATAAATATTTGAAAGCATTCTTATTTTTCAAAGAAGACTGAATATAAAAACCTATTTACAATCAACCATGAATTTATATTGTTTTTGTAAAGAATGTGTTCAACAGGAAGTAATGGCGACAGTTGTCTGAGTTTTTTTTGCTGCAACTGTTAGATACTCAAAAGATTTCTATAAATAGCATATTTTTCTTAGAATGTGAATAAAAAATTTAAGAAATAGCGAGTGATTCAATGTATTTAGCCGCAATCTTCTTTTTGTAAAAAAAATGACAATTTCTACGAAAATATCTTTCTAATATTTCTCCAAACGTTCTAAACAAACATGCAAACCTTTTTTTATCTATAATACAACAAAAAATAAAATACTAAACTTTATTTGATACTGTTTTACCGCCATTCATGGCTGGGGTCTCAGAAGACCCCAGAGGGGGAATTTGTGACTATTTCTCCCAAGACACTTAAAAATGGAATAATAACTCCAAAATTTTTACCCATTGTAAAACTTTGCGTAATTAAGGAATAGTAGCATCGGAAATTGTCAAAAAAAAATGCATGGGAGATATCAAGCGTCAAAGTGCGTCTGGGGTCGAAAAAGACCCCAAAGGGGTAGGAAGGTTAAAGTGACAGACGATTTTAAGAATACTATTTCTGAATCTCAAATAAAAATAAACAAGCTGACTGGAATGTAGTAGGATCATTAAAGGTAAATGCACTAAAATTTTGAATAAATCCATAATTAAATTAAATTAATTAGTTCTTAGATTTTAGCCCGTTGTTTTCCATATTTTTATGTACTTTATATTTTTAAGACAATAAAAATTCAGTTTCTAAATAAATAAACTACTTTGATACAATGGATATTCAAGTTTGACATAGCAGAACAGCGATATTAATTTTATCACAACAAGAATGTTCTGAAAAGTTTTCATGATTGAATATTTGCTCAATATTTTGTTTTCTTTGTATCAGCAGCTGTTTTACCGTAATTTCGAGCATATAGTCCGCACCATCGTATAGTCCGCATACACGATTTTATGTAAAAAATTTTTCAAAAATAGTCAGATAGTCCGCACCACCGGATAGTCCGCGGGCTATACGTCCGAAATTACGTTTTTTTATAATAAGGCAATAATAATGTATTTTAGAAACAAAGAACTTTGTATAAATAGAAAAAAGTACTTACTTACTAATATACCTTCAGAAATAAAACGCTAAATACAAATAAAAAACAGTTCTTACTAATTAATCATATTTTAATTAATCACACATTCTAGTAGTACACATTTTTTTTATATTTGATCATCGGCAATTCACGAAAGCTTGCTTTTTAAATTTCAACGGTTTTAACCGTGAAAAACCAGCGTATTATCCGCACTGGTGGATAGTCCGCAGCTTCAAAAATTTGACTTTTAAACACATATAGTCCGCGGACTATATGCTCGAAATTACGGTAATTACATTTAAATAAGTTAGTAATTAAAATCAATAAGAGGTGAGATTGAAGCACATCGTTGTAGACCTCAAGGTTCATATTTTTGATCGGTTATTATTGAGTTAAAATTATTTTTCTAATTCAAAACACTTGATAACCTATAAACATGTTCGTAATTGTGACCAGTATAAACTGTTTTAAAAGTTTCTTTGGCTCTTATTTTAATAAAAATCACCAAAAATAAGCATTTTCCCATGCTGTGAATAGGAATAGGAAATGTGTGGTAAATCAATCCCATTCACAGATAACTTATTTCAGATAATGATCAGATAACTTATTTCAGATAACTTATTCAGATAATTTTCAGATAATGATTGGAAGTATGGAGAACTCATATTTTGAGTTTCTCCTTTAAATTACGCTTTAAAATAAGAAAAGAAAAATTATAAAAAAACAAACGCGCCATAGTGTAATGTTGTTCAATGTAAATATCAGACAAACCGGAAGATTGAGTTACCTGGTGACGTCACTTCCGTTGGTTGTTTGTTTATTTAGGAATTTCGTGAATAAAAGGTTTATTTTTAATAATTGGATTTAAAATAATGTCATGTGTAATTTTCTTTAAAGTTTAATAGATTATTTGATTTACAGTTCCATTAAGATGCGTATTAAGACTGTTTCCTGTACTATTCGGAAAAAATCAAACTTTACACTCTCTGTGAGGAATGAGTGCATTGGAAAAAGTAAATTTTTTAAAGATAAAGTTGGGAATAGGGATGGTCCGCCAAGGTTCAAATTTAATTGAAGTGGTCTGCGGACATATTTGAGTTGGGAACCACTGCATTAGAGAGTCCAAAACCACAAATTTTAATTTTTTATCTTTATTTGAATTTTAATAGCAGCCATCGATGTTCTACGGACCAGCGATTGTAAGGGTTTACGTTAACTGGCGATATTCCTAAATGGTTTAATTTAAATTCATGGAACAAAAGCCATTTTACTCAGAAAGATACAGGCTTTATGATGGTTGAATCAAATATAAGGGTTATTGATTCCCAAATAGAAAAAATCCCCCTTAAAGTCGAGCTTTAAGACGGTCATTTTTCACTTTTCAAACGCATATTTTTGTTAAAGGAACTATTATTTTCCTATTTTTTTTTCTTGATAAATGTGTAGTATACTTCCTAAACTTTACTTTAAAAAAAATTTGACCTCGTTATACGTTTATTTTTAGTGTTATGAACTCTCAAAATCGGATCATTTAAAAAAATTCACAACTTTGACCCCCAATATCTCTCTTGGAACAAAGTTTAAAAATCTGAAATTGTTACTGGTTAAACCTATCTAAGGTATAATCCAGTTGTACAAATGCCGTATTTGGTATTTGCTTACAAGTTGAGTTACAGGTCTTCGAAGTTGGCATAAAAACGCTCAATTTAACGGTTTGAAAAGTGCAATTTTAGTTCGAAGGCTCACCACTTTATTAATTACAATTAGGTTTATTTGATTTCTCATTGCTTTTTCTATGGTTTCGATTTCTGACAAAAATTTGTATGAGAAAGGGATTTGCTTGATTTTATACTTTTTTGATGCATTATGGGTTAAAAATCCCTAATTTCTGATTTTTAAGTTCAAAAATGTGTTTTAAATAATTTAAAATTCAATTTTATTTTTGTCAAAACGTCAAAAAAAATCACGTTGTCAGAAAGCGGGCTTCTATTGGATGGGATATCACAGCGCATGAAAACCATTGTATTTACTGTTTTCACGTGATTGGAAAACGGGCTTCTATTGGAAGTGACCTCACAGCGCAGGATTTTTGATTCTAGTGTTTTAGCGCGCAAATAAAAATTTAAAAAATTTATATATCAGAAACTAGGCTACGAAAATACTTGATGTAAACGTCCTTCTTCATGGTTTTTATCTACTATTTTAATAAAATTTAATCTCCGTGAGAATACCTCATTGAATCGCTTATTTCTGAAACGTGTCAAACGTCATTTTTTTCAAAATTGAGTTATTGGTGTCATGGGATTTTGTGTGGGTATACGCACATTTTAAAGTAAGAATAATAAAAATAACGTGATTTTAAAATAGTTTTCCAGATGTTAAATTTCAGCTTTAGTGCAGAAACAGGTCAAACGACGTCGCTTGACTGGTTTCTGCACTTACACTGGGGGAATTTTGTTCATGCCGTCTCAAAAGAATTGATCAAAGAATTCATCAGTGCGAACTTCTGATTTTGACTGTTGCTTCCGATTCTCAAAAACTTTGGAAAAGCAATTTCGGTACAGACTTTCCCGGAATCAAAGAGATGTTTCCCAAAGTTATTTTTTGTTAAATGTTCAATAGTTATTTTGCGAAGTCCATTTTTTAAGGTTTTTTTACGTTCCTTGAAAGGATCACAACATTTCCGGGAAAAAATATATTTTTATTTTTAAAAAATTTTTTTGTGGTACTTACATAGAACACTGAGTTTCCATAGCTGTTTTCAGTTTGCTCTAATTTTAATAACCCTTACAGGATCATAAGTCACCTCACAGAAATAAAAAATTATGAAAAGTAAATGAGAAATCAAATAAACATAATTGTAATTAACAAAGTGGTGAGAATTTGACCTAAAATTGCACTTTTCAAACCGTTAAATTGAGCGTTTTTATGGCAACTTCGAGGACCTGTAACTCAACTTTTAAGCAAATACCAAAGACAGCCTTTGTACAACAGGATTATACCCCAGAAAGGTTTAACCAGTAACAATTTCAGATTTTTAAACTTTGTTCCACCAGAGATATTGGGGGTCAAAGTGGTGATTTTTTTGAAATGATCCGATTTTGAGAGTTCATAACTCTAAAAATAAGCGTATAACGAGGTTAAGTTTTTTTAAAGTAAAGTTTAGGAAGTATACTACACATTCCTTAAGAAAAAAATAGAAAAATAATAGTTCCTTTAACAAAAATATGCGTTTGAAAAGTGAAAAATGACCATTTTAAAGCCCGACTTTAAGGGGGGGTTTCTATTTGGGACTCAATACCCCTTATATTTGATTCAACCATCATAAAGCCTGTATCTTTCTGAGTAAAATGGCTTTTGTTCCATGAATTTAAGTTAAACCATTTAGGAATAACGCTAGTTAACGTAAACCCTTACAATCGCTGTTCCGTAGAACATCGATGGCTGCTATAAAAATTCAAATAAAAATAAAAAATTAAAATTTGTGGTTTTGGATAGTCTAATGATATAAGAATCAACACACAAAAAATCATTCGATTATAAAATGGTCGAGCGACCAAATTTACTTTTTCTGGATCACTACCCCAGTTTGTTTATAGGCAGTAGCAATATCATGATGAGATTCGCCTCAGTAAAGATTTACCTTATTTTTTCTATAGCAATAGACTAAAACCAAGAAGGCCCATAAATTATACTTCTTTAGAGGGAGGATTGACTCAAAATAGCTTCTTAGTATCGTTCATAAAATTAATGTAGCTAATTTAAAAATTTTGAGGCCTAATACTGAGCTTTGAGCTGAAAACGCTGGTCTGCCGCTCTTCTTAAGAAAATATTTCAAAATTTGACTCTTAAAATATGTTTTTAATTTATTTTTAACATTGAGGACTCCTATGGAGACACTTGGGATGGACTATCCCTAATATGCCACTGAAATTTCAAATAAAACCTCAACCTTTAAATATTATCCAAATATCCTCCGGGGGTTGAAATCTTATAGTAACCAACAAAAAGTACCCACCTTATCTTCCTCAGTCCCCTTGTATCACATGTGATACAAAAGTTTCAGCTTTTTTTTAAAATGTGGTAAAAATTTTTTGGAAACCGCTTGTATCACATGTAACATGGAGTGAAAAACAATGTACAATTTTATTTATAGGTTGTAATAACTAATAATCGAGATTTTTAGAAGGCTTTTTGGGTTCCAAACGCAATGTCGACACAAAGTCGAAATAAAATTATTTTTAAAATATTTATTCATACATTTTAGCAATTTCATGATATACATTTTCTTTGTAATGAAAAAACCAACCAATTGATACCAAAAATAGAACTTTTTAATAAAATATTAAGTTGTTAGGACCTCTGAAACTTGTTTGTATCACATGTGATACATCAGGGCCCAACCGATACAAACCACGTAGGTATGGGATTTTTTAGCAAGTGTTGTTTTGCGTTTTGAATAGTATTGGATGTTATAAAAAACATTTATTAAGTATAAAAACTTCCCTCGGAGTGTTTGTTTTACTTTTTTTCAGGTTTTTTGTGTTAAATTGCTATTTTTTAGGTATTTTTTCAAATATTCAAGAAGAGTTTTTTTAGCTGATAAATCACAAACCATAACAACAAATAATATGCATGGCCTTAAGATTTGATAGTTAACAAAACTGCAATGTTACTTTGGTCTTTACATCAACCAGAAACTATTACAAGGCATTCCATGATAGTCAGAAATTATGCTAAAAAGTGATAAAAAAGTGTAATTTTGGTATAAAAAAACAAAATAAACCTTAATATTTAACCAATACTATTACATTTTACATATATTTTGCCTAAATAACTCAAATAAGCTAAGTAAAATAATTTTAATTTTAACTTCAAAAATTTTGGTTGTAGTGGTTGAGTCCTGATTTATCACATGTGATACATACCCTCCAGCCCCTACTAATAAATATAATTTTTTTAATTCCACTTTTCTACTTTAACCTTTTAAACGCCGCAATTCAAATTTCAAATTAAAGGTTCTGATTTTTGGGTTAAATGGCTTGTTTCATCATTACTAAAACCATTCTGGTCATTTTTTGGCTGAAAAAAAATCCTAAGTACGATTTTTAGGATGTTCCCATTTGGGAACATCGGCGTTTGGGGTGAAGTTTTTAGGGAGATTTCCAAAAGGTTCATATTTTACAATCAATTCAAATAAAATGATTGAAATAGGTTTCTACTCAATAATTAGGAACATATTTATGATATTGGACGGTTTTTTCATTTTTATTACCCATACTTGGACGACTGGGTAAAATTTTACAGATTTTCATAAGAAAAAATTGACATGTTTATTTCGTACGCGAAGCTTTTCCGTACACTTTTCTTGCACTTGGAGAATATTTTGGTACAAAAAATACATAAGAGTGTTCCGATGCGCTTCAAAGCTAAACAGTTACGCTTCTGAGTGAAAAAATAGTTTTAATTACGGTTCTATACGGTTATTTAGCATAAGGTGTACGTATACACTAGACATCTTTTTTCTTATTTTTGACTTAAAAAATTTAATTTTTTCACTGTAGGTTAGTGATTTGTTGTTAAAACCATTTTTCTGAAAAAAACTTACAAAATATTAATTATTAATTTGTTAATTAGGAAATTATGTCCTAATTAGCATAATTTTTAAACAGTGCTTAATCACGTCCAAATTATCTTAAATATTCAATTCTGGTTGGAAACCGTTCCTATAACTGTACTTAAGGGCCTAAACCTCGAAAAAAGTATCTGCGTTGAATAGTTTTTCTTTAGAAACTCTATTTTTGAAGATGGCTGAAAAAATCACGATATTTTTCAGAGACATAAATACTTAAAAATTTGTTTAAAACAAACTTCTAATAACCTTGCTTATTTTGGAGGTTTAGGCCCTTCGTATAATTCTAAAGATTGTAAAAACACAAGTTTCATGAAGATTAACTAAATATTTCTAAAATTATCACTGTTTAAAATTGAAAAAACATGAAAAAAATTAAAATTTCAAAAGTTCCGTTAAAATATATTAAAAACTTATTTCGATAAAATTTGAATGCTTACAAATACAAATTAGATAGTTATCTACAAAATAATAAGTTATTCCGAATCTGCAGATTTAAAATACACTTTAAAATAGAGGAAAAGGTATCCTTTGTTGAGGTCTACTTTCGGGATTTCGTAGTGTATACGTACACCATAATATCCACTAATTGCATTCAAATCTAATTAGCTTTTAAAAGTGATAATCAAAATTATCTAAATTGATTCATTAAAGCCGTGTTTCTCATGGAAGATTCCGAACCAAATAACATATATCTCTTACATCAAACTTACGTTAGAAGATGGTTTTAAGATGTACACACTTTTCCTTTTTTTCAAAATTCTTCTATTTTATTCCTAAAATTTTTATGTAAAAAAAGTACTTGAACAAAATATGTATGCAAGTCCTCAGAAACACTTCAAATATGCTCTTTGCATAACTCCTAATGATAATTACTGAAAATTAATCGATTGGGGACTTAGAAAAATATGCAAGTGTGAGAATCTGCTTTAAAGATTTGGCATTTATTTATCCATAAATTAAGAGAAAAATAAAAATTACTTATTTTTAAATTTAAAACATCATTCTTAACCTGTTTAGATCCTTTGAGACGAAAAAGGTTCAAAAAATTTAAGAAAATAGGAAATAACTTGAATTTTTTGTGTTATAAAAATCCCCTCAAATACTATACCCCAAACGCCGATGTTCCCATTTGGGAACATATACGTTGTATTGGTAATTACTCTCCAAAATCGGAATATGAAGCTATTCTGTCAAGCCAAATGAGAAGATATGTACTTAAGCTATCTAAACACAGCAAAATTATTTGAAACTAAATTTATTTAAAATTTTCATAAATAAAAACTTGTGCAACTTTTTGAAGAACGAAAAATTTGTAATTTTGATATAAATTCTACAAAAAGGATTAAATTGTACATGAAAAACTTTTGCATGTAAAATAACTACATATCTTTGAGTTGCTTAATACCAAGTATCAAATTCCTGCATGAAAAATTGAGTGGTGAAAAAATTCCCAAAAGTAATGTTCCCATTTGGGAACATCGGCAGGTAAAAGGTTAAGAGGACCTAAACAGCTATTTTAGACACTTTGGGCATTAACCAAAGTTATATTTTTCTCTCAGGTCTGAGGAGGGTATGACAAATCCATTCTTATTAAATTTAATGTTTTATAATCCTACTCAAACGGGAATAAAAGTTTTGCACATTTTTATGATTCCAGAAAGAAATCTTTGATTGCCAGTTCTAATCATTGAGATACTTCAAAATATGTTGTATTACAACTCAAGTATTTCAACTCTGGTTTCCTTTTTAATTATTTTATTGTCTTCAAAGAGAATTTTTATACCATTTTGCACATTTACATTCATTACTCGATTGGACAGATTCGTCCAATCGAGGTAAAAGTCCGATTTTCGTTTGTCCATTTTTACATGAAATTACTATATTAATCGAAACTTTGACGTCAATCCGGAGGCAAAAAGAGTTATCGTAATGGAATAATATTTCACACATGCTAGTTTGAGATCATTTAGCATCTTTTTGTCGCTGTGCCCCTGGGAAAATGTAAAAAAATATTTTTGTCCCACCCAAGTGGTTATAAAATAAATTAATCTTCCAATCGAGTGAATTCACCTCCATTGTTAAAAAAATAGTAACTGTCTCTTTTTTTATGTTTACTTTTAAATTCCTCTTTTTATTTGATTGGTTAGAATTTAACCGTTTATTACAGGTTAAACTTCATTTTTATTTAATTTCAAAACAATTATCTGCACGGTAAAAAAAACAAAAGGATCGTTTTTTGCTATATTTTCCTTTGGTTTTAACGAACTTTTTCCATATTTCTAGCAAACGTGCCTTCTCCGTGAATTTTTCAACAAAGATAATTTAGATTTTATAAAATCACTTCTAAAAGAATAAATTTTAAAATCAATTATTTATTAGTCCAATTTTTTTTTCATTAAGTTAAAACGAAATGAATGCGTAGTGTGCCATCACAATATCATTCGGGAAAATTATATTTGGGATATTTATATTGAATTTTATAAAGACCATCTTCTGTAACTAATCTTTAAAAAACCTATCAAGCTTCTTAAAATAACGTTTAAACGGAACGTTTAACGTTAAATAAACGGAAGGTTTCTCTCATTTGGCAGAAAAAAAAATATTTTCCTCAATGTACAGAAATTAACCGGCAACTGTTAATTTCCGTTATTCGAAGAATGGATTTTTACAGTGTAGAACCTAAGGATGCAATACTATTCTGAAAATTTTAACCTACCTCCAGGTTTTCTTTGATTGAGTTTGAGTCAAAGATTTGTACATTTTTGTCCGACATCATATTGTAGTCAAAGGCTCGGCCCAGCACAATGGCCGTGGTTATCATTGGGATGATCATGGTGACTCTTCAAATCTTAAAATAAATTCAAACATTAATGCAATTTTATAGATATAGTAGCTGATATTGTCACATATCGAAAAATCTTATAATAGGGGTACCTTAAGTAATACAGTTTCTTGAATTTAGTTTATCCTTAACCCATTAATGCCCAACTTTTTATTTTTCTTAAATATTTGGTAAAAACATAGTAAATAGCCCCAAAACAACTGGAAAAATAGTGAAAAAAATTCCAGGTTAAAATTTTAATTTCTACACCAAAATTAAAAAACGTCCAAAAAGGGACGTCAGGCACGAATGCCCCCGTTGTTTTTCCCTATTGTAAACGCATGGTAGAAAACATTTTAAAGCCTCAAAAACATTGTCTACCTTTTTAAGTGCAGCAAAAGTGATCGGAACCATACTTTAACATGAATATGAACAATAAATATTAATTATTTATCCAATTAACTGTAAAATTAACCCTAATTAACGTAATTTGAGCATTTTTATGCTCTAAAACGCGTTTTTCCTCCCAAATCTATGTTAATTGCAAATTAATTAAGGTTTTTAATTGAAAAAGGCATTCTTTGTTTATATGTTACCTAATATTAAGTATTAATTACTTTTACACACCTCAAATCCATCAAAATATCTCAATTTCGGAAGTTTAAGTCTTTCAAATGCCCATACTTTTTTCATTTTATTTAATTTAATTGTGCGGAACATGAATTTCTCCCCAAAAATCAAGCATTAGAGGGATGTGCATTAGCAAGCCAGATGATATAGATTGATCTGCTGTATAAAACACAATTATTAGCGACATCTAATTAGAAAATAGCCGAAAATGTATCACAAAAGCGACTTTTTTGGCAATTTTAATGAAAAAAAGTCATTATAATTAATAATCAGGGCTCGATTTCAGCCGGAACGGTCCGGAACGGCGTTCCGGAACCTCTTTTTCGATTAAAAAATTAATATTTTTTATAATAATATTTATTTTATAATTTTTTTTAATTATTATTTTTATATAATATTATTTATTTAATATAAAATTAATATACTACATGTACGGAAAAAAAGTTCTACAATGAATTAAACCCTGTTTTTAGGGTCAAATTTCCAAAAAAATTCTGGGGGAGAACCCCCAGACCCCCTTTTTTATATTTTAAATTTAAGAAACATTTAAATGAGTTTTTATCTTTTTTCCAAGTAACAATAATTTTGTGAATTTAATATTAAGGTTATTAATTAATTGTGTTCTTTTAAAACATAATTGTGAACCCCAAATTGAGCTACCCAAACAATCCGCTCCTGGTGTTGATTATTTTTTTATTTGAACCAGATTTGTCAGATTGCTGGGCAAATTTGCCAAGAAAATTTGCGACATCTTAAATTCCACGGTTTAAGGACTTTAACTACACATTATATGGCAAAATATACAACACTATTGGTTCACTGATGATAAACCGTCCCGCTTTCTACAAAAAAGGCCCTGTTGGAAAAAAATTGTTTGTAAAAAAGGTGTTTAAACAAAAAACTTGCCTAAATAGTTCATCGTCTTGTACAATAATTAAGTTAGAAAATTCTTCCAAATCTAGTACTACACATTTGAATTTATTTTTTAAATTTAAATATAAATGCTTAAGTTTTTGTATTAAAAATATTCGCTCTTTTCAGTTTTGAGACCAATAATTTTACCGTTCCGGTACCTCTTTTTTTAGAAATCGAGCCCTGTTAATAATTATTAAACTTTTGATTAAAATATAACCGGAATATATTTGCATAAGTAATAAATATAGTAAAATAATTAATTTTTTCTTTTTAATTAATACAAATTAGATAATTCCTTATAATTTAAGACTTTTTATTCCATTTATTTAGCAGAATAAGAGTATTTTCCAAAAAAAATAAACAAAAAAAAATAAATTTATTTGCTAAAATTAAAGTAATTATATAAATATCAGTTATTTAATTCATTTCATAAGAATTGAACGCGTTTTTATGAAAAAAATAAGGAAACACTAGCATTTCACTACGGGGAAAACCACGGGGGCATTCGTGCCTGACGTCCCTTTTTAGGGACGCTTTTCGAGGGTCCAAAATAAGGTCAAGATAAAATATTTTGGAAAAATAAAAAAACATCCCAACTGATTTAATGTATAAACAGTAATATGTATCAGCTTTGACATTTTTAAAAAATAATAACTAGGATTTTTAAGCTTTTCTTTTAAAACTTTTAAAAAAGCACTTTTCTGAAAAATTCTATCTTCCAACTTTAAAAAAAGTGAAAATTATTTAAAATTCTGCTTTCTTCTTGTGTTCTTTATGAACTATGAAGATCAGAGATAGATCAGTGCAAATTTTGATTCAAAGGAACAATTTTTGTAGAAAAAGGAGAATTTTTAAAAAACGTCCCTAAAAAGGGACGTCAGGCAGTAATGGGTTAAAAGTGATTGGTAAAAGAGAGGAGAAAAATGCAATGGGGAAAAAGGGCAAACAAGATGCAAGGAGAAATAAAGTAGTAAAAGAAATTCAGAGAGAAAGATAAATAAAAAACAATGAACATATGTAATGAAAGAAAGAGAAAGAAAATCAAAAGGTAATTTAAACAGAAAGCTAATTTGTAATGTTTTGTAATGAAAAAAGAGATAATGAAAGAAGATAAAAACTATGTATAAAGAAATATAATATGTTGAGAGAGAAAGATAAACGAAAGATAAATCAAGAATAGAGAATATATTATGAAAGAAAGATATAGAAATAGAATCGAAAGATAAATAAATAGGAGGAGAATTGTAGTGTTATTAAAGAAAGAGAGAGAGACTGAGAGAATGGAGATGAAAATTAATAAAAGAGAAATAATAAGATAAAAAAAGAGAGCGATTACCTATATCTAAATAGAAGAAGAAATTTTATTTCGCTCAGGCCGAATAGTCCACTGAAAATAAAGTTGAACCTCGGACAAATTGCAATAAAAGGTTTCTCAACGGTTTTCACTTAGGAATGACCTCAATAATAACATACTAATAATCGGCCAAAATCGAACGGGCGGAAATTTAATTTTTTTTAAATTTTTAAAAAATGGCCGAAATTTTTTTTCAAAAAATCAAATTATAAAAATAGAGACTTATGATACATTTTTATAGGCTATTTTTCAGTGCTGAATATGAATATAACATTTAAATTTAAAAAAATTAAAATTTCAATTTTTAAAAATTAATTCAAAATTTGGAAAGTCAAAAAATTAAAACATTGCTCAAAACCACAAAATAATTGCAAAGGAAATAATTTAAGCGCTTTTCAATTAGAAAATACTTAAATAATAACATACTAAAAATGGAAGAAAATAGGACAGTAAAAAGTTTAAATGTTTGTTGACATGTGTTGTTTTAAATGACAGTTAAAAGTTTGCCTCAAAAATCGACCTTTTTAAAAATTCTTGTTAAAAACGTTTGAGGCATTTACCAAGGTCATTTTTCTCTGGATGTTGTAGGTATATACCTCTATAACATAAAAAAAATCACAATTGGTGATTAAATCAATAGTTAATTAATTTATTTATAAAAATTAACGTTAAAAATACAGGTAAAATTTTTCAATCAAGTAATAAGGAAAATATTTAGACAATATTTGGTAATAAATCATTTTAAAAATAATTAAATTGAAAAAAGACAAAATATCTTTCAAAAAATCTAAATTTTAAATTAATTTAAAAAATTTAAATTTTTTAAAAAATTTTAATTTTGTAGTATATGCATGTGATACATGTCTCTAGGCTATATTTTAGTGCTGTTTACGAATATCACGCCAACTTTTCAATAAAATTTAAATTAACTGTGGAAAAATTGAAGCATAAAAACAAAATTATTGAGAAAAATGCTTCAATTTTTCCACACTTATACTAAATTTTATTGAAAAGTTGGCGTTATATTCGTATACAGCACTAAAATATAGCCTAGAGACATGTATCACATGCATATACTACAAAATTTAAAAAATTTGAAAAATTTAAATTTTTAAAATTAATTTAAAATTTAAATTTTTTGAAAGATATTTTATCTTTTTTCAATTCAATTATTTTTAAGATGATTTATTACCAAATATTGTCTAAATATTTTCCTTATTACTTGATTAAAAAAATTTACCTGTATTTTTAACGTTATTATAAATTAATTAACTATTGATTTAATCACCAATTGTGGTTTTTTCATGTTATAGAGGTATATACCTACAACATCCATGGAAAAATGACCTTGGTAAATGCCTCAAACGTTTTTAACACGAATTTTTAAAAAGGTCGATTTTTGAGGCCAAAAAAATTGAAAATTTGAAAAAAATCAAATTTTTTATTGTCCGATTTTCTTCCATTTTATTATGTTATTATTTAAGTCATTTCTAATTGAAAACCGTTTAAATTATTTCTTTTTCAATTATTTTGTGGTTTTGAGCGATGTTTTAATTTTTTCGACATTCCAAATTTTGAATTAATTTTTAAAAACTGAAATTTTAATTTTTTTAAATTTAAATGGTATATTCATATTAAGCACTAAAAAATAGCCTATAAAATGTATCATAAGTCTCTATTTTTATAATTTGATTTTAAAAAAAAAAATTTCGGCCATTTTTTAAAAATTTTAAAAAAATTGAATTTCCGCCCGTCAGATTTTGGCCGATTTTTATGTTGTTATTGAGGTCATTCCTAAGTGAAAACCGTTGAGAAACCTTTTATTGCAATTTGTCCGAGGTTCGGCCCTTTTTTTCGCTATTTTCAGTGGATTAGAAGCCCGCTGCAAAAGTTACACACATACATATATATACATAGTTGATATACATATACATAGACATAAACATGAATATACAGATATATACATACATATACATAACTATACTCCCGAATCTAGACATAAATAAACACGAATAAAAAAATACATTTACATAGCTAGGAGAACATACCAACATATGCATCAAAATAAACTATACTACATAGTACAGCATGGTCCATACAGATATTCATTTATGCAAACATAGCATGCACGTAACATCCATAGTCATGCTCTTCTAAAGGAAAACTTTCCAGCAGAGGAACTGGTTCGGATGAGGAACTGGGCCGGATGAGATCTATCCGAGAGTATTGGTGGAATGTGCGGAAGAACTGGGGGACGTAATTCTAATGATGTTCAATATTACTTATAGCACGGGTTGGGTACCAATAGATTGGAAGTTGGCCAATATAACACCAATATTTAAAAAGGGAGTAAAAAGTGATCCGGGCAACTATAGACCAGTAACCTTAACTTCAGTAATTTGCAAAATATTCGAATCATTGTTAAAAAGGCATGTAAGGTTTTACTTGGAGGAAGGGGGATTGCTATCTGATAACCAGTATGGGTTTAGGAAGGGAAGATCCTGCTCTAAAAATCTATTAAAATTCTATGAGAATATAACTGGGGAGCTGGATAAGAAGAGAAGTGTAGATATCATGTACATAGATTTTCAAAAAGCCTTCGATAAAGTACCTCATGAGGCACTACTGTATAAATTGGAAAGACTAGGGATTCAGGGGAAAACATTGGTTTGGATTAAGAATTGGTTATTGGGTAGAAGACAGAGAGTGCAGGTAAAAGGAAGCTATTCACAGTGGACAGAGGTACTCAGTGGGGTTCCACAGGGATCAGTTTTGGGGCCGATTTTATTTATAATATTCATAGATGATATAGGTCAGGGGATTAAGAATAAAATCAGTATATTTGCAGATGATTTAAAAATATGGGGGACAGTAGATACCAAGATTACAAGGTGATCTTGATAGGATTTCTAAATGGGCTGTAAAATGGGGTATGTCATTCAATTTGGGGAAATGTCAAGTACTGCATATGGGTTATAAGAATAATGGAGCCGAGTACTGGTTGCAAGGAGTAAGGGTTAAGGAGGGAGATACGGTCAAGGATCTTGGGGTGATAATACACAGTGACTTTAAAATGGGTCACCAATGTTCTGCTGCGGGTAAAAAGGCAAATAGGTTATTGGGGTATATCAAAAAGACTGTAACTTCAAGGGATAAGAATATAATATTGCCATTATATAAGGGCTTGGTAAGACCTCACCTAGAATATGCTGTACAATTCTGGGCTCCATATATGAGAAAGAATATAAAAGTAATTGAAAGGGTTCAGCATAGAGCTACAAAAATAATTAAGGGAATGGCACACCTAGATTACAATGAGCGTTTGAGTAGGCTAAACATGGTATACACTGGAGAGAAGAAGAAGGAGGGGGGATTTGATTCAGCTCTTCAAGTTCGTAAAGCAAGGGGATACAGAAGGTTTAGACTTTAATAGGGATAACAGAACAAGGGGCCATGGGTACAAATTGAATAAGACTCATTTCAATCGGTATTTAAGAAAATACTACTTCTTCAATAGGGTAATAGATATATGGAACGCATTGCCAGAACATATAGTAAATTCGAAGGGTGTATATGAGTTTAAGCTAAAACTAGACAGTCAGTGGGAATGGGTGAATTAATAAAAAATGGACCAGCCTTGTTGGGCTTCGAGCCTGTAGCTGGTCGACAAAATTTGTATTTGTATTTGTATCTTTGTGCCGCTTTGATGAAGTATGCAATTACTTTATATTTACCATGGGCGTATGACAGAAAATTGTAAAAATTATTGTGGGGATTGACCAAGGTTGAAAGATATTTTGAACGATAAAAATTATATAGCACTCAAAAAATACCCGCTCCCAAGTTTTAAATTTTTTAAGATTGCAATGCTTACAAATAAGGTCTGGATGAATTTTAAAAATGGATTCGAAGAAAATAGATTCATGTTATAATTTTAGTTGGAATAAATTTTCTTACTGAGTAATATACTGTAGAAACAATATAATCTTCAATGAAAGGATTAAAGTTTATAAATTTATAGAGTGAGGATTATGTGTACTGTTAGTCCTACTAACTATATCCATCTGGGTATACTGATTAATATCACTTAAAATAATATTTGGTAAATATTTCACAGCAACTTCTGGGTCTTGTGTAAGCCAAACAAAAGAATAACCCGAGTTATCAATTACGCAATAGAAATAGAATCGAAAGATTAATAAAGAGGAGGGGAATGGTGTTATTATTGAAAGAGAGAAAATGAGAGAATGGAGATGAAAATTAAAGAAAGAGAAAGAGTAAGATAAAAAAGAGCAATTATATCTAAATAAAAAGAATGTGTTATTACAGAAAGAGAGAAAATGAGAGAATGGAGATGAAAATTAAAGAAAGAGAAAGAGTAAGATAAAAAAAGAGCAATTATACTAAATTAAAAGAATGTGTTATTTCAGAAAGAGAGAAAATGAGAGAATGGAGATGAAAATTAAAGAAAGGGAAAGAGTAAGATAAAAAAGAGCAATTATATCTAAATAAAAAGAATGTGTTATTACAGAAAGAGAGAAAATGAGAGAATGGAGATGGAAATTAAAGAAAGAGAAAGAGTAAGATAAAAAAAGAGCAATTAAATCTAAATTAAAAGAATGTGTTATTTCAGAAAGAGAGAAAATGAGAGAATGGAGATGGAAATTAAAGAAAGAGAAAGAGTAAGATAAAAAAGAGCAATTATATCTAAATAAAAAAGAATGTGTTATTACAGAAAGAGAGAATGAGAGAAGAAAGAGAAAAATTATATACGAAGAAAAACAATGTGTTGAGGAAAGAATAACGAAAGGTGCGATTTTCAAGAAAATTGCGTCGTCATAGAAATGCATGTCGTCACATTCGGTTTACAATAATTATATTTATGGAAAACATGAGCAAATGTTTGTATGTGTTTGTACACTAAGCTGTTAAAATTTTACATTGAACATGCTTACATTTACCGTGGAATATAATATTTAAGTTTTCATAGGATTGGGCATCATATTTTCTAAAAAAAATTGCCGTAGAGTAAAGAGTCTTTGGTGTAAATTTATTTTCTCCAGGCAAATAATTTTTCGGTGAAGAAAGGGGTTAAAATATCCTGCATACTATTTCGGACCAACTCTTTCCCACGAATCCATATTTTGATCATTGTTTCGCGATTTGGAAAGGACAACACAACTATATCAGCGGTACTTAAACTTTTAATCACCGTGGTCCCCCTTTATGTAACAGCCAGACATTGCGGACTCCAAGATTTTGAACTCCCAATGCCGTTGACCCCAATGCCAATGACTTCTGTTTCGGGGGGGACCACGACATGATCTCATATTTTACATGTTTCCACAAGTGCCACTTGCCTATATTCACGAGTTCAACTTTATTCCCAAGGTACCCCTTACAAGTACATTTACATGTTGAGTTTTGGATAACTTAAAAGTAGTATTTAGATAATGAACCATATTATTTCAAAATTTTACAATTACTCCAAGTAATAATGGGGGTCTAGGTGAAAACCCAAGAAAAACTTTGAAAATTTACCACAAAAAATGTGTTTTAGCGTATTTTGAGACATTTTTGGATACACCCAGAGAGGAGCAGCTCCTTGTAAACCACAAAATCAAGAAAAAATTATAAATATAAGTCCAAATTTCAAGGTCCTCTTCCAGGAAAACTTTTGAGATTTTCCCTTAAACTAGTGTATTAGTATCTTGAGTGTTCCCCAAGGATCCCCTCCCCTAGGAAGGCACTGCGGACCCCCGAAGGTCCTCAACAGTTTAAGAACCACAGAACTAAAAGCATTATGGCAGATTTACACCACTGCTGCAAGACCCGTTTGCGATAAACCAATTGACGAGCGCCATCTTTTGTGAGTAACGGGTACTAAAATTTGCCACTTTTTGCATGACTTGCAGCTCTTGCAGCGGTGGTGTAAATCCCCCATTACACGTTTGTTACTGTAGCGACATACCGTGGATTGTTTGAACTACAATGAATACTTACCTATGACAGATGAGAAAGAGTCAATAAAACCACCTCCAAAAGTGCAGGACCTAACCCAAGGCCCTCTCTGAGAGTCCGAGATACGCTGCTAAGCACAGAGGACCTATCACAATCCATCTTAGATGACCCAGCAAGTCCGTTTGGTGTCTGATTCCCATGAGTCAGTACCTGGAGAAATACTTGCATCCCACGCTATACTTCAAAACACTGCAGTCATCAGATAAGAACAGACGGTGCTTACTTCGCGACTGAAGAGTTATGATGTTGTAGCAGTTTAGCAGGATTTTTTTAGTGTTTTCACATGCATTTATTTACCAAACGATGTTAAATTTTCTGTATTAGACGGCTTAATTTTTTTCAGTCTGCATCAGTAATTCTGCTTTTGCGGCCTTTTCTCGCTAAGTGCTAAAGAAATCCGTTAAAATGCAGTGATGTAAAACGAGGTAAAATCAAATCATATATTTGA
This sequence comes from Tetragnatha versicolor, assembly GCA_024610705.1. Lineage (NCBI taxonomy): Eukaryota > Metazoa > Arthropoda > Arachnida > Araneae > Tetragnathidae > Tetragnatha > Tetragnatha versicolor. Next base: position 11,193,203 of record JANDEH010000013.1, read on the forward strand.
TCATATTTTTGACTTAAATGTGATAACCTAATGACTTTTTTAAATGTGATAATTTTTATCCATCCGGTCGCTGTAGTCCCATCATATGCTTATAACTCTTACATTTCGCTGATGACAGTAAAATTAAGAAATTTCACTCGTTAGTTTTAATTTTTTTAATCAAAAATCTGATGTGAAAATTTAATTGATGAGCAGGTAAAGATAAAAATTTTAGTTTTTTCACCTGGCATAACAAAAAATGAAAAATTATCGAAGTTGAATCTATTTTTTCCAGCCCTTTAAATCGAGATAAGTAGGATTTTGTCCATTTTTAAATTTCCGTATATTGTTTACGAGTGCTAAACTTACAAATCTACGGTTTTTCTTCTTTTTTTTTGAGTCCACAAGGAGCGGCCGAAAAAGTCCAAATACTTAAATTTCAAATTAACTAACATAATTATCATTACTATAGTGTGAGGGAAACAGTAAATTTAACAAACAAATTGTTATTTTTTGTTATCCCACAAAAGGTATTGCAGATTTTTGAATTTTTGAAAAAGAAACAGAAGAATACGTGTTTAAAAAGCAATTAAATAATTCAAACTTTTTATTTCACTAATTTACAAATAAAAATGTAGCCTTTAAGTGCTAAGTAAGACATTTTCGTCAAAAGTGTTAATATTTTGTTATATTTATAATAAACAAACGGGAAGTATATACCAAGCATAAAACAACGTCATATCCTTCCCCTTTTATTTTATAATTATTCATAATTTCTCCCACTTCCCTGAATAGTATATAAGACATTTATAGTCGTCTAACGACCACCCTATCGGCGAAGATGGTATAATTTAGCTCACATTACGATTTACGGCCGTGTTAACCGCTAACTAACTTCTGTTTGGTAGTAAAAGAAGAAAAACTAGTTTTTCGCCGATCGGATGTTTGACTCCCGTTTAACCACAAATCAGATTAGGCCCGAAACACAGTCAGCTAAATTCGCGAACAAAAGAGTGGGGTATAGATACGCCTTATCCTGCGCTCAGGGTGACCGTGGCCTTATCGGTGAATACGGCCATTAGGCCAACATCACCATGGGCGCTAGACCAGGTGTATCTGGTCGGGCAAATCTAATCAGCAGCCTATATATACCCTATAACGGGGACTCTTTTGTTCGAATTGAGTGGGGTAGATATGGGTCATTTTCCTATGGCGAAAAAAAATTTTACAAATTCTATCGGGCACAGCAGGAAAAAGGTGCCAAATGGTCTCAAACTAACATGTGTGAAATATTATTCCATTATAATAACTCTTTTGGCCTCCGGATTGGCCTCAAATGGAACAAAAATGCGTAATTTTTCATATTTTTTTAAAAATTTTATAAATTAATTTTTTGTCGATAATTATTTAAAGCTCACAAATAAAGGTATTTAAAAACAATTTTAATCATATTGGTCACATTTATGCATTTTTAATACAAAAACAATTTCCTAAGTTTCAAAATAATGTATTACCATATTAAAAAACAGGCGTAGAATAGGAGGATCTTTTTTGTCAACAAACAGTGGATTGTCAGTGGCATATTTTAAATGTTGGCAGATCAGATATATTCCCCCTCAATTATGCCCAGTGTAAAACGATATTTTTAAATTTTAAAAGTATAAACAGTTGCATTTTTCCTAAATGTCGCGCTTTCAAAATTCAGCGGACAGTTATTTCATTGGCTGGTCTTAGGAACCAAATGAGATCCCATATGTTGAAACAAGTGTCTAATGGATAGTTTGTTTATGGGCAATAGCAATATCATGATGAGATTTTCCTCAGTAATGATTTACCTAATTTTTTCTATAGTAAATAGACTAAAACCCAGGCCAATAAATTATACTTCTTTAGAGGGAGGATTGACTCAAAATAGCTTCTTAGCATTCACTTATGCCTTCATAAAAAGTTAAATATAGCAAATTTAGCTGTTTAAAATAAACACAAGTAAGTTCTAAAAATTAAAGAAGCTAATTTAAAAATTTTGAGGATGATACTGAGCTTTGAGTTCAAAACGCTGATCTACCGCTCTTCTTCAGAAAATATTTCAAAATTTGACTCTTTAAATTTTTTTTTAATTTCTTTTTTTAAAATTGACTCATACGGGGACACTTGGGATGATGGACTATCCCTAATATGCCACTGAAATTTCAAAGAAAACATCAACCTTTAAATATTATCCAAATGTCCTACGGGGGTTGAAACCTCATATTCCACAAAAGATACCCACATTCTGATAAATCCATTTTTATTAAATTTAATGTTTTTACCAACCTACTCAACCAGGAATGAAAGTTTTGCACATTTTTATGATTCCAGAAAGAAATCTTTGTTTGCCAGTTCTAATCATTAAGACATTTCAAAATATGTTGTATTACAACTAAAGTATTTCAACTCTGGTTTCCTTTTTAATTATTTTATAGTCTTCAATAAGGATTTATATTCCATTTCTTACGTTTACATTCATGACAGATGGGTCCAATCGAGGTAAAAGCCCGATTTTCGGTTGTCCATTTTTACATGAAATTATCTGTATTAATCGAAACTTTGACGTCAATCCGGAGGCAAAAAGAGTTATCGTAATGGAATAATATTTCACACATGTTAGTTTGAGACCATTTGGCACCTTTTTGTCGCTGTGTCCCTGGGAAAATGTAAAAAAAATATTTTTGACACACCCTAGTAGATATCCCCTGACGATGAGATCTGTCCGACCAGATACGCCCGTTCTTGCGCACTCGGTGACGTTTCCCTTAGGATACGGTCACCGAGAGCGCAAGATCGGGCGTATCACCAGGCGTATCTTATCGGGCAGTGGATATCTACCCCACTCTTTAGTTGGCTAATTGACCTCACTTAACAACACAAAGAGATGGGGTAGATATCCACTCCCCGATAAGGTACGCCTGGTGATACGCCCGACACCGCTCCCACGGTGACCCAGGAGTTAAACTGCCTAGGCCAATTGTGGTGTATTTTTTAAGATAAAATCGACATTCAATTGAAATAATTTATTTCCACCAAATAAAACCTACATCGTCCCACAATCCAGTATACTTCTTCAATCCATCATATCTATCTGGAACACACGGCACAAGGGACGTATTTATTCTTCTCGTCTTCTTCACAGTCTGCGCACTTCATCCACACGGGCTCCAGTGTAGCTGCATCTTCGTCGGTCTTAATGACGATGTTAGGGAAACTGGTGTCCGGGTTTCCGTTCATGCAGACATAGTGAGATGTGGGTCCGGCGTTCCGACTGGTCATCAGGTAGCCCGAGTACTCCAGTTTGGTCTCCTCTGGGCAGGATGTCCGGCCAGGGATGGTCACAATGGAGGTTGCGTTCTCCAAGAGGCAGGAAGAACACAGAACTGGACCTATATATAAATAATAATTTAATAACCTTTTTTCTACTACATCATGATTTTCTGAAATTTTTTTTGTGCAAATATTTTTTTTGAGTCACTAAATTGAAAATTAAGGGATATACATAAATAAACTAAGCATCTTTGAGAAATTTAATCCGCTAAGAGCTCATTAATTAAATTCCTACTTTTGATTACCGCAGTACACTGAGGGCTAAAATATTCTCACAATACCCCAAAATATATAGAATATTATTGCAGTTTTAAGACAAAAATAATAAACTTTTCTTTTGACTTTTAACACTTTTTAGGGAACAAAAATGGCAATCATTGGAATTCGATAAAACTGGCAGCTGAAAAAACAACTTCAGTTTAAAATATCCCGCTAAAATACTAATCATAGAACCCATGCTGCATTTTATCCGGGAAGTGAAAATCTAAAAGAGTGTACCGGCAAAGTATCGTCAGTGTATTCGTAAGGATGGGTTTTCAATGTAATATTAAAGTTAGTGGGACTTGTAAGTACCGTCAGTAGATAAGAGTTTAACACCATTTCACTTTTAATGTTCATTATAAATTGTCCACACCTGTGAACCCCTCGTTTGCATTGAAAATTTGAAGGAGTGAAGAGTGTAATACAAATTTACACGTTAGAGACCCTGGGTGGATTTCGATAATGTTCAATAGCCGTTTTCACTGTAAACACCCCTATGCACCGGTAACTTGTTCGGCGGTTAACTGGCAGTCAAACATCTTATTATCAGTTAAAGAGGGAAAGTAGAAACTGAATAGCTAGTTCGCGTAGAAAAGGAGTAAAGAGAGAAACACCAATTCAAAGTTTTTACTTAGGATCTGAAATGAACATCAAAAGGGATAAGTCTGAATGAACCTTAAGAGGGACACGCTGTTCCTGATTCCATTAAAACATGCTTGGCCATTACAAAATGTAATATCTTGAATATGTTAAAAGAGCAATGTTCTTCTTAAAATCCCTCAATGGACATAATAAACTGAATTTTAAAAACCTGTTAGTTTTACCTGTGGAATCATCCGGTAATCTGTATGTCATTCCGTTCATCACAGATATGGTGGTACCGACGGTCAGTTTCTTTTCTTCCACCTCTGTTTTAGGGAGGGCTGAAAGACATTCGATTGTACCTCCATTTCCCAAACCGGATTCGGGTGCAGTGGCAGCAAGTCCGACGTACAGGGGCTGGGGACTAGGTAAGGTACAGTTCACACTACCCCAGTAGATGTATTGCGATACAGCCTTAGTGTAGGGGTACCATATGAAGTCTCGTTTCTCCTAAAATCAAATCTCATCATGAGTTTCTTGCCTTAAATCAAGCCCAGTTTTTATGATTTTACTTTAATTTTTTTTGTGATAATTTAATTCAAACCCTGAATCGAATCTAGGGAACCACAAAAACTCTCACTCCTCCTAAGATCAAATAAGGGATTTTTAAGAGTCATTCATTGATTGAGAAATTAAGTGCACCCTTATATAAAGACATTTCCAAAACTGATTGAAAAGTACTCAAATGTCAGTTAGTCACAAAGTCAAACTGGCTTTGAATATGATTTATACTCAAGTTTGAAATATGCATTAATTAATTTTCAAAATTATACAGGTACTAAAAACCGATATACTATGTTCCCATATTTGAGTAAAGCCATGTTTCATTGATGTTTGCTTGTATTTATTTAGCAGATAATATACATTGTAATGAAACATAGTGATAACTTTCAATTTGAACCCTGCTTCAAGCCAACTAAAAACTGCTAAATAATAATGTAGTCTACATTTCAGACACTGGGGGAGATAAATGGGTGGACTGTTTACTGGATCGTTAAACTGACATTTCCCAGAACGGCCGTTCATTCACTGGGAAAAATCCCTACCTCCTCGTGAATCTTCGTGGTTTTAAGCTTATTCGATCTATAAGCTAAACTAAGTGTAGTGCCCAAGTCTTAAAATTGTGCCATCCAGTAAATGAACGGGATGTGTTGTTCAGAAAGTCTATGCGCTAGGCTAATACATAGTGTTTCGAATGTGTGCTTAACAGCTTTAGTTTCAAACAACATCGCCTCGTAAAATCAGGGGAATAAAGTTTTCCTAAGTGAAGTGACCATGGGGAATATATTGAGACGGCTTACAGTGCTCTAGTGGACGAATTAATAACTCAACCAAAAAATTAAAGAACATAGTACAAAAACTTCATTCTGAAAAAACATGTTCATTGAAAGAGGTCATCAGTTTCAGTTATTTGGAAAGTTTACGAGTAGTAGTTCAGTTTAACCAATCATGCAGAAACCAAACAATTTTATAAATTTTCCTAAAATACTAAAACTGGTGACTATATTCAGTATTCATTCACTGGGAGAACCATGTTCAAGTGTTCGTATTTTTACTGGGTATATCGCACTTTTTTCACCAAAATCAGGATTCCTTCAAAACTGTTATTTTCTGCGATCTGGCAGTACGTCTATCATATTGCTGAGAAAGAGCCTGTATGGAAAATGCCTTATTTTTAAGAATTGACCGAAAAAAACCCTGAAAAAAATTTTTAGAGTGAAAAAATCTCAAATCCAAAAAATGCTAATAAATGTTCATTCACTGGGCAGTTCACCCTAGCAAATTTTTCAAAAATTAAAGTCAAATACAACGGAACTTTCCAGATGACCATATATATAATTAACCTTCCTACCCTCTTGAAAAAATAGTCACATATTCCCCTCGTGGGGTCTCTGAGGACCCCATGCGTAAAACATGCCTATGACTCTAATAAAGGTTAAAAATTCCTTTAATGGAGAAGAATTGTCATTTTTTATTGCTAGAAAGATGCTTCAGAATAATTTATCCAATTTTTTTGGTATTTTTCTCATTTTTTTCGTCTTATTACGGCTTAATTGGGTTTCTTTTGATACACGTTTTTTATAACATCTGGACCTTCAAACAAGAATTAAATTACAGAAATGAACTACATTGAAGTTGTTTTACTTAAAATATTTATAATCACACTGTTTAAAGCATACTAGTTGATATACCCGGTCTTGCACGGGTAGAATTTAGTAGTTTATTTTAAACGATTTATGAAGCTGCATAGATTCTCTATTCTGCATTATCAGCCACCTGTCACCCCAGATTAATTTATTTAGTATTATGAATTATGTAAAGTTTGGATTCTTCTTTTTAAAATTGAAATAATACAAAAAAAAATGATCGGTTCAGATTTCTTAGTGAAATCAGTATCTCGCTTGCTTATGTAAGTTTTAACATAAAATTGGTTTCTTTCTTGATAATTCTTCGAAATCACATTCTGGACTTCCGTAAACACTCATAAATATTTGAAAGCATTCTTATTTTTCAAAGAAGACTGAATATAAAAACCTATTTACAATCAACCATGAATTTATATTGTTTTTGTGTTGCAACTGTTAGATACTCAAAAGATTTCTATAAATAGCATATTTTTCTTAGAATGTGAATAAAAAATTTAAGAAATAGCGAGTGATTCAATGTATTTAGCCGCAATCTTCTTTTTGTAAAAAAAATGACAATTTCTACGAAAATATCTTTCTAATATTTCTCCAAACGTTCTAAACCAGTGGTTCCCAACTCAAATATGTCCGCGGACCACTTCACGTAAATTTGAACCTCCGCGGACCATCCCTATCCCTACCTTTATCTTCAAAATTTTTACCTTTTTTCAATGCATTCATTTCTCACAGATGGTCTTAAGTTTTGTCTTTTTTATGAAGTAAGAGAAACCGAGTTTTAAGTACGCTTCTAAATTGGAACTGAAAATAAAATAATCTATTAAACTTCAAAGGAAAATTAACATTAATTTTATAGTAAATTATTTATAAATATACCTTTTATAAAAAACATTTAACTATTCTTATCAAGCTCTCACGAAATTCAAAAAATAAAATAAAATCCATTATTAATTACGTTTGTTTATTTTATTTAGTAAACTAAATTGGAAAATTCTTTTTTTTAGCAATACATAAATTTCCAAAGCAATATTTAAGCAATTTACAAATAAAAATTTCATTTAATCTCATATGAGAGGCTTAACCATGTAACTTTATCTTGGTTACTTATCTTTTATGTAATTGTTCAGGTGAGTGGAAATGATGATGGTTTTAATCCATCCCAGTGGTCCGCTCATGGATCCCTGGTATGGAACCCAGATCCCAGGAACCACCTCATAACCCTGGAACTGTTCACACCTACACCCAAGTCACAAGTTTAAAAAACATCATTATAAAATAGTTATAATTTTTCTTTTTCATAACCAACAACAAAAGTAATATTACGAATATTATTAGTGGATTTAAATTTGAAAGAGAATACTTAGCTTGAAATTAAACTACAGGACAGATGAGATGACTAGGGAATCTAAAAAAAAAATGAACTTGACATGCATTGACTACAGGAAATTCTACAGGCGAGGCTAACTGATGTTTTTCCAAAGGAGCGATTAAAAAAGAAAATAATTTATGTGCTCAAAAACTTTCGCATTTCCGGCAATAAATTTTTCTTATTTCTTCGAACAAACTGATTTTGCCTGTGTAAAAAATTCCCTCTTCTCATATCACGAGTCCCTCTGTCTGATCATAATCATGCCAATTTCTTGTGTCTTTCAACACTTTCACGCTTAGGGGCCGTTCAAATATTACGTAAGCACTTTTTTGGCCATTTTTAACCCCCCCTCCCCCCTTGTCAGCAAAGATAAGCAAACCTCAAACCCCCCACCATAATTACGTAAGAAACTGCCAGACCCCCCCCCCCGAAATTTTGACAACAGTACTTACTAAAGTACAGTTTTTTCTTCTTGAAGATTAGGTGACTTATGCAAGGTGCTCTATCCTTTTTGGGTGTAACCCTAAGGGTTCCTAAATGAGTGTAAACACTGCTTTTCGGGGTTAAAATTTCAAAATGTTGGGGGGGGGTCAATCCCCAGAAAAAGTGGTTACATCAAATTTCCTAATTCAACTTTTTGTTAAATTTATTTTTGGTTGAGTTTTGAAATTATTTAAGTAGTAGTAGCCCCACTATAAGCCACGGAAGTGACGTCATACCACGTGACCGGAAGTGGGCGTGGCCTCGTGACGTCAGAGGGCGTGGCTTATGACGTCAGAGGGCGTGGCCTCGTGACGTCACCTATTGTCTCAATTACTTAATTACCCCTAATTAGTTAATTACCCCTAATTGGATGATTTATGACCCTAATTAATGGTCGTGACGTCATGGTTGAGTTGTTTACCTGCTGCTGGTAGGGGGCGCTGCGATATTTTTTATTTTACATTTTGGACTTTTTTCGTTTTAAAGTTTGGTTTTTATGGAATGGCAACGGTATTTACCTTTGGATATTTTAATGACTGTGACGTCATTGAAACATGTTCGAACAGGGACCAACACGTTCAAGACAGGATGTTCACAGAAATTTATTAATTTATTATTTATTAATTCACAGGACATGTATTTTATTTCAGCCTGATTTATTATTTCCTTAATTATTATTAAAATATTAATTTCACAGGATTTTTTTTTCAGCCTCATTTATATTAATTAATTAATTATTAAATTATTAGAAATAATATTTTTTAAAATGGATTTTTTTTAACTTACCAACACAAGGCAATCACTTTTATTGGCAGATCAAAGTACTTGCAGTTTTTTTTATTTAACTAAACTTTTCATTTTTTATGTTACATTTAGGGAATATACGATTTTTTCATTTGCTACCCAACAAAGTTTCATTCTTTTCGAACATGAATCGTGGAGGACAAGCCAATCGTATTGTAGGATACATTGTTTCAACCAATGAGAACGTTCCCCGGTTATCGTTTTAAATTTCTCCTCAATACTCATATAATAGTAACAAAATCGCTTAATTTGATAATAATACTTTTTCATAAATTATTTTTAAAATTGCTTTTTTTAACTCACCAGCACTTGACAATCACTTTCATATTTTGGGGAAAGTATTTGTTCGAACAATGACGAACTCGTTCAAGACAGGACTAGAGCCTAATCACGCATCTTTCGTGTAGGAATACACTTGAGCGGGAAATTAAAACGGTATGACGTCATTGAAACATGTTCGAACAGGTTCAAGACAGGACTAGAGCCTAATTACACATTCAAACCGATTATTGATTTCACTTTAAAAGCAAGTGTGACATACTTCAATCCTATACAAAGGTCTTGTCGATTTTTAATATATTTAATTAACTAAAATTTTTGAAAACTTTTCATATCTATTTTGGATTTAGATCTATTACCATGGTATCCCCCCTATAGTTACACAGCTGCAACGATACTATTCACATACACTACCCCACATGACAATAGGAGAAGTCAATTTTCCAGACAATATACCTTTTCTCAAGACTACTGTAATATGTCTAAATTGAGTGAACGACTTTTTGAAGTTCACCGCTCCATGCAGGTTTGAATGGTCCAGACGTCACCACTCCGTCTGATAGCCTGTAGTAAAAGGTTACATGAATAGCATCACAAGATACCGAAAAATCTTATAATGGGAGGGGATATGTAAACGCTCCACTTAAAGGGCGATAAAACGACGTATTTGTATAGGGGCGGCAAACTACAACAAATACGTGTGCTTTGGCTTTTGTTAACAAATAGAACCGCACGTGGCAGTCAGGGCCCGATTTAGAAAATTTGTATCACTAGGCCCAACATTCAGGAAGGGGCCCCCATGTTACGCGGTACCTATGCAGGAGTTGGGCAATTTGGATTGTATTAAATTAATACAAGTTAAAATATAAAAGTTTACAAGCATTAAATGTATGTATTAATATAATCACATGTTTGCATTACATTAGGCTTTATTTGGCCAAAACGTAATGAAAATCCGTCTAGGAAGTATAAAAAGTTATTTCTACTATAAATTTTAATTTACTTTTCAAAATTACGGGGCCCCCAAATTGTGGGGCCCCAAGGCCCGGGCCTAGTAGGCCTACTGGTAAATCAGGCCCTGGTGGCAGTCGTGCCTTCCAAAGTGGACCATAAAGAGGTGTGAATAGCCAGCGCAGTCACCATCGAAAGGAGCGAACAATAAAGTAGCAAACACGTTCCAACACCCTGAAAGTTAATTATTTTACAACTTCGATTAAAATTACTAATTATGTTCATATTGGATAAGATTTTAAACATTTTTAAAATAAAATTTTACTTTTTATTACGAGTTCTGTTCGAGGAGTTAATTTTTTTCATAGAATGTTAGGAACATTTAGGTTAAAAATGATAAATACATTAATTTGTGTAGTTAATTTTCACTATAATTCAATTGAAGATATTACTTATTTTATTCGCAAAGAAGCTTTTTTTCTAGTTTTAAACATAAGAATATATGATTAATCACCTAAACAAAAACTATTCCAATGCACTTTTTCTGGAAGCATTGTATGAATGAGAGAATTTTTATAACAAAATTGTAAAATATATACGATTTTTCCAACAGTTGAAGAAAATTTCCATCGTTAACCTTTTATTCAAAGTACGTTATGATGCTATCACTACAGTGTACATACACTACATACATTCATTTTAATAATAACTTTTACTATATTTATTAAAATTTAGTAATACTTTTTTCATATACTAAAGAGAACTGCTTTGATTATTTTTCAATTCATTAAATGGTTACGTTGAACATTTTCAACCTTATTTTTGAAAATAATAATAACAATTGTATACATACATTTTGCTATGAATAACAAAAAATATTACTCAATATATTCTTCTCATGCTAATATTATAGTTTCAGTGTAAATGCAACAGAAGTTGTAAACTCTGCCATGAAAAAACTTAACAGTAAAATATGAGAAAATCCTTAAACTTTTTAACCCATCTGCTATACTTTCTCTACAAGAATTTTCCCATCCATTATATATTTTACAAACAATTTATATTATTCACTAAAGCAAAGCAAACAATATAAAACATATAAACTAACATATGAAAGAAATAATTTTCCATAAATTTTGGATATATTGACTACTCGTACCTAAAACCTCCTTGCACCTATAATCCATATCAAAAGTTAAACTATTCTAATAAAAATTAAAGGGGGAAAACATAACTCAAAAGGAAGTACACATTTTAAAAACCAAGAAATTCATTATAAAATCTAAAAACTCTGCTAAAAATGGAGACTACTACAGAAAAAAAATAACTGAGATCTTTGTTAAACTAAAGGTAAAAATTTTGTTAAAATGAAAATGAAAAAAAACACAAAAGCATTACAATAAAAGGAATCTTATAACATCCTAAACTAAAATTTTGCTAAAAATTCAGATAAAGACACTACAAAACTAAAATATTTTGTTAAAAATAAAAACCCACCATGATCAAAGCCCGTATTTTTTTTTTCGGATATTTATTAATTGAGGACACATGCCGCCATCTAGATAGTAGACGTTGTATTAAATTAGAGTCACCATCAGATGAATAAATATTTAACCGATTGTGGATAAGCGTCGTTTCAACAGGTTCGAACAAGGACAAACTTGTTCAGGACAGAGCCCAACACGATTAAAGCCCGATTACACAATTGTAGCGTAAGAATACTGTTTATCGTCCAATGAAATCATAGGATAGTCACGTCATCTCGTTTCAACCAGTAAGAGCATTTCCACAGGTTGTCGTCATCAACCCCTAACACTAGTGGACGAGATGAATGGAAAAAAACTCAAACCTGTTACAGCCTGTTAAACCTGTTCAAACCTGCATTCGCTGTCTGTTTTTCTTTCAGCTAAGTTGATTGTGAATTTCTTCCTATAACGAAAAATAAGTCTTGAGTGAAGGGAACTTACCTCGAATGCTACTAATTTCAATCACTAGCCTTCTTCGCTGACTAATCTACTAATATTCTCTGTAAACTATAGGAATCATTCCTATTCACCGGAACACCAACAGCCTGCTCCTTCAAGCATCTTGTGTCTACCTCAATCACCCTTAGTTACTTTCACCAAAGAGAAAATACTACTATTCACCTGAAGATAAGCAACTTGCTTGATCCTACATCTTAATCATCCTCGGCTACAGTGTCTTCAAATTTTTCAGCTCTCCATCTCTTAAAGACCACACAAACCGTTTCATCTTCCCTTCTTGTGACTCTTGACGTATTCATTCTATTCTATATCATGCCTTCCGTTGTGATTGACTTTGAAGGGTTTCAACTGGCACCCAATAACTATATTGTGAAAGAACTAGCTTTTTGTTCTCTGGAAGTGAACTCATTATCCGGATATTTCTTCTTCAAACCTCCACATGATAATTTAATTAAGGATCAGAAGCGATCTTATGACTGGGTCACTCAGAATATTCATGGAATTGATTGGAGCTATGGTAAGCTACCCTATTCGAAATTGAAATCTGTTATGTGTTTTATTTTTGAAATGTATGATAAAATTTATGTAAAAGGATTGCAAAAGAAAAAGTTTCTTGAATTTCTATGTAATAGAACATGTTACAACTTTGAATACTTTTTCACGGATAACATCCCTAAGGAGTTATTCAAAAAAACTTGCTCATTTCACAATATTTTTTACTCCAAACATTGTGCCGTAGCAAAGGTAAATGTTTACGCTAACATCTTGAGAGGTATGGAAGATGAACTGTTACAAAAATTCGTGACGAAATTGTAAAGTAATTATACAAAGTGTATATATAAAAAGTGTGTAAATAAAATATTTCAAGTATTATTTTTTATTCACTGTCTCTACACCTAGAGAAAATATAAAAAAAAGATATGTGTAATTATTTTCATTACTATAACCATATCAAATGTTATTTACCATGTAACTAACTTGATGGTTTGTTTTACAATGGTTGAAATTACTAGTTTTGTTGACAATGGATAAGATTTTTTAGTGTTTTAAGCAAATTAAAATATACTTTTATATGAGTTGAACTATATTAAATGAAAGAGGAACTCTTGACTCAAGTTCTGTAAGAGGAGTTGATTTTATGCAAACATTCAAGTTAAAATAAAAATAAAATCTTTGTTAAATATAAAACTTAGAAACTATAAAACTGTAAACTTTGCTTAAAATAAAGACAAATGCAGAAAGAATAACTTAACTTTTGTTAAAAATTAAGACAAGCACTGAAAAATAACTGAAAACTTTATAAATAAACACTAAACCCTACAACAAAAAATACAATTACAAAAACTTAAACACACTGCAAAACTAAAATCTTTGTAAAAATAAAAACTAGAAAACGAAAAACTTTACAAGAAATGAAAACTTATACATTAAAAGACTAAAATATTTGTTAAATATAAAAAACTAAGAAATTAAAAAACTTAAAAAAACTTATGTTAAAATTAAGACAAATACTGAAAAATAACTGAAAACTTTATAAAATGAACACTAAAACCTACAACAAAATTACAATTTAAAAACTTAAACACCCTACAAAACTAAAATCTTAAATATAAACTAGAAAACGAAAAACTTTACAAGAAATAAAACTTATTCATTCTAATACGAAAAAATTTACATGAAATAAAAACTTATACACTACAAAACTAAAATGTTTGTTTAAAAACTATAAAAAGAAAAACTTTACAAGAAATTAAAACTTATACACTGAAAATCTAAAATATTTGTTAAATATAAAAACTTAGGAACTGTAAAACTGAAAACTTTTGATTAAAATAAAAACGAATGCAGAAAAATAACTTAAAACTTTATTAAATGAACACTAAAGTCTACAACAAAATTATAATATTAAACTTAAACACACTTCAAAACTAAAATCTTTGTTAAAAATAAAAACTAGGAAACAAAAAATTGAAAACTTTTTAAAATTAAGACAATTGCAGAAAAAATAACTTAATACTTTGTTAAATATAAAAACTTTATAAAAAAGAAATACTTCTTATTGAAAATAAATAAAAAAAACTTTGCAAAAAATTTACAAGAAAAAAATACACTAAAAACTTTACCAAAAGGAAATAATTACTAAAACTTTAACAAAAAGAAATACTTAGAAACTAAAAACTTTGTTAAAATAAAGACAAATGCAGAAAAATATCAATAGAAATAAAAAGTTACACTATAAAACTTAAAAGTAAGACGAACACAAAAAAATATCTGAAAAATAAAAACTAAAACCTACAACAAAATTACAATATAAAACTTAAACACACTACAAAACTAAAATATTTGTTAAATATAAAAACTTAGAAGCTAAGAAACTAAAAACTTTGTTAATAAAAAATTGAATACAGAAAAATTTTAAAAATAAATAAAAACTTCGACAAAAATATTATAAGAAATGAAAAGTTACACTAAAAACTCAAAACTTTATAAAAAAAGAAATACTTCGTGTTAACAATAAATAAAATTTTTTGAAAAAATTTTACAAGAAATAAAGTTACACTAAAAAACTTTACCAAAAGAAATAATTAATAAAAACTTTAACAAAAAAGAAATACTTAGAAACTATAAAACTAAAATATTTGTTAAAAATAAAAACTTTAAAAATAAATAAAACTTTGAAAAATTTTTACAAGAAATAAAGTTACACTAAAAAACTTTATCAAAAAATACTTAATAAAAACTTTAACAAAAAGAAATACTTCGAAACTATAAAACTAAAATATTTGTTAAAAATAAAAACTTAGAAACTATGAAACTGAAAACTTTGTTAAAATTATAAACGAATAAAGAAAAATAAATAAAATATCACAAGAAATAAAAAATTACACTAATAACAAACAAAAAGAATCACTTAAAATGATAAAACTTAAAACTTTTTGTTAAAAATAAAATAAAAACTTTGAAAAAAATATTACAACAAATGAAAAGTTACACAAAAAATAAAAACATTATCAAAAAGAAATACTTGTTAAAATAAATAGAACTTTGAAAAAATTTTTACAAGAAATATAAAATTACACTAAAAACTTTACCCAAACAAAGTACTTAAAACTATAAAAATATTGATGAAAAACATAGACGAACACTGTAAGAAACTAAAAACAACAGAAAATGAAAATTACAGGAAATGAAAAGTTAACTCTAAAACGAAAAACTTTCCTAAAAAATAACAAAATACACTTTTAAGCTAAAACCTTGTTAAAAAGTTTAAAAAATGTTAAAATATAAAAACTGAAAAATATTACAAGACATAGAAACTCATGCATTATAAAAGTAATGTAATAAAAGAACTAAAAACTTCATAAAGACAAACTTGAAAACCAAAAACCCTTTCATACTTGTTAAAATTAGAAGGCTTCAACAGGTTCACATGCCCTTCGTTGAGAACCTTTTTTCTGATTATGAAAACACAGTGGGCTGAAAACTCCTTCATAATAAAGGACATTTAAAATCTAAACTTTAGATTTTTCAGCCCACGTTTTACATAATAATTTAAAAATTGGTTCTCAACGAAGGGCATGTGAACCTATTGAAGTCTTCTAATTTTTTTTTTACAAGTATGAGGTTTTTTTGGTTTTCAGGTTTGTCTTTATGAAGTTTTTAGTTCTTTTATTACATTACTTTTATAATGCATGAGTTTCTATGTCTTGTAATATTTTTCAGTTTTTATATTTTAACATTTTTTAAACTTTTTAACAAGGTTTTAGCTTAAAAGTGTATTTTGTTATTTTTTAGGAAAGTTTTTCGTTTTAGAGTTAACTTTTCATTTCCTGTAATTTTCATTTTCTGTTGTTTTTAGTTTCTTACAGTGTTCGTCTATGTTTTTCAGCAATATTTTTATAGTTTTAAGTACTTTGTTTGGGTAAAGTTTTTAGTGTAATTTTATATTTCTTGTAAAAAATTTTTTCAAAGTTCTATTTATTTTAACAAGTATTTCTTTTTGATAATGTTTTTATTTTTTGTGTAACTTTTCATTTGTTGTAATATTTTTTTCAAAGTTTTTATTTTATTTTTAACAAAAAGTTTTAAGTTTTATCATTTTAAGTGATTCTTTTTGTTTGTTATTAGTGTAATTTTTTATTTCTTGTGATATTTTATTTATTTTTCTTTATTCGTTTATAATTTTAACAAAGTTTTCAGTTTCATAGTTTCTAAGTTTTTATTTTTAACAAATATTTTAGTTTTATAGTTTCGAAGTATTTCTTTTTGTTAAAGTTTTTATTAAGTATTTTTTTGATAAAGTTTTTTAGTGTAACTTTATTTCTTGTAAAATTTTTTCAAAATTTTATTTGCTTTTAAAGTTTTTATTTTTAACAAATATTTTAGTTTTATAGTTTCTAAGTATTTCTTTTTTGTTAAAGTTTTTATTAATTATTTCTTTTGGTAAAGTTTTTTAGTGTAACTTTATTTCTTGTAAAATTTTTTCAAAAAGTTTTATTTATTGTTAACACGAAGTATTTCTTTTTTTATAAAGTTTTGAGTTTTTAGTGTAACTTTTCATTTCTTATAATATTTTTGTCGAAGTTTTTATTTATTTTTAAAATTTTTCTGTATTCAATTTTTTATTAACAAAGTTTTTAGTTTCTTAGCTTCTAAGTTTTTATATTTAACAAATATTTTAGTTTTGTAGTGTGTTTAAGTTTTATATTGTAATTTTGTTGTAGGTTTTAGTTTTTATTTTTCAGATATTTTTTTGTGTTCGTCTTACTTTTAAGTTTTATAGTGTAACTTTTTATTTCTATTGATATTTTTCTGCATTTGTCTTTATTTTAACAAAGTTTTTAGTTTCTAAGTATTTCTTTTTGTTAAAGTTTTAGTAATTATTTCCTTTTGGTAAAGTTTTTAGTGTATTTTTTTCTTGTAAATTTTTTGCAAAGTTTTTTTTATTTATTTTCAATAAGAAGTATTTCTTTTTTATAAAGTTTTTATATTTAACAAAGTATTAAGTTATTTTTTCTGCAATTGTCTTAATTTTAAAAAGTTTTCAATTTTTTGTTTCCTAGTTTTTATTTTTAACAAAGATTTTAGTTTTGAAGTGTGTTTAAGTTTAATATTATAATTTTGTTGTAGACTTTAGTGTTCATTTAATAAAGTTTTAAGTTATTTTTCTGCATTCGTTTTTATTTTAATCAAAAGTTTTCAGTTTTACAGTTCCTAAGTTTTTATATTTAACAAATATTTTAGATTTTCAGTGTATAAGTTTTAATTTCTTGTAAAGTTTTTCTTTTTATAGTTTTTAAACAAACATTTTAGTTTTGTAGTGTATAAGTTTTTATTTCATGTAAATTTTTTCGTATTAGAATGAATAAGTTTTATTTCTTGTAAAGTTTTTCGTTTTCTAGTTTATATTTAAGATTTTAGTTTTGTAGGGTGTTTAAGTTTTTAAATTGTAATTTTGTTGTAGGTTTTAGTGTTCATTTTATAAAGTTTTCAGTTATTTTTCAGTATTTGTCTTAATTTTAACATAAGTTTTTTTAAGTTTTTTAATTTCTTAGTTTTTTATATTTAACAAATATTTTAGTCTTTTAATGTATAAGTTTTCATTTCTTGTAAAGTTTTTCGTTTTCTAGTTTTTATTTTTACAAAGATTTTAGTTTTGCAGTGTGTTTAAGTTTTTGTAATTGTATTTTTTGTTGTAGGGTTTAGTGTTTATTTATAAAGTTTTCAGTTATTTTTCAGTGCTTGTCTTAATTTTTAACAAAAGTTAAGTTATTCTTTCTGCATTTGTCTTTATTTTAAGCAAAGTTTACAGTTTTATAGTTTCTAAGTTTTATATTTAACAAAGATTTTATTTTTATTTTAACTTGAATGTTTGCATAAAATCAACTCCTCTTACAGAACTTGAGTCAAGAGTTCCTCTTTCATTTAATATAGTTCAACTCATATAAAAGTATATTTTAATTTGCTTAAAACACTAAAAAATCTTATCCATTGTCAACAAAACTAGTAATTTCAACCATTGTAAAACAAACCATCAAGTTAGTTACATGGTAAATAACATTTGATATGGTTATAGTAATGAAAATAATTACACATATCTTTTTTTTATATTTTCTCTAGGTGTAGAGACAGTGAATAAAAAATAATACTTGAAATATTTTATTTACACACTTTTTATATATACACTTTGTATAATTACTTTACAATTTCGTCACGAATTTTTGTAACAGTTCATCTTCCATACCTCTCAAGATGTTAGCGTAAACATTTACCTTTGCTACGGCACAATGTTTGGAGTAAAAAATATTGTGAAATGAGCAAGTTTTTTTGAATAACTCCTTAGGGATGTTATCCGTGAAAAAGTATTCAAAGTTGTAACATGTTCTATTACATAGAAATTCAAGAAACTTTTTCTTTTGCAATCCTTTTACATAAATTTTATCATACATTTCAAAAATAAAACACATAACAGATTTCAATTTCGAATAGGGTAGCTTACCATAGCTCCAATCAATTCCATGAATATTCTGAGTGACCCAGTCATAAGATCGCTTCTGATCCTTAATTAAATTATCATGTGGAGGTTTGAAGAAGAAATATCCGGATAATGAGTTCACTTCCAGAGAACAAAAAGCTAGTTCTTTCACAATATAGTTATTGGGTGCCAGTTGAAACCCTTCAAAGTCAATCACAACGGAAGGCATGATATAGAATAGAATGAATACGTCAAGAGTCACAAGAAGGGAAGATGAAACGGTTTGTGTGGTCTTTAAGAGATGGAGAGCTGAAAAATTTGAAGACACTGTAGCCGAGGATGATTAAGATGTAGGATCAAGCAAGTTGCTTATCTTCAGGTGAATAGTAGTATTTTCTCTTTGGTGAAAGTAACTAAGGGTGATTGAGGTAGACACAAGATGCTTGAAGGAGCAGGCTGTTGGTGTTCCGGTGAATAGGAATGATTCCTATAGTTTACAGAGAATATTAGTAGATTAGTCAGCGAAGAAGGCTAGTGATTGAAATTAGTAGCATTCGAGGTAAGTTCCCTTCACTCAAGACTTATTTTTCGTTACAGGAAGAAATTCACAATCAACTTAGCTGAAAGAAAAACAGACAGCGAATGCAGGTTTGAACAGGTTTAACAGGCTGTAACAGGTTTGAGTTTTTTTCCATTCATCTCGTCCACTAGTGTTAGGGGTTGATGACGACAACCTGTGGAAATGCTCTTACTGGTTGAAACGAGATGACGTGACTATCCTATGATTTCATTGGACGATAAACAGTATTCTTACGCTACAATTGTGTAATCGGGCTTTAATCGTGTTGGGCTCTGTCCTGAACAAGTTTGTCCTTGTTCGAACCTGTTGAAACGACGCTTATCCACAATCGGTTAAATATTTATTCATCTGATGGTGACTCTAATTTAATACAACGTCTACTATCTAGATGGCGGCATGTGTCCTCAATTAATAAATATCCGAAAAAAAAAATACGGGCTTTGATCATGGTGGGTTTTTATTTTTAACAAAATATTTTAGTTTTGTAGTGTCTTTATCTGAATTTTTAGCAAAATTTTAGTTTAGGATGTTATAAGATTCCTTTTATTGTAATGCTTTTGTGTTTTTTTTCATTTTCATTTTAACAAAATTTTTACCTTTAGTTTAACAAAGATCTCAGTTATTTTTTTTCTGTAGTAGTCTCCATTTTTAGCAGAGTTTTTAGATTTTATAATGAATTTCTTGGTTTTTAAAATGTGTACTTCCTTTTGAGTTATGTTTTCCCCCTTTAATTTTTATTAGAATAGTTTAACTTTTGATATGGATTATAGGTGCAAGGAGGTTTTAGGTACGAGTAGTCAATATATCCAAAATTTATGGAAAATTATTTCTTTCATATGTTAGTTTATATGTTTTATATTGTTTGCTTTGCTTTAGTGAATAATATAAATTGTTTGTAAAATATATAATGGATGGGAAAATTCTTGTAGAGAAAGTATAGCAGATGGGTTAAAAAGTTTAAGGATTTTCTCATATTTTACTGTTAAGTTTTTTCATGGCAGAGTTTACAACTTCTGTTGCATTTACACTGAAACTATAATATTAGCATGAGAAGAATATATTGAGTAATATTTTTTGTTATTCATAGCAAAATGTATGTATACAATTGTTATTATTATTTTCAAAAATAAGGTTGAAAATGTTCAACGTAACCATTTAATGAATTGAAAAATAATCAAAGCAGTTCTCTTTAGTAAATGAAAAAAGTATTACTAAATTTTAATAAATATAGTAAAAGTTATTATTAAAATGAATGTATGTAGTGTATGTACACTGTAGTGATAGCATCATAACGTACTTTGAATAAAAGGTTAACGATGGAAATTTTCTTCAACTGTTGGAAAAATCGTATATATTTTACAATTTTGTTATAAAAATTCTCTCATTCATACAATGCTTCCAGAAAAAGTGCATTGGAATAGTTTTTGTTTAGGTGATTAATCATATATTCTTATGTTTAAAACTAGAAAAAAAGCTTCTTTGCGAATAAAATAAGTAATATCTTCAATTGAATTATAGTGAAAATTAACTACACAAATTAATGTATTTATCATTTTTAACCTAAATGTTCCTAACATTCTATGAAAAAAATTAACTCCTCGAACAGAACTCGTAATAAAAAGTAAAATTTTATTTTAAAAATGTTTAAAATCTTATCCAATATGAACATAATTAGTAATTTTAATCGAAGTTGTAAAATAATTAACTTTCAGGGTGTTGGAACGTGTTTGCTACTTTATTGTTCGCTCCTTTCGATGGTGACTGCGCTGGCTATTCACACCTCTTTATGGTCCACTTTGGAAGGCACGACTGCCACCAGGGCCTGATTTACCAGTAGGCCTACTAGGCCCGGGCCTTGGGGCCCCACAATTTGGGGGCCCCGTAATTTTGAAAAGTAAATTAAAATTTATAGTAGAAATAACTTTTTATACTTCCTAGACGGATTTTCATTACGTTTTGGCCAAATAAAGCCTAATGTAATGCAAACATGTGATTATATTAATACATACATTTAATGCTTGTAAACTTTTATATTTTAACTTGTATTAATTTAATACAATCCAAATTGCCCAACTCCTGCATAGGTACCGCGTAACATGGGGGCCCCTTCCTGAATGTTGGGCCTAGTGATACAAATTTTCTAAATCGGGCCCTGACTGCCACGTGCGGTTCTATTTGTTAACAAAAGCCAAAGCACACGTATTTGTTGTAGTTTGCCGCCCCTATACAAATACGTCGTTTTATCGCCCTTTAAGTGGAGCGTTTACATATCCCCTCCCATTATAAGATTTTTCGGTATCTTGTGATGCTATTCATGTAACCTTTTACTACAGGCTATCAGACGGAGTGGTGACGTCTGGACCATTCAAACCTGCATGGAGCGGTGAACTTCAAAAAGTCGTTCACTCAATTTAGACATATTACAGTAGTCTTGAGAAAAGGTATATTGTCTGGAAAATTGACTTCTCCTATTGTCATGTGGGGTAGTGTATGTGAATAGTATCGTTGCAGCTGTGTAACTATAGGGGGGATACCATGGTAATAGATCTAAATCCAAAATAGATATGAAAAGTTTTCAAAAATTTTAGTTAATTAAATATATTAAAAATCGACAAGACCTTTGTATAGGATTGAAGTATGTCACACTTGCTTTTAAAGTGAAATCAATAATCGGTTTGAATGTGTAATTAGGCTCTAGTCCTGTCTTGAACCTGTTCGAACATGTTTCAATGACGTCATACCGTTTTAATTTCCCGCTCAAGTGTATTCCTACACGAAAGATGCGTGATTAGGCTCTAGTCCTGTCTTGAACGAGTTCGTCATTGTTCGAACAAATACTTTCCCCAAAATATGAAAGTGATTGTCAAGTGCTGGTGAGTTAAAAAAAGCAATTTTAAAAATAATTTATGAAAAAGTATTATTATCAAATTAAGCGATTTTGTTACTATTATATGAGTATTGAGGAGAAATTTAAAACGATAACCGGGGAACGTTCTCATTGGTTGAAACAATGTATCCTACAATACGATTGGCTTGTCCTCCACGATTCATGTTCGAAAAGAATGAAACTTTGTTGGGTAGCAAATGAAAAAATCGTATATTCCCTAAATGTAACATAAAAAATGAAAAGTTTAGTTAAATAAAAAAAACTGCAAGTACTTTGATCTGCCAATAAAAGTGATTGCCTTGTGTTGGTAAGTTAAAAAAAATCCATTTTAAAAAATATTATTTCTAATAATTTAATAATTAATTAATTAATATAAATGAGGCTGAAAAAAAATCCTGTGAAATTAATATTTTAATAATAATTAAGGAAATAATAAATCAGGCTGAAATAAAATACATGTCCTGTGAATTAATAAATAATAAATTAATAAATTTCTGTGAACATCCTGTCTTGAACGTGTTGGTCCCTGTTCGAACATGTTTCAATGACGTCACAGTCATTAAAATATCCAAAGGTAAATACCGTTGCCATTCCATAAAAACCAAACTTTAAAACGAAAAAAGTCCAAAATGTAAAATAAAAAATATCGCAGCGCCCCCTACCAGCAGCAGGTAAACAACTCAACCATGACGTCACGACCATTAATTAGGGTCATAAATCATCCAATTAGGGGTAATTAACTAATTAGGGGTAATTAAGTAATTGAGACAATAGGTGACGTCACGAGGCCACGCCCTCTGACGTCATAAGCCACGCCCTCTGACGTCACGAGGCCACGCCCACTTCCGGTCACGTGGTATGACGTCACTTCCGTGGCTTATAGTGGGGCTACTACTACAGTAGAACTCCAATTATCCGAACTCCAACTATCCGAATCGCCGATTATCCGAATCGATTTCAGAATTAATAAAAAAAATTCCGCCGCGAATTTTGCCGTTTTTTATGTTCTTTTTCGTGTTCTATTTGGCATTTCTATGTTCGCTTTGTCCTTTTTTCGTGCTCTTATTCATTAGTTATTCAGGGCCGAATGCAGCTACGTTCTGTAACGATTCAATGAACCGTAGAAACGTTCTAGGGAACCGTATTTCGTAACTGTATTCTGAAAACCACTTGTAAATACTTTTTGTATGTGAAATTCCTTTTCATTTAATTAATAAACAGCTCTTTTTCTTTAAATATAATTTTTTCCTCCTATTTTTAAACTTGCATACAGCAATTAATTATAGTAACCCCCTTTTTTTCGGAAAAAATCCAATTATCCGAATTTTTGATTATCCGAATGGGGTTCGGTCCCAATTGATTCGGATAATTGGAGTTCTACTGTACTTATTTATGCAAGAAACAGAGATTTTCGAAAATGCAGTATCTTACGTAAGCATCACTCATATCCCCCCTCCCCCCTTGTCAGGAAAAATAAGCGAAGATCAAACCCCCTCCCCCCCCTTGGGTGCTTACGTAATATTTGAACGGCCCCTTACTTCGTATTAAACCATGTAAAAATTCGATCATTCGATTCTTTATTTGCCCCACCCTGGCGCCTCTCAATCTTAATTAATCTGATGTGTACTTTGCCACATCAATCACATTTCGAAACAAACTATGTAATAAACTACTTTTGAATAAAGTTAGGGAAACCATCAAATATGATTCATAGGATGAAATAGATTTTTTACTTATGACACGTAGGATTTTTTATTTATGCTTTTTGCATCCATGGTTTTTCTACTTCCGTAATAAGGAAAACTATTTTTTTGAATTTCCAAACATTTTTTTTAATAAGTATAAAAGTCTTTTCACGGACCAACTCCAAGGGCCTCACGGACCACCAGTGGTCCGCGGACCACCTGTTGGGAACCACTGTTCTAAACAAACATGCAAACCTTTTTTTATCTATAATACAACAAAAAATAAAATACTAAACTTTATTTGATACTGTTTTACCGCCATTCATGGCTGGGGTCTCAGAAGACCCCAGAGGGGGAATATGTGACTATTTCTCCCAAGACACTTAAAAATGGAATAATAACTCCAAAATTTTTACCCATTGTAAAACTTTACGTAATTAAGGAATAGTAGCATCGGAAATTGTCAAAACAAAAATGCATGGGAGATATCAAGCGTCAAAGTGCGTCTGGGGTCGAAAAAGACCCCAAAGGGGTAGGAAGGTTAAAGTGTGATTTTATCTATGAATCAAATAGGGTTACTTGGGGTAAGTGGGTCACTGGGATAAGTGGGTCACCCCCTAAAACTATAATATGTACAGGAAATTTCACACTTACTCGCATTGATAATGTTACAGCTTGGCACACCGATGAGTTTTGCATATATTTGAGATTTGTTTAATTTATTTTTAAGATTATAGAACTAATTTAAAATAGATTCCCAGAATGGATTTTTTGGAGAAATCAAGACGTATTTTTCAAAGAAGTATTTCCAGGTAAGTTTTCATTACATTTTAATGTTTATTGAACTGTTTTACAGAGTTCGACGTAAAATACATACGGCAATTTGAAATTTTTCAAAAATTTTAATTTTGAAGTGTTTAAAAGGGGGTTCCCCTTACCCCATAGTTTTAACATGGTTGGGGTAAGTGGGACCCCTCAGTGTGGGGTAAGGGGGCTCCTCTTTATTTAGTAAGTGAGACCCTAGTTTAGATTACTATAGATTACTATAGTAATCTAAACTAGATTACTATAGATTACAAACTAGATTACTATAGATTAGATACTATAGATTAGTTACAATTTTATGTCATTTCATATGTTTTCTATAACATACTTGTATCTAAATCTCAAGTTCTTAGTTCGATTTCCCCTTTTCCTCCTAAAATTACTTACAACATAGGCTATTTGTGTACTTAATTTTTGGTAAATTATTCAATTTTATTACTATTTAATTATTTTTCCATATATTTATGAATAAATACGTGTTTTTAAAGAGAAATACTTATATTTATATTTATTTTATAATTTTAAGTATTTTTTTGAAGTTAAACTAATACTTAGCTTTGTGACAAAAAATATCCTCCGAACGCCTAGTGATCTATTTTTAGATCAGCATTTTTTGAAAAAACTAATGACTCTTTTGACAAAATTTGTTCATAATATTCATATTGAAGGCAAAATACACCAGATTCCTGATTTTTATTCAATTCGCCCCTCAAAAAGTTTATTTGGGTGTTAATGGGTTAAAGATCCAAAATGAATCTTAATCAACCTTATTATGTCTTTTCAACACTATTTTATATGCTACAGAAAAACCTATCCCTTTGGCTTTTCAAAACATTCTTTATAATACTTATTTTGCTTTTCATTCTATTCTTACCTGGTCATATTGATTTTGTGTAAGTATGTTTCTCACTTATTGATACAGTTACGATCAAATATTTATATTGAAATTTACTGTATTTTATCAAGTAAGACCCCCTTTTTTCCTTTTAAGTTTTGCTTGCTTTAAATATAAATAAAGAGGGAGTGACCCCTTACCCCATCTCTAGGGGTAAGTGGGTCACCCATCTCATTTTTGATAAAAAGACCAGTTAAGAAAAATGTAAAGCTTTATTATAGAAACTACTGATAAATTTTGTTTATCGATAGACTCTTTAACGAAATTAGTCAACAAGTACAAAATAAACCCTTTCAAATTTTTTCTATAAAGCTCCAAAAATGTACTAGGCCAAAAAAGGGTCCCACTTACCCCAAGTGACCCTAGATAATTATTGATAGGATATTTTAATGGGAAAGTTATCATAAAATTCAAGCACATTTCATCAATAGACAGAGTTGAAGCTATAACCGCCTTTTATATAAATGCATGTTTTATATTACTTACAATTGTACTTTGAAGTTTGAGAAGGTCTCTGGCAAACCTGTTAGGAATATTGTCGGCCCCTTCTCCGTATGCTTTGAAAGCTGCATCAAACTGGTCCAAACCACCGTCTCCTTTAAGATCTCTTATAGCAGCATTGAATGCATCCCTAGCTTTTATTATATTATCATAATAGTCATTAACCTGGAAAATAACATTGTTTCAATCACTAGATTTTTTAATTAGTCTAAATTATTCGTTGAAAAAATGAACACTACCCTAGTAGCACAACTAATACCAAATACGTGAAGTTTACGCAACTGTAACTACAAGTAAACGAGGAGGAAAATGTGGGGAACTGCTGAACGATATAAATCTTTATTCGGACTTACCAATTCTTGTTCTTTCTCGTCTAAAGTTTGACTTTTCGCCCAAGAATAGAATTTTTCATAGGATACATCAACATCGTCATATTTGTTAGTTGCTTCACTCAGCATTGCATCTAGAGCACTGGAATTAAAAATAATGATAAAAATCTATTTTCTTTTTCAAGAAAGAAGTTTCGTGCCAGGTTTTCTTTTTTTATTGTTGAGAACCATACTTTCTTTGATAATATTGAAACAAATTATAAAAAGCTACGTTATTGTGATTATTATTATTATTGTTGTTTATAGATCATTAAAATTATAGTAGGGGAAAGAAAGGTTTAAATTTGTTTTGTTAGAATGTTGACACGTCTCGGAGAGATTTTTCAACATTTTATGGATCCTGTCATTTTTAATTTCTTTTAGTGGACGGAAATCTTGAACTTGTATAACATTAATATTGGCGTTTGTAACGTAAATATTGGCGGTCTAATGGATAATTGCAGTCTAATTTTTTTTATTCTTAATGTGTTCAGAATGGCTAAAAACCTCCAAAAAACATTTTAATTAACCTTTCAAAGCCCTAAATATTAAGTTATTTTCAATTAAAAATAGCTTATTTTGTGTCTGAGCTGAAAGTTTTTTTACAGCCTAGTGTTTCGATGAAAACGGTGTTTCCCACATTTCCAAGAGACACACGTGACGTCCCATTGTTAGGAGCTTTCTGTATTAAAATCCTACTACTATTATAATTGTGAATGTTTGTCTGTATGTTTGTTGCTCTTTCACGGATTTTAATGAAATTTTACAATAATGTAGCTTATACATCAGAATTACACATAGGGTATAATTTTAAAAAAAAAAATCGGTCCTTCATTCTTATTTTCCCATTTTTCCTTCTTTTTTCACTTATTTTTCCGTGTTTGAAAACCTGTTTTACCAGTCATGCAAGCCGATAATAGGAAACTTTAGTAGTACCAGTGTTGTAGTTACTAGGCAATTTTATTAACCCGTTAACGCCCAGCGTCCTCGTTTGAGGACAGTGCATAAAAGGGTGTGTAAAATCTTTTCTTTTTCCGGGAACGATTGTTTATTTTGCATGACGATAGATGGCAATACTACAAAACATGCCACAAATTATCAAGTGTCTGGGTTTGTTTTAAGCTCCTTGATTCGGCTCGCAATTTCGCGCTTTTTTCATGTATTACATTTGCGTTGCCCTTCTGTCAAGCTACATCGGCTGAAGTCAAGGTAATAATTTTATATTCGGTAGTATTTCAAATTAAGGTCATATGTATACATATAAAAGAAAATTAGTAACTTTTAAAAAAATTTCGTTTTCGAAAATGACGTCCAATTTTACTGTCCTCGTTTGAGGACGCTGGGCGTTCCAGCCAACTTTTTTTCAGATTTGTACTCATTACAGTTTTTGGATTTTTTCGATCTACTATCTTGTTAAAGCTTTTCTTCAACTATTATAAGGTATTTAATAATATTTATTTTTATTTTAGAGGGGTTTTTAATAGTTACAATGGCTCATAGGTTCTTTCCGATTGCAAAATCTCATGAATATTTGTTTTCCCTATAAATTGTGAGACCATAAAAGGCAATAAAATGGCTCGATGTCCTCTGAAATCTCGGAAAAAATAGAAAAACAACCTAAAGGGGATTTGTGAACATAAATTTAATAAGGGAAATAAAATGTCGATGTAACATATTTTGTACATCATATTTTGGGCACCTTGTTTTCCCAAATATCATACCAAGTGCTAGAATTTATTCAAAATTAACCCGCATTTTGTTCATGTATCCATATGTATTTAGTTTTCATGTAACTAGCATGTTTCTCATGATCTCTTAATGAAAGTTTTCCCTCACTATCAACTATCACACTTCGTACAACACAAAAATATGTACGATTTCATTTACTCAAAAGGAGATAAATTCTTAAAATTGATAAAAATAATGCAAAAAAGTGTAGTTTATAATTAATTTCATCATAAAGTCTTATAAAATACTGTAACTAGTCCATTTTAAGTTGTTTTGCATACCCATATACGTTATTTTCCTATTTGCTGACTTTTCTGATCTCTTGATTTTTTTACACCGGAACGCCCAGCGTCCTCAAACGAGGACGGGCTGTAACTTTCACACTAATTAACAAAATGTTTAAATTTTGGATTTTTTGTCTTAATTGGGTCATAATTACACCAATTTGAAATAATCACACAAATATTTTCGGTTGAATTAATTCGGGCGTTAACGGGTTAATATCTTTTATATGAAATTTTGAAATTAAAGCAAACAAATGGATAGAAAACCAATTTCGAAGCATAAAAAATAATTATATAAATTCAAAATAATAATATTGGAACACAATCTACTTATTTTGTGTTTTATTTAATTTTTAGTATCAATACCAAAAACAAAGAGTCACTTTGTTTTCGAGAGTTTTTGCACTCTTTTGGCATCATAATTATTGATTTCAATATTTAAAGGTGATTTTTTTTTTGCGCGGAAAGATGTGATTTAGTTTTGAAACGAGATTTTGTTTTTTGGAAGTGTAGGAAAAGAGTACCTGCTAAGAATTATACCGCGAAAGCCTAAGTCTAATATTTCCCAAAGCTCTAATAAAGCTTGAGCTATGAAAGTAGCTAGACTTAACGAGACGTTTCCACAAGCCAAACTGTGAAGACTTGAACAGGCGAAGCTTGAGGTAGCTCACCGAGCTGCTGAGACACCAGAGCAGTCTCAAGATCGGCGTCGACAGAACGCTGAGTATATGGCATCTTAACGGGCTTCTGATACACATGAACAATTCCGAGCTCGACGTAAAAATAACACTGAGTGTATGGCATCTCAACGGGCTTCTGAGGCACCTGCACAATCCCGAGCTCGACGTAAAAAGAACACTAAGTGTATGTCAAAAATTTTGTTTTAATGCATAACATACTAACAGTAAATGTTAATTTGTTTTCATAATTATTTTAAGACGTAGCAACGCACGGCGGGTACCGCTAGTATGTCATAATTGCCTTAAAAAAAGTTAATGGGAAAAGACAAGCGTATTTTTGGAATCATGAGAGAATTTTTAATAAATTAAAATTTGATATTTAGAATTTTAAGAGATGCTGCAATTCTCCATTCGAGAAACTGAAGCGCCACCAGTGGCGAACTTTAGAAGTTAGCCATTGCAAATCGACAAATCGAAAACGAAAAGAGATAGTGCAAAAATTTCGATAAGGAAGTTGTTGGTAATATCGTAAAAAAGCGTAGAAAAATTACATGAAAACATCTTAAATATCCGAGGAGCCAATACCAAAGTGAAAATGGAACTTTTCAGGCCTCAGAGAAGAAAAATATTTATCTTTTTTATTGATTTATCTTTTTTATTGATTTTTTATTTTATTTTGAATTATCGTTTTTATTATTTAATGTGTATTTATCTCTCTATTCTAAAAAAAAGTTTTTGGTGAACGGTTTCCAGAGAAAGGCTTTTTAATTACTGAACCGAATGACACATATATGGTATCAAAATGTCCGGATTCTTTCCGGATTTTCGAGTAGGCCCTTCGATTTTTCAAAAAAATTCTCAATTTTAAAATATTACCATTTTTTTAGATAACGGATAAGGTCGCAGTTACAAAGCAAATACTGTCAATCAAATTATTATGCATCCAATCACAACGACCGATTGGCACTTTTTTCACCATTTAAAAAAGTACTTTCTTGAAATATCACTCTAAGACTGATAAAAACATATTCTAAAAACTTACATGTACGCCATTTCATACTAAAATTTCACCATTTTTGTCCAATATTTATAATTTTTAGTCTGATTTTATCGAAATTAATTGTAAACATAGAGTGATATTTTGTCTCTTTTTATTTTCAATTGCTTAAACGGTACTGTTTAACAAGTCTGGGTTTAAACAAAAATATGAATGAAAACACTAGGCATAACGAGTTACTTTAAAATAATAATTTTTTTGTCCAAATATTGATAAACAATTATAATTAGTTATTTTCATAATCATAGATTAAAAATAATTAAGATGAATATTTTTAAAACATTTTGTTTATATTTTTGATAAGTTCGAGTTAATATATATTCAAACTTTTAAGGGAGATTTATTTATGGAGGGGATTTGGTGAAGTATTTTTGGAAAGTTGGTTGACGTTTTTTCTGTAAATTGTTTAATTGTTTTATAAAGTGTATTAAGTTCAGCGAGTTGGAATTTGTAAGAATTGCGAAGCAATTCCAAACGGTCCTGCGTCAGCAGTTAACGGGGGTTGGCGAGCGATAGCGAGCAGGGGGCGGTAGCTCCCTAGTTTATCTAAAAAATGAAACAAACTACTCGATAATTGAGAAAAACTTTTAAATTTTACTGGGTCATTCCATGTGAAATCAACACGGCACTCAACCTTACCATCTCAGATTTTGATGAAGTTTCCAGGAATTGTTTCCTTTTATGATATAAATGAGAAAATGTTATAATTATTCAACTTGATCAGTAATCTTTTTTATTAAAAATTTTTTAAAAAAGGAAGAAAATGCAATTTTTGCGATTTAATATATTATAACTCCTGTTATTTTTGTCCGAGAAAAATCTATCCCCCTCGTTTTAAAGATAATTTTGCAAGCTTTAATTTGATATAAAGTTTCACTATGTCCATGAAAAAAATTAACTTTCATGATTTAAAAAAAAGCTTATTAAAAACAATGTTGGTATCCTTCAATTTTTTTGAAAATTATACTTATATTCAGCAACGTCATTATAGTCTATTCACTTTGAATTGGCGCTTGCAAATATTTCCTTCCCCCACCACCGAATCAGTAACCATGGCAACTTTCAACGTCAGAACTACGAAGAAGGCATACTATTTTTTTCCTACCCTACTTCCGTAAAAGTACTATAAAGCAGCTATGCCTTGGCCTTTACGGAAAGGACCGAATTTTATTTACTGAAATAATAGAGAACGCATTTCAGTGCAGTAGAACCTTGATTACTGAGGTTTTGCCTTAGTTGTAGGCTAAAAAAGTGTTTTAAGTATTGGGTAGTACTAAAAATGTTTTTATTTGGCAATCGGGATGGTGATTGTTTTTAGATTAAACAGATTTCTATAGATTATACAGATTACTATTGAATTGAATAATACACCCAGAAAGACCTTTCAACAAATACTCCTTCAACAATATCGAAAACAACTACAAGATCGACTCCTTCAACGAGATCGATCACGGTCAAGGCAACAATTTGGAGAATTTTTAATTGTATTCATCATTGGTTGACTCTTCTGTAAAACAATCAGAACTCTGCAAGCTATTGCACTGTCATCGCATCATTTGCTCAATTACCCCGCTGAGTTCTGATTGGTTTATGATGTGTCAACCGATCAAACATTAGAGCTCCCAACGAGGCGCCACACAGACCTCAAGCATTAATTCCACTTTAAAACAAGCAATCAAAAAACGCTTTGCTGTGAAGCCAGCTCTTTTCGAGCCAGCCTCAACTGCAGTAGGAAAAATACTATTAACGCACCGGTCACTGAGCCTTCGTGAAGAGCGTAACTATGGTTACGCTTCTACCGGGGGGAAAGCACTATTTCTCAAGCGCCAGTTCAAAGTGAACAGAGTATAATTATGGCATCTGAAATTTACAGAGTGGGACCGCCAGGGGATCAGGAGTTATAGCAAAAAGAGTTGATTTGAAGTACCTACTATTTCTGAGGTTAGAGTCACCTCACGCACCTCACCAGAACCCATAATATGACCCATTTTAATTTAAAAAGTGGTGAGTAAAAGTGATTAAAAACAACTCTTTTTGCTATAACTCCTGATCCCGTCGCGGTCCCATTCTATAAATTTCAGATATCATAATTTATAACGTTGCTAAATATATGTATGATTTTCAAAGAAATCAAAGGGTATCAACATTGTTTTTACAAGCTTTTTTATTTAAAAAAACATGAAAATTAATTTATTTCGTGGACATAGAAAAACTTAATACCAAATTAAAGCTTGCAAAATTATCTTTAAAACGATGGGAAATAGATTTTTCCCGGACCAAATTTAACTCGAGTTATAATACACCAAAAAGCAAAAAATTGCATTTTCTTTCTTTTATTCAAAAATTTTTAACAAAAAAATTACTTATAAAAATTAAATAACAAAAATACTTTCTCATTTATATCACAGAAGAGAACAATTCCTGAAATTTTGGTTAAGATTGGAGACGGTCAGGTTGAGAATTGAGAATTTTTGGTTGATTTCACATGGAATGACCCTATTATTTTTACGTGATTTTTACGACATAACCAACAACTTTATCATAGGAATTTTTGCTCTATTTTTCTTCATTTTCGATTTGTAATGGCTAACTTCAGAAATTCTCTACTATAGCTCAGCTTTTTCGTTTAGCAAGGGGCAAGAGGTTTAAGGGAAATGGTCTTTTCTATGCACCCTGCTTAAGTTACGGGCAAAATAACAAACCAGCCATCATTGATAATGCCCCCTTGCCCCCTTGGGGGTGGGCAATTATTAATTAAGTGTATCACTTTGCCCATAATATATTTCTTATATGGATACGGTACCTCAACTTACAGGTTTTTTCGGTATTCCTTGTGATTTGGGGCAAGAGTGTTCAAACTGATTATCTCTAGCTTCAGAGGAGATCTCTTTCCATTAATGTCTGCCACAAGGCTTGGGTACTTATCGGCCAACTGGAAAGCTTGTTCTAGGGTAGTTATGGGAGAGATCGCTCCAGCAGTGGCATAAGCGTGTATCTCGGTGGTACTTATACCCGAGATCTCTTTGTTCAGCTTATCGATGTTTCCTAGAGAGTATAAGGAAATATGATATATTAGGGGAGAATGGGGAGACATATTTTAATTTGCTGCTTTGTGCGTGGGGCTAAAAATCTGAAAACATTACAGAACATCTTTAAGACGTATACTTTATATGATTAATGATTACTTTATAAGATTTAACATATATATTTTATATGGTATCCTATAAAATTTTTATCGTTTTTAAATATTTATATTAGGGAAATTTTCAATTTCAAGTTGATGCCACCAGAAAAATCATCCCCCTAAAGTCATGCTTTTTTAACCATTTCAATTTATATTGTCTTTGCATATAAATTATCTTGGGGTATTTTATTGAACTCTTTAGGAGGTTTAAAGGGCTATATCAGCGGTTCTTAAACTTTCAATCGTCACAGACCCCTTTATGTAGCAGCCAGACATCGCGGACCCCAAACATTTTAAACACCAAACGCCGTAACCAGACTCTTGTTTTTAGTTTTAGATAAATTAAGATTAGTATATAAATTATAATAAATTTTATAATTACTCCAGAGGCGTTTATAGAAATTTATTTCGGGAGGGGACAAAAATTATACCATGTATATTTCGTAGGTCCTAGTAGCCTTTTAGTACATTTTTAAGTAGAAATTGTGTCTTAGGGAACTCAATATAAAAAGCTTATGAGTAATTAAGTTCTAGCAATCAAAGGGGGGTCTGGGGGTCCACCCCCAAAAAGTTTTTGGAAATTCAACTAGAAAAACGGGTTTTTAATTAGTTTTGATACCCCTTGTTAGAATTATTTGAATATAAATTTTTATGTAAGATTTGCATTTTGATAAAGTTAATGTAAAAAATATTTTATAATAATAGACTTAAAAACAAAAAGGTATCTGAGGGAAAGGTTTTCTGAGAGTATCCTCAGAAAAGTTTTAGAGAAATTAGTCCCTAAAAACACACAGGAATTTAACTTGGTCATGATACACTTCGTCCAAATTTCAGACTATATTCTTAGGTAGGATTTCAATTTTGAATTTGATGAACTTATTTTTAAAAAGTTTTTAATAATAAAATACCAAGTTCTAAAGGGGGTTCGGGGGTCCTCCCCCAGAAAATTTTCGGAGATTTGATCCAAAAAACAGGAGTTTAACTTGTTTTGATACACCAAGTCCAAATTTCAGGAGGGATCAGGGCCCCTTCACCCACCCTTATATACGCCCCTGAACAATTATTCTGACAATATTGAAAATTATAAAAAGATACATAACGAGTATAAAACGTCGTGTAAATCTAAAAAATTTTACTATTTTACCAAAATTCAGAATGAAATTTTAAACTCAAAAGATTCTCAAGCCTTTTGGAATATAATCCGAAAATTCAAACGAAGGAAACCTATCATGTCCTCAAACGTACCAAACTATGTGTGGTTTGATCATTTTTCAAAATTATTTAAAGGCAAACAGCTAAATCTTAACGTAAACCACTTAAACCAGCTAATTTTAAATAGTCTGCCAAGCGGCTTTGACCCAATTCTGGATTGCAACATAGCTGACTCTGAGGTAGAAGAAGTCTTAAAGACCCTTAAGAACAACAAAAGCCCTGGCCACGATAACCTTAAACCGGAATATTTTAAATATTTAAATAGAACTGCAATTCAATTTCTAACAGAAACACTCAATAAAGTACTACAATCCGAATGCTACCCCGAAAAATGGATAGAAATATTGATTCAACCCATTTTTAAGAAAGAAGACCCTTCTAACCCAGGCAACTATAGACCGATATCTCTTATACCTGTAATCGGAAAGATTTTCACCGCAATTTTAAATAAAAGGCTCAACTTATGGCTTAAATTAAAAGACTCTCTATACGAAGAACAAGCTGGATTTAGGAGGGGTTATAGCTGCAACGATCAGGCTTTCATATTAAATTCCCTAATTCAAGATAAACTAAGAAAAAAACGGGGCAAGTTATACACAGCTTTCATTGATCTTAAATATGCTTTTGACAGTATTAATCACTCTCTTATGTGGTCAGTACTCCGGAAACTGTCACTTAGCCCAAAATTTATTAACATCCTAAAAGATATGTACGAAAAAGCTAAAGCGAAAGTTAGAACCCCAATGGGAACAACAGACTCTTTCAACGTTTATACAGGTGTACTACTACAAGGAGAAGTACTGTCCCCTTTACTATTCAACTTATTTCTCAACAATTTAATTGCTCGATTAAATGAATCCAATATTCCTGGTGTTCACATCTCTTCTTCTATACTCTTGCACATTTCACTTTACGCTGACGACGCGGTAATCCTGGCTGAATCCCCCATTGATTTACAAAAAAAGCTCAACTTACTCGAAAAATTTTGCTTTGAATTTAATTTGGCAGTCAACATCAACAAAACTAAAATTATGATTTTCAGGATAGGTGGAAAACCTTCTAAATCGGATAAATTCTTTTATCAAAACTCGGAGTTAGATATAGTAAGGGAATACGTCTATTTGGGAATTCCTATTTCGTCAAATGGAAAATTTATTCTGGCCAAAAGATATTTTACATAATAAGCAATTGCTGCAATCGGCGCGTCATGGTCTATCTTCACAGGATCTCGAGCCAACTCTATTAAAGCATGGTTTAAATTATTTGAATCACTAATTCAATCTGTTTTTACTTATGGTTCCCCAATTTGGTCCGCAAACAACATCTTCGAATTGAAAAAGTGTTTGCTAAAAAATTATTTACTCTTTCTAGAAACATACCAGGTTATATTCTAAGATTAGAACTAGGTCAGGCACCTATTGCAGTCACCTTAGTAAAATTGCTGTTGAAGTATTGGATAAGAATTCTTAAATTACCCGATGATAGATATACCAAAATATGCTACCAAAAGTTATTTTCCAACACGATGTTCTCCTCAAATCCCGAGTATAACTGGGCTGTATCAGTCAAAAAAATTATTAAAAACCTTGGATTTAACTTTATTTGGACATCTCAAAATCCTGACCTGGCTTCCTATTATCTACCTAATATGTTACAAGCTTGTCGAGATCAATGCCTACAATGAGATTTCTCAATGATGGAGAATAGCACCCACTTTCCCCACTATAAACTAATAAAGAATTGTCCCACCCCTGAAAACTATATACTATCCGACTCTGATATTTATGTAAAAAGAATTATTTTCCAATTACGTTTAAATCAAAATAAAATCTTCTATAAGGGCCAGATATTTGAAGTTTATTTTACTAACAAATGTTCCTTTTGTAACACCGAAGAATTTGACACATGGAATCATATATTTTACTCATGTCCATGTATTTATAGCTATTATCGAAACAAATATTTATCAAACGCAAAAAAATTTTCCCTTTGTCTTGAATGAGCCTAACGCTAACTATTTCAATATTCTATGTTTCCTGACTTCCGTTTTTAGGCTCCACCGGGACATTGGAGAGGATTCTAGTTGATTTATTTTAGTTCATATTTAGTTCCTGCACCCGGTTTGTTCTGTCTTAACTTGTATTACAGTGATTTGTATATTCTCTTTTTAAAATATGTTAATTTTTTTATCTGAATTCTAAGATCATGTCAAGTTCTCTAAAATGGTTTGTGTTATTTGTTAACGGGCAAACGCCCAAAACAATAAAATTTTTTCTATGTCTTTTTCTATGTCTATATACGCCCCTGAATTACTCCAAGTCTCTGAGGTGAGGGTCTGGAAATTTCAAGGAAAAAATTATGCATTGAAATCAAAATATCGGAGGGGGCTGAAACTCTTTGGGGAAGTCTAAAAGTAACTTAAGGAATTCTCTTAACCCATTAACGCCGAAATAAATTTTTTGGGGGGCGAATTGAATAAAAATCATGAATCTGGTGTATTTTGCCTTTAATATGAATATTATGAACAAATTTTGTCAAAAGAGTCATTAGTTTTTTCAAAAAATGCTGATCTAAAAATAGATCACTGGGCGTTGGGAGGATATTTTTTGTCACAAAGCTAAGTATTAGTTTAACTTCAAAAAAATACTTAAAATTATAAAATAAATATAAATATTAGTATTTCTCTTTAAAAACACGTATTTATTCATAAATATATGGAAAAATAATTAAATAGTAATAAAATTGAATAATTTACCAAAAATTAAGTACACAAATAGCCTATGTTGTAAGTAATTTTAGGAGGAAAAGGGGAAATCGAACCAAGAACTTGAGATTTAGATATAAGTATATTATAGAAAACATATGAAATGACATAAAATTGTAACTAATAAGTAAAATAAAATGCATTGGGTTAATTTTTTGATAATTTTGTAAATTGGTTTACCATAAATTAATAACATTCATGAAATAAAATGTGCTTTTGTGCTTTCGCTGACCTATTCAATAAACTTCTTACTCTGGCATAACGTTAATTTTAAGATTACAAAGGCTGGATAAGGGCGAATTCAAAAAATATTGCTATTCTAAATTTGAGATTTTCATAGCAGGGTCACTTGGGGTAAGTGGGACCCCTTTTTGGAATAGTACATTTTTGGAGCTTTATAGAAAAAATTTGAAAGGGTTTATTTTGTTCTTGTTGACTAATTTCGTTA
The DNA here is from genome assembly GCA_024610705.1 of Tetragnatha versicolor. Classification (NCBI taxonomy): domain Eukaryota; kingdom Metazoa; phylum Arthropoda; class Arachnida; order Araneae; family Tetragnathidae; genus Tetragnatha; species Tetragnatha versicolor. The sequence goes on from JANDEH010000013.1 coordinate 11,231,030, forward strand.
AAGAGTCTATCGATAAACACAAATTCATCAGTAGTTTCTAAAATAAAGCTTTACATTTTTCTTAACACAGGTCTTTTTATCAAAAATGAGATGGGTGACCCTCTTACCTTAAGAGATGGGGTAAGTGGGTCACCCCCTCTTTATTTATATTTAAAGCAAGCAAAACTTAAAAGGAAGTAAGTGGGTCTTACTTGATAAAGTACAGTAAATTTCAATACAAAATATTTTATTGTAACTGTATCCATGAGTGAGAAATATACTCACATCAAAATCAATATGACAAGGTAAGAATAGAATGAAAAGCAAAATAAGTATTTTAAAGAATGTTTTGCAGGCCAAAGGGATATGTTTTACTTTAGCATATAAAATAGTGTTGAAAAAACATAATAAGGTTGATTAAGATTTATTTTGGCACTTTAATACACATTGTAAGATAAAAAAGAAATCAGACACACTAAATGAGAATGAACACTATTGATGAGATATTTCACTTTACTCACCATAACTTAAATTAAAACGCAAATTTGATATAAAATGTCGATCAAACTATTTAATAAATTTTAAGGAATTTTAAAGTGGTGAGTTGCTACTTGCTACTATAAATCGAAGTTTTCTGAAAATATTGGGGGAAATTGTCCCTATAACCCCCCTTAAATCCGCCTATGTCTTCAGTAATAGTTCCTATTATCATATGGGACCATCTAGAACCACTTATATCATAATAAAGGGTCCCACTTACCCCACACTGAGGGGTCCCACTTACCCCAACCTTGTAAAAGTATGGGGTAAGTGGGACACCCCTGTTAAACACTTCAAAATTAAAAATTTTGAAAAATTTCAAATTGCCATATGTAATTTAGGTCAAACTCTGCAAAACAGTTCAATAAACATTAAAATGTAAAGAAAACTTACTTTGAAATACTTCTTTGAAAAATACGTCTTGAACTCTCCACAAAATCCATTCTGGGAATCTATTTTAAATTAGTTCTATAATCTTAAAAATAAATTAAACAAATCTCAAATATATGCAAAACTCATCGTTGTGAAAAGCTGTAATATAATCAATGCGAGTAAGTGTGAAATTTCCTGTACATATAATAGTTTTAGGGGGGTGACCCACTTACCCCAGTGACCCACTTAACCCAAGTAACCCTACCTTGATAACCTTTAATTGATTTATAATTTCCCCTGTGAAGTATTTCAAAACTATTTGTGTCATATAAAATACGTTTATGTGAATAAACACCAATAATTTTATACCACTAGTTCCAATGCTGTGCTTTATTAGAAATGAATCATAATGGCTTACCCTCCATTTATTCGACAGAATAAATTTTAAAATTTAATTTCCAAGTATATAATTTTCAACTTCTAAGGAAAATCAATAGTTTATTTCATCTTAAACATTACTGAGTATTCTCAGACACATTTTATCAGTTTTTAGTGGAAAAAACTAAATACTCGTATTGTAAGCAACACAGAAAAAATTAATGCCCGAACGCCCCATGATCTATTTTTAGATCAGCAGTATTTGTACTTGATTTTTCACTAAATAAATTACTTTTGACTTAAGTTTGCATTATATCCCAATAGCTACATCTCTGAAGATAAAGTAAAACTGGAAAAGGATTCATTTAGTGGGATAAATTTACTGTTTTCTTAAAAAACGCAAATGAAGAGGAAAAAACTGAAAAATGAGACTCTGAGACAAACTTTAGCCTATCACTGTTCCAAAATAAATGAAGCAAATATAAAAAAACTCATGGTATTAGAATTGAGGGATGTTTCTCTTGCCATACGTGCAGTTTCGTTACTGTTGGGTGAATTTAAGGACATTTTAAAGATAATTTATAACACTATGTTTAGCGATCTAAAAATAGATCACTGGGCGCTAATGGGTTAACTTAACTTAAGGTTCTGAAAGTAACTTAAGGAATTCCTCAAGGTAATTCACGGACCACATATGAAGGCACCGCGGACCCTCAGGGGTCCGCGGACCACAGTTTAAGAGCCGCTGGGCTATATAATTCCCTTTTTTTAAATTTATGGTTGTGGATCATTATTAAAAGATCTTCTTTAGAGATGATATTGATTTATTCATTTGTTTTTTTCAATTTTTGTAGGCTTGTTTCTTATCAGGCTTTTTCCCCTTCCCATTTAACTTAGCAAGCGTATTATTTTTTTCAAAGAAATCTGACAATGGTTTAAATATTCTGTAAAAAATGATCTTCGTTAACTTAAACAAAATCATGTCTTTAAAGAGAATCCTCACCTATTCTAGTAGTTGTGTTGTGCAAACAGTTTTTTTACCGTGTTGTTTCCCATGGTTGTTTCTCTAACATTTTTTGAGTGGATTTCGGGATCTCAGAACCTTTTTGATATAAAAAAATTATCTACAGGGTGTTCCGAAAGTTTGTTTCATGGCTTTCATGGCTTTTGTATGGAGCCAATGTCTCCTAGGATCATGGACATGGAATTAAGGTGAACCTCTAGGTAAGTAAACATGGGAAATGCATGGAGATGACTGAGAGCACCTCTAGCGGAGAAATAAGAGAGTTAAAAAATTAATTCAAAAATTAATGGAAATTTGGCAAACTAAAATGTAACCAAACTTTTTTTTTAAATTTTTTTGCAATATCATAAAAGAAGCACAAAAAATTTCTTAAATATAAACTCTTGAAACACTCACCTTTGAGTGAGCCGTCAAAAGAACCAGATATGGCAAGATTAGCATTTACTGCTGCTTTTATTTCCTGCATATACTCTGTGCTGTTTGCTTTTAGCAGGTATGAGATCAAAAGTTGTCCACCATACGTGATACTTCTGATATAGTGAGTACCAACTTTATCAGAAGAAAGGTTTTGCCAATTATGACGTAATTCAGTGTAAGAAGGGAATGTTTCCGTTACCTAAGACATTGAATAATTGAGAGTTATTAGTAAGTTAGTAATTTAACTGAAATATTTATGAGAAATAAGATTACTAACAAAAGACAGCTAACCAGGGCAGTATCCAAGGGGGCGGTTTGGGGGTTCAAACCCCACCCCCGCCCACGAAATTTCGACGTCAATTTTTTACTTACTTATTTTCTTTAAAAATTCGTTCCCCTAATTTTAAGGTTCAAAATTCAAAATGTTTCTGATGGAGAATCCCCAACCCCCCTTGAAAATTTAAAATCCAATAATACAGTCTTTCCTTAAAAATTCTGGGACTTACAAGAATGGTCCTCTTTGGGTTGTTTTAACAATGAGAAAGAGAGGGGACTCGGGGATGGAAACTCGGGGGTGGGAACTCGGGGGTGGAAAAAAAGGGAAAAGCGACTCCAATTAATTACTTGGAATCAACTCCAAACGAGTTAAAATCCTGTTTTAGGGTCAAATTTCCACACATTTTCTGGGGGAGGACCCCCAGACTCCCCTTTGGAACTCTATTATTTACAACTTTTTGTAAAAAGTTCGTCAAAATGCAAATTCCAACCAAAATCGAAATTAAATTCTTGAAAATTTTATGTCCGAAATCCGGATTAGGTGTACCAAAACGAGATGAAAATCTGCTTTTTAGCCTTATATTTCCAAAAATATTCTGGGGGAGGACCCCAGACCCCCCATTCGGGCATTGTAAGACTTTTTTGATTTTGAAAATTTTTAGACCCCCCAAAACCAAATCCTGGATCCGCCGCTGTCTACTAGGGTGTCTCAAAAAAAACTTTTTTTCGAAAAACCTCGCTCCCCAGGGCTTTTCCCATTCCTTTTGGTCCCAAAAGATAGTGTGTAAAATTTCAGCGCCCTAAGTTAACTCTAGGGTTTGCCTGTAGAGCCCCAAAGTTTGAAAAAAGTGGAAAAAATGTCCAATTTTCAGAATTTTTAAAAATTATATTTTAAGATTGATACTGCAATAAAACTGGTTCAAATGTGTCATTTAGGACTTATTTAGATGGAATATATTTATTTATGTGTATTAACTGCACCCTATAGCCCCTATAATTAAGAATTAAACCGTACTACTTAGGGACGTTGCACTCGCCAAAGCTTATAATGCACTACCGGTGGACGAAATGAATTAAATTTGAATTTCTTCGAAGGAACTCCCTCAAATGATGCCATTTGGAGCTAAAATGATATTATAAACTATAAAAACCAGTGAAATAACAGTTTTGGGCCCTTCCACTGAGCTTTTAATGTAAAAAGTGTTTTTCTTCAAAATTTCTCTTTTCTAGCTGATCAAACCCAAAATTTACAATAAAAAAGAAGGTTTTTGTACATTTTTAGATACCAAACATTGAAACCTTTATAGGGGTTTCATTTTTAATAAGAAGAATGAAATTTTAAACCGCACAAATCGGAAATGACATGGATATTTCCTACACCAGACGTTAAAATCGATTTTCTTTTTTTTAAGTTTGGAAAATTACTTTCTTTTAACGTATTAGGGGAAAATTTTAATTAAAAACTTCTTTCTTTAACATTTCAACCAAAATTCACAAGCATTAAACTATTTTCCTAACTTTGAAAAAAGAAAATCAATTTTCACATCTGGTATAGGAAATATCCATGTCATTTCCGATCTGTGCGGTTTAAAATTTCATTCTACTTATTAAAAACGAAACCCCTATAAAGGTTTCAGTGTTTGGTATCTAAAAAAGTACAACAACCTTCTTTTTTAATATAAATTTTGGGTTTGATCAGCTAGAAAAGAGAAATTTTGAAGAAAATCACTTTTTAAACTAAAAGCTCAGTAGAAAACATCATTATTGTTATTTCAATGGTTTTTATAATTTATAATATCAATTTAGCACCATCCCTAAGTAGTGCTGTTTAATTCTTAATTATAGGGGCTATAGGGTGCAGTTAATACACATAAATAAATATATTCCATCTAAATAAGTCCTAAATGACACATCTGAACCAGTTTTATCGCAGTATCAATCTTAAAATATAATTTTTAAAGTTCTGAAAATTGGTCATTTTTTCCACTTTTTTCAAACTTTGGGGCTCTACAGGCAAACCCTAGAGTTAACTTAGGGGGCTGAAACTTCACACACAATCTTTTGGGACCAAAAGGAATGGGAAAATCCCTGGGGAGCAGGGTTTTTCGAAAAAAGGTTTTTTTTGAGACACCCTACTGTCTACTTACTTTGGACACCAACAAAATGAAACTAAAGTTTCAAGAATTTTTTTGCCAACACCCTCCCGATAAAAAAAATCTAGTTACGGCCCTGCAGCTAACTGTTATCAAAACTGTATCCAGGCATGTGTGTGTGTTACACAAGGTGACATTTCTTTTCCGGGAGGGTGGCACAATTTCAAGTTACTAAAATCTCTTTGTACAGTTGCTGATAATAATTCATTTCACAACTTTCACAGAAGAATCTTCATTTTATTTTCACGTGAATTTATGAAATTTTGTAGGAAATAAGATTTTTCTGGACAACACTGGCATATGACGTGTTTGGTTTTGCTGTGGAAAATTCTCAGAAATACTGAACGAGGCAGGGTTAGATATTTATCGTCTCAAATTTTCCTAGTGGTACCTACTACTACATACCATCTAAATAACCATTCTCAAATCCATTCCATATGGATAATTATTCCCTTAATAATTGAAGTGTTTTCGTTATACCTCATTTTTGTGCATAAATCCAAAATGCCCAATGGAGCGGATGACATATAGCTCGACCTGCAACACATGTTCCTATATGGCTATTTCTAGGAATAAATCAAGATATGTGAAAAGATCTAAACCTCGTTCATTCTAACCAGCCTATGTGTTTACATGGAAAGTAAATGAGATAAAAATTGGCGACACTCACTGTTTCGTGGTACACCGTAATCAAAACTTCAACAGTCCTTTCACGGTCGATCTTCTTCCTCATGTAATCTCCAAACCCTTTTAGCCCGATTTGTCCCTTTTTAACTTTCAACGAAATCTCTCCATCGATGTCCAAGAAATCGTTTACTTCGGATGAGTATTCCATGAGTCTGTAATGAGCTGAAGTTTGTGCACGCTGGATCGACTGAAATGCAAATTATAGGGTAGTTATTAGGGTGGGTAATTTTCCTATGGCGAAAAAAAAATTTACAAATTCTATCAGGCACAGCAAAAAAATGTTTCAAATGGTCTAAAACTAACATGTGTGAAATATTATTCAACAAGTCTACCCAAACTCTGCAAAGTTAAATTGATCGACTTCATAAAAAGGCCCACATACCTCCGCAATCGGCAGTTTTAACGATATTGGTAATAGAAAATGGTATGGATTCATATCCAGTTTATTCTTCAAGAAATTCATGTGAAGCGTTAACATGGTTATTAGGGTGGGTGATTTCCCTATGGCGAAAAAAAATTTACAAATTCTACCGGGCACATCAAGAAAAGGGTGCCAAATGGTCTCAAACTAACATGTGTAAAATATTATTCCATTATAAAAACTCTTTTTGCCTCCGGATTGGCCTCAAATGGAACAAAAATATGTAATTTTTCATATTTTTTTGAAATTTTATACATTAATTTTTTTTGTCGATAATTATTTAAAGCTCACATAAAAGCGATTTTAATCCTATCAGTCACATTTATGCATTTTTAATACAAAAAACAACTTCCAAAGTGGCATTTAAATTTTAAAAGTTGAAATAGTTGTATTTTTCCTAAATTTTCCCTAATGTCGCGCTTTCAAAATTCAGCGGACAGTTATTTCATTGGCTGGTGTTGGGAACCAAATATGATCACATAAAATATGTTGAACCAAGTGTCTAATGGACAGTGGGTCAATGCATATCAAGTGATCCAAAGGTGGTCGCTCGACCATTTTATAATCGAATGATATTTTGTGTTGATTCTTATATCATTAGAGAGTCCAAAACCACAAATTTTAATTTTTAATTTTTATTTGAATTTTAATAGCAGCCATCGATGTTCTACGGACCAGCGATTGTAAGGGTTTACGTTAACTGGCGATATTCCTAAATGGTTTAACTTAAATTCATGGAACAAAAGCCATTTTACTCAGAAAGATACAGGCTTTATCATGGTTGAATCAAATATAAGGGTAATTGAGTCCCAAATAGAAAAAATCCCCCTTAAAGTCGAGCTTTAAGACGGTCATTTTTCACTTTTACAACGCATATTTTTGTTAAAGGCACTATTATTTTTCTATTTTTTTCTTGAGGAATGTGTAGTATACTTCCTAAACTTTACTTTAAAAAAAATTTTACCTCGTTATACGTTTATTTTTAGTGTTATGAACTCTCAAAATCGGATCATTTAAAAAAATTCACAACTTTGACCCCAATATCTCTGGTGGAACAAAGTTTAAAAATCTGAAATTGTTACTGGTGAAACCTCTCTAAGGTATAATTATGTTGTACAAATGCCGTCTTTGGTATTTGCTTACAAGTTGAGTTACAGGTCTTCGAAGTTGCCATAAAAACGCTCAATTTAAAGGTTTGAAAAGTGCAATTTTAGTTCGAAGGCTCACCACTTTATTAATTACAATTAGGTTTATTTGATTTCTCATTGTTTTTTTCTACGGTTTCGATTTCTGACAAAAATTTGTATGGGAAAGGGATTTGCTTGATTTTATACTTTTTTGATGCATTATGGGTTAAAAGTCCCTAATTTCTGATTTTTAAGTTCAAAAATGTGTTTTAAATAATTTAAAATTCAATTTTATTTTTGTCAAAACGTCAAAAAAAATCACGTTGTCAGAAAGCGGGCTTCTATTGGATGGGATATCACAGCGCATGAAAACCATTGTATTTACTGTTTTCACGTGATTGGAAAACGGGCTTCTATTGGAAGTGACCTCACAGCGCAGGATTTTTGATTCTAGTGTTTTAGCGCGCAAATAAAAATTTCAAAAATTTATTAATCAGAAACTAGGCTACGAAAATACTTGATGTAAACGTCCTTCTTCATGGTTTTTATCTACTATTTTAATAAAATTTAATCTCCGTGAGAATACCTCATTGAATCGCTTATTTCTGAAACGTGTCAAACGTCATTTTTTTTTCAAAATTGAGTTATTGGTGTCATGGGATTTTGTGTGGGTATACGCACATTTTAAAGTAAGAATAATAAAAATAGCGTGATTTTAAAATAGTTTTCCAGCATGTTAAATTTCAGCTTTAGTGCAGAAACAGGTCAAACGACGTCGCTTGACTGGTTTCTGCACTTACACTGGGGGAATTTTGTTCATGCCGTCTCAAAAGAATTGATCAAAGAATTCATCAGTGCGAACTTCTGATTTTGACTGTTGCTTCCGATTCTCAAAAACTTTGGAAAAGCAATTTTGGCACAGACTTTCCCGGAAAGATGTTTCCCAAAGTTATTTTTTGTTAAATGTTCAATAGTTAGTTTGCGAAGTCCTGTTTTTAAGGTTTTTTTACGTTCCTTGAAAGGATCACAGCATTTCCGGCAAAAAATATGTTTCTATTTAAAAAAAAAATTTGTGGTACTTACATAGAACACTGAGTTTCCATAGCTGTTTTCAGTTTGCTCTAATTTTAATAACCCTTACAGAATCTTAAGTCACCTCACAGAAATCAAAAATATGAAAAGTAAATGAGAAATCAACTAAACCTAATTGTAATTAACAAAGTGGTGAGAATTTAACCTAAAATTGCACTTTTCAAACCGTTAAATTGAGCGTTTTTATGGCAACTTCGAGGACCTGTAACTCAACTTTTAAGCAAATACCAAAGACAGACTTTGTACAACAGGATTATACCCCAGAAAGGTTTAACCAGTAACAATTTCAGATTTTTAAACTTTGTTCCACCAGAGATATTGGTGGTCAAAGTGGGGATTTTTTTTAAATGATCCGATTTTGAGAGTTCATAACTCTAAAAATAAGCGTATAACGAGATCAAATTTTTTTAAAGTAAAGTTTAGGAAGTATACTACACATTCCTTAAGAAAAAAATTGAAAAATAATAGTTCCTTTAACAAAAATATGCGTTTGAAAAGTGAAAAATGACCATTTTAAAGCCCGACTTTAAGGGGGGTGTTTTCTATTTGGGACTCAATACCCCTTATATTTGATTCAACCATCATAAAGCCTGTATCTTTCTGAGTAAAATGGCTTTTGTTCCATGAATTTAAGTTAAACCATTTAGGAATAACGCTAGTTAATGTAAACCCTTACAATCGCTGTTCCGTAGAACATGGATGGATGCTATAAAAATTCAAATAAAAATAAAAAATTAAAATTTGTGGTTTTGGACAGTCTAATGATATAAGAATCAACACACAAAAAATCATTTGATTATAAAATGGTCAAGTGACCAAATTTACTTTTTCTGGATCACTACCCCAGTTTGTTTATAGGCAGTAGCAATATCATGATGAGATTCGCCTCAGTAAAGATTTACCTAATTTTTTCTATAGCAATAGACTAAAACCTAGAAGGCCCATAAATTATACTTCTTTAGAGGGAGGATTGACTCAAAATAGCTTCTTAGTATCGTTCATAAAAATTAATGTAGCTAATTTAAAAATTTTGAGCCCTAATACTGAGCTTTGAGCTGAAAACGCTGATCTGCCGCTCTTGTTAAGAAAGTATTTCAAAATTTGACTCTTAAAATATGTTTTTAATTTATTTTTAACATTGAGGACTCCTATGGAAACACTTGGGATGGACTATCCCTAATATGCCACTGAAATTTCAAATAAAACCTCAACCTTTAAATATTATCCAAATATCCTCCGGGGGTTGAAATCTTATAACCAACAAAAAGTACCCACCTTATGACAAATCCATTTTTATTAAATTTAATGTTTTTATAATCCTACTCAACCGGGAATAAAAGTTTTGCACATTTTAATGATTCCAGAAAGAAATCTTTGATTGCCAGTTCTAATCATTGAGATACTTCAAAATATGTTGTATTACAACTCAAGTATTTCAACTCTGGTTTCCTTTTTAATTATTTTATTGTCTTCAAAGAGAATTTTTATACTATTTTGTACATTTACATTCATTACTCGATTGGACAGATTGGTCCAATCGAGGTAAAAGTCCGATTTTCGTTTGTCCATTTTTACATGAAATTACTATATTAATCGAAACTTTGACGTCAATCCGGAGGCAAAAAGAGTTATCGTAATGGAATAATATTTCACACATGCTAGTTTGAGATCATTTAGCATCTTTTTGTCGCTGTGCCCCTGGGAAAATGTAAAAAAATATTTTTGACCCACCCAAGTGGTTATAAAATAAATTAATCTTCCAATCGAGAGAATTCACCTTCATTGTTAAAAAAATAGTAACTATCTCGTTTTTTATGTTTACTTTTAAATTCCTCTTTTTATTTGATTGTTTAAAATTTAACCGTTTATTACAGGTTAAACTTCATTTTTATTTAATTTCAAAACAATTATCTCCACGGTAAAAAAAAACAAAAGGATCGTTTTTTGCTATATTTTCCTTTCGTTTTAACGAAATGTTTCCATATTTCTAGCAAACATTCCTTCTCCGTGAATTTTTCACCAAAGATAATTTAGATTTTATAAAATCACTTCTAAAAGAATAAATTTTAAAATCAATTATTTATTAGTCCAATTTTTTTTCATTAAGTTAAAACGAAATGAATGCGTAGTGTGCCATCACAATATCATTCGGGAAAATTATATTTGGGATATTTATATTGAATTTTATAAAGATCATCTTCTGTAACTAATCTTTAAAAAACCTATCAAGCTTCTTATAATAACGTTTAAACGGAACGTTTAACGTGCAAGAGACTTCAGTAAAGGCAACGTTTAGATTAAAAGGATAGGATTTATTAAACGGAATGATATATCTTTGCGATTGATGAGATTAGAGATTATGATTTAATTTGTGTATCTAATTTCAAATTGAAAAATGTGATCTGCTGAAAATTAAACATCATATTTTATATCTCGCGTCTATATTATTTATTACGTGATAATTGCCAGATTTCTTCTTGCTCTTGTGTGTTGCCGGTCTTGTCTCACCGCAAACGTTAAATAAACGGAAGGTTTCTCTCATTTGGCAGAAAAAAAACATATTTTCCTCAATGTACAGAAATTAACCGGACACTGTTAATTTCCGTTATTCGAAGAATGAATTTTTACAGTGTAGAACCTAAGGATGCAATACTATTTTGAAAATTTTAACCTACCTCCAGGTTTTCTTTGATTGAGTTTGAGTCAAAGATTTGTACATTTTTGTCCGACATCATATTGTAGTCAAAGGCTCGGCCCAGCACAATGGCCGTGGTTATCATTGGGATGATCATGGTGACTCTTCAAATCTTGAAATAAATTCAAACATTAATGCAATTTTATAGATATAGTAGCTGTTATTGTCACATCTCGAAAAATCTTATAATAGGGGTACCTTCAGTAATACAGTTTCTTGAATTTAGTTTATCCTTAAAAGTAATTGGTAAAAGAGAGGAGAAAAATGCAATGGGGAAAAAGGGCAAACAAGATGCAAGGAGAAATAAAGTAGTAAAAGAAATTCTGAGAGAAAGATAAATAAAAAACAATGAACATATGTAATGAAAGAAAGAGAAAGAAAATCAAAAGGTAATTTAAACAGAAAGCTAATTTGTAATGTTTTGTAATGAAAAAAGAGATAATGAGAGAAGATAAAAACTATGTATAAAGAAATAGAATATGTTGAGAGAGAAAGATAAACGAAAGATAAATCAAGAATAGAGAATATATTATGAAAGAAAGATATAGAAATAGAATCGAAAGATTAATAAATAGGAGGAGAATTGTAGTGTTATTAAAGAAAGAGAGAGAGAGACTGATCGAGAGAATGGAGATGAAAATTAATAAAAGAGAAATAATAAGATAAAAAAAGAGAGCGATTACCTATATCTAAATAGAAGAAGAAATTTTATTTCGCTCAGGCCGAATAGTCCACTGAAAATAAAGTTGAACCTCGGACAAATTGCAATAAAAGGTTTCTCAACGGTTTTCACTTAGAAATGACCTCAATAATAACATACTAATAATCGGGCAAAATCGAACGGGCGGAAATTTATTTTTTTTTAAATTTTTAAAAAATGGCCGAAATTTTTTTTCAAAAAATCAAATTATAAAAATAGAGACTTATGATACATTTTTATAGGCTATTTTTCAGTGCTGAATATGAATATACCATTTAAATTTAAAAAAAAAATTAAAATTTCAATTTTTAAAAATTAATTCAAAATTTGGAAAGTCAAAAAAATTAAAACATCGCTCAAAACCACAAAATAATTGCAAAGGAAATAATTTAAGCAGTTTTCAATTAGAAAAGACTTAAATAATAACATACTAAAAATGGAAGAAAATCGGACAGTAAAAAGTTTAATTTTTTTCAAATTTTCATTTTTTTTGCCTCAAAAATCGACCTTTTTAAAAATTCTTGTTGAAAACGTTTGAGGCATTTACCAAGGTCATTTTTCCATGGATGATGTAGGTATATACCTCTATAACATAAAAAAATCACAATTGGTGATTAAATCAATAGTTAATTAATTAATTTATAAAAATTAACGTTAAAAATACAGGTAAAATCTTTCAATCAAATAATAAGGAAAATATTTAGACAATATTTGGTAATAAATCATTTTAAAAATAATTAAATTGAAAAAAGACAAAATATCTTTAAAAAAATTTAAATTTTAAATTAATTTAAAAAATTTTAATTTTTTAAAAATTTTAAATTTTGTAGTACATGCATGTGATACATGTCTCTAAGCTATATTTTCGTGCTGTTTACGAATATCACGCCAAGTTTTCAATAAAATTTAAATTAACTGTGGAAAAATTGAAGCATAATAAACAAAATTATTGAGAAAAATGCTTCAATTTTTCCACACTTATACTAAATTTTATTGAAAAGTTGGCGTGATATTCGTATACAGCACTAAAATATAGCCTAGAGACATGTATCACATGCATATACTACAAAATTTAAAAATTTTAAAAAATTTAAATTTTTTGAATTAATTTAAAATTTAAATTTTTTGAAAGATATTTTGTCTTTTTTCAATTAAATTATTTTTAAGATGATTTATTACCAAATAATGTCTTAATATTTTCCTTATTACTTGATTAAAAAAATTTACCTGTATTTTTAACGTTATTATAAATTAATTAATTAACTATTGATTTAATCACCAATTGTGGTTTTTCATGTTATAGAGGTATATACCTACAACATCCATGGAAAAATGACCTTGGTAAATGCCTCAATCGTTTTTAACACGAATTTTTAAAAAGGTCGATTTTTGAGGCCAAAAAAATTGAAAATTTGAAAAAAATTACATTTTTTACTGTCCGATTTTCTTCCATTTTATTATGTTATTATTTAAGTCATTTCTAATTGAAAACCGTTTAAATTATTTCTTTTTCAATTATTTTGTGGTTTTGAGCGATGTTTTAATTTTTTCGACATTCCAAATTTTGAATTAATTTTTAAAAATTGAAATTTTTATTTTTTTAAAATTTAAATGGTATATTCATATTCAGCACTGAAAAATAGCCTATAAAATGTATCATATGTCTCTATTTTTATAATTTGATTTTTTGAAAAAATTTTCGGCCATTTTTTAAAAATTTAAAAAAAATTGAATTTCCGTCCGTCAGATTTTGGCCGATTTTTATTATGTTGTTATTGAGGTTATTCCTAAGTGAAAACCGTTGAGAAACCTTTTATTGCAATTTGTCCGAGGTTCGGCCCTTTTTTTCGCTATTTTCAGTGGATTAGAAGCCCGCTGCAAAAGTTACACACATACATACATATACATAGTTGATATACATATACATAGACATAAACATGAATATACAGATATATACATACATATACATAACTATACTCCCGAATCTAGACATAAATAAACACGAATAAAAAAAATACATTTACATAGCTAGGAGAACATACCAACATATGCATCAAAATAAACTATACAATACATATAGTACAGCATGGTCCATACAGATATTCATTTATGCAAACATAACATGCACGTAACATCCATAGTCATGCTCTTATAAAGAAAAACTCTCCAGCAGAGGAACTGGTTCATCTTTGTGCCGCTTTGATGAAGTATGCAATTACTTTATATTTACCATGGGTGTATGAAAGAAAACTGTAAAAATTATTGTGGGGATTGACCAAGGTTGAAAGATATTTTGAACGATAAAAATTATATAGCACTCAAAAAATACCCGCTCCCAAGTTTTAAATTTTTTAAGATTGCAATGCTTACAAATAAGGTCTGGATGAATTTTAAAAATGGATTCGAAGAAAATGGATTCATGTTATAATTTTAGTTGGAATAAATTTTCTTACTGAGTAATATACTGTAGAAACAATATAATCTTCAATGAAAGGATTAAAGTTTATAAATTTATAGAGTGAGGATTATGTGTACTGTTAGTCCTACTAACTATATCCATCTGGGTATACTGATTAATATCACTTAAAATAATATTTGGTAAATATTTCACAGCAACTTCAGGGTCTTGTGTAAGCCAAACAAAAGAATAACCCGAGTTATCAATTACGCAATAGAAATAGAATCGAAAGATTAATAAAGAGGAGGGGAATGGTGTTATTCTTGAAAGAGAGAAAATGAGAGAATGGAGATGAAAATTAAAGAAAGAGAAAGAGTAAGATAAAAAAAGAGCAATTATATCTAAATTAAAAGAATGTGTTATTTCAGAAAGAGAGAAAATGAGAGAATGGAGATGAAAATTATAGAAAGAGAAAGAGTAAGATAAAAAAGAGCAATTATATCTAAATAAATAGAATGTGTTATTACAGAAAAAGAGAAAATGAGAGAATGGAGATGAAAATTAAAGAAAGAGAAAGAGTAAGATAAAAAAGAGCAATTATATCTAAATAAAAAGAATGTGTTATTACAGAAAGAGAGAAAATGAGAGAATGGAGATGAAAATTAAAGAAAGATAAATAATAAGTTAAAAAAGAGAGCAATTATATCTAAATAAAAAGAATGTGTTATTACAGAAAGAGAGAAAATGAGAGAATGGAGATGAAAATTAAAGAAAGAGAAAGAGTAAGATAAATAAGAGAGCAATTATATCTAAATAAAAAGAATGTGTTATTACAGAAAGAGAGAAAATGAGAGAATGGAGATGAAAATTAAAGAAAGAGAAAGAGTAAGATAAATAAGAGAGCAATTATATCTAAATAAAAAGAATGTGTTATTACAGAAAGAGAGAAAATGAGAGAATGGAGATGAAAATTAAAGAAAGAGAAAGAGTAAGATAAATAAGAGAGCAATTATATCTAAATAAAAAGAATGTGTTATTACAGAAAGAGAGAATGAGAGAAGAGAGAGAAAAAATTATATACGAAGAAAAACAATGTGTTGAGGAAAGAATAACGAAAGATGCGATTTTCAAGAAAATTACGTCGTCATAGAAATGCATGTCGTCACATTCGGTTTACAATAATTATATTTATGGAAAACATGAGCAAATGTTTGTATGGGTTTGTACACTAACCTGTTAAAATTTTGCATTGAACATGCTTACATTTACCGTGGAATATAATATTTAAGTTTTCATAGGATTGGGCATCATATTTTCTAAAAAAAATTGCCGTAGAGTAAAGAGTCCTTGGTGTAAATTTATTTTCTCCAGGCAAAGAATTTTTTGGTGAAGAAAGGGGTTAAAATATCCTGCATACTATTTCGGACCGACTCTTTCCCACGAATCCATATTTTTATCAATGTTTCGCGATTTGGAAAGGACAACACAACTATATCAGCGGTACTTAAACATTTAATCACCGTGGTCCCCCTTTATGTATCAGCCAGACTTTGCTGACTCCAAGATTTTGAACTCCCAATGCCGTAACCCGACTTCTGTTTCGGGGGGGGGACCACGACATGATCGCATATTTTACATGTTTCCACAAGTGCCACTTGCCTATATTCACGAGTTCAACTTTATTCCCAAGGTACCCCCTTACGAGTACATTTACATGTTGAGTTTTGGATAACTTAAAAGTAGTATTTAGATAATGAACCATATTATTTCAAAATTTTACAATTACTCCAAGTAATAATGGGGGTCTAGGTGAAAACCCAAGAAAAACTTTGAAAATTTACCCCAAAAAATGTGTTTTAGCTTATTTTGAGACATTTTTGGATACACCCAGAGAGGAGCAGCTCCTTGTAAACCACAAAATCAAGAAAAAATTATAAATAGGGGAAAGTGGGGGCTAATGGGACGCAGGGCTAATGGGACAAGTGATTTTTTTTCCATAATATAAATATTTCAGAAAAATTTTTTACGTCACTTATTGGTAACAGGTCTAGCACACATTTTCAAAATGGAATATCTGTCATAACGAATTTTTTCTGCGCAGGAAAAATACAAACTTGTTTTCAACAACCAATAGCAAAAATTTTGTTTTGTAATTGATTGAACTTCATAAATTTTCAAGAATACCTAAATCTTATTTGATGACACTTTTAGATTGTACAAATACCGGAGAACAAGAAAATATAAATGAAAAAATACAGAACTGTACTTGAAAATAATTATTTCTATAATTGTAAATTATCATACTATGGGGGCTAATGGGACATGTCTTGTGGGGTCTAATGGGACAATTAATGTGGAGGTAAAACGCTCGGTTCCAGCAAAACCGACTGAAATGCTATTGGCGAATTTATCTCCTGGTAGCAAAATATTCGTTTGGTCTATGGCTCAATATAATGTAAGTAAATCAAATTTGGCGATTTATTAATGATTTGGCGCGATTTCTTTTCTTATTAATATTATCGTTAAAACGGTAGCTCAGTGGGACGAGTGACAAACAATCTTGCAATCGGAAGATTGCGGGTTTGTCCTGCTGATCAACTATAGATAATATTCTAAAAAAAACATATTAATGACGCGAAATGGTATTGTTTGAACCTTTTTGGATTTTTTAAGATGCAGGATTTTTATGTAATACTGTAAATCTTAAAAAATTCAAAATTATTAATTAAAATTTTTCAAGTCAACAAATTCTCTAAACACTAAATTTTGATTCGTTTAGGGAAAAATATTTTAGGGTGTATCTGAAATGGTGCAACAAACTTTCAGGGATGATGGTACTCATCAAGACGAACAAGAATTGGTATAGAAAGGGGGGTCGCAAATGAGTTTTAAGGGGTGAAACCCCGGGGTGAAAATCAGCAAAAAAACTTGCATATTTTTGCAGGAAGAGACACAATTGTTCAATTCCGTAATTTTTACACCAAAAAAATAGAAATCGTACTTGCAAAAAGAAATTTTAACTGTAACTTTTCAGGAAGTTATCTTTTCGCAGCGAAAGATTTATTCGATCAGTCTCTTTTTTAATGCATGTTCAACTAAATTTGGCAACTTATTAGCTATTTGGCGAAATTTTTTTTATTCTTATTTTATCGTTAAAACGGTATCTCAGTTGGTAGAGTAATGAGCCGGAATCTTCTAACTGGTAATCGTAAGATTGTGGATTCTGTCATGTCAATAATTTTTGGGCAATACATGGAAAGAGTACTATTAAAGGATGTGGGTTGGAGTTTTATGGCGCGAGGTACAAAAATCGGACAAAATTAAAGGATGTGTAACAGAATTTTGAGAATTTTTATGGATTTTTCTTCATCGTTTTGTTTTTCTTTACGGTAATTTTTTTCAGATAATTACAATGCTTTAAATCGCATTTTGTCTCAACGCAAAACTTTGACAGGTGTTTAAAATTTTTTCACACAAACTTTTGAAAATTGATAGTTCAAAAAATTTTGGCAGCATAAAATTTTGTGAAATAAAGGAAAAGCAATCGTTGAAATCCCTATTTTTAAATCAACGATCAATTAGATTACAAAGTATTTGTTTCTCATTCGATTCAGAAATCGTTTATTCCGTAAATTTTATTTCCCTACAAGGTATGATAAGGATTTCATGGACTGCCACAAAATCTTGTGCTGCCATATATTAATTTTTTGATCGACCGATTTAAAAAAAATTGAGTTAAGAATTTCTTTGGTTTAAAATAAGTCATTACAGATTACGGGATATTTTTATCTTGTTTTGTCTATTTGATATAATTTTTTAAAACTAGGGAGCTCTTTGTGAAACACCTTTTAAGAAAATGTAATGATGACTTAAATTTTGTATGAAACATTTATGTGTTAACAACAAAAAATGAGTTTAAAAATCTAAGAATTTTAAACACTTTTATAATTAAATTTTCTTATTCTAGATGTGACTACATAATTATAACTGTTATTCTCATGAGAAGACAAAACTAAGAAAATAACAAGTTCTAGAAATACACGGTCGAGATGGGGTGCGAGCTCGGACACTTTAGTATTCCTGTGTTGGAAGTAGGGGAGGGTAGTTTATGAAGCTTAGGGTTTCGTCTCGAAGTCAATTTCCTCTAGTCAATACGACAAAATTAAGCCAAATTAATTATTGAAATTAGAAAAATTAAGCCGAATTAATTTTTTAAATTTTCTGTTTGCAAAAAAATAATTAAAAACCGTATTTATGAATTGCTACGTGAAAACTAGATGGGATGGGAGGTTCTTGGCATGTACTACGGGTGGGCCCTAAAGGGAGGGAGGGTGTCAAAAATAGTAATATATGGGTTACGTAGTACGGGCACTTTACGTTATCAGCCTTAAAGGACAGACAAACTGTTTTAACCTAAGAGCTTCAAACACCCCGACACTCTAGGAGCCAGGAGCGGATTGCAAAGCTAAGTATCGGTACACACACAAACTCATTTAAAATTAATTAACAGAGTGGTGACTTAATTAAAACTAGTTTCTAGTAAAATTAATACTATTTTAGTGATGTTTCACCCTCTCCCCCATTTTTTGTGTATAAATTTATTTTTCCTTTAAAACTTCAGCTATCAGTTTTTGGCATAATTCCTTCTTTCTCCTACCTAACAACCATGACTTTTCCAATCACTCTATCATGTCATAAATTATTCAATCAAAATTATTCGATTTCGCTTGGCGATTCGTCTGTTAATCTTTCCCCACTTCTCCAAATGTCTTGTACAGATCAATTTCTTTATTCAATTCTTATTTAGACTGTAGGCATTACCTTCAAAATGCTGAATTTCTTCATTTAAAAAAAAACGAGCTAGCTGGATGGCTCAGGGGTAATCTACCACTTTTAAAATAATTTTCTCTTGTTTATTATCGCTATGAATCCATCCGGTGTCACAGCAGCTAGCTCGATAGCAGTACTCATGCATTGCTTATTAGAGTTAGCTACAAATCTCGAAAGGTGTGTGCGAAAGTTACGCTTGTTCCCTCCAGGGTTTTCGCTAACCATTGGGGTGCGAAACTGCAGGCAATTGCACAGCCGAGAAGTGAGTGCTTCTTACACCGACTAAGGCTGTACATTGTCCTGAATTGCATAAATAGTACGGATAATGAATTAAAAATCCGGGGATCTTAAATTCTACATTTTTTTATTAGTTTACTTCTAAAGGTACGATATTAATCAATCAATATGTTTCTATTAAAAAAAAACTTACTTTATAACTAAAAAATATTATTTAAATGGGACCAAATGAAATCTTAATACTTTAAAACATGTTGCAATGTCTTTCAAAATATATCTTTTAAAAAAATATATATGAATTAAAAAATTAACTACTTCACACAGTAGGACAGAACTCGCAATCTTACGATTGCAAGCCTGTTACGCTACCAACTGAGCTATAATTTAATCATTAATAGAACCACTACATAGAAATTTGAATTTCCGTAAGAATCACAAAAAAAGTATTTGGCGATCACGGATTGGCGACGTTTTTTTCCTGTCGAATGCAAAAGTGTTACTGGTGGGAAAACTAGCTTAGCAATATTTGAAGTTGTTTTACAAAATAACTACCGGAATCGAACCATTGTCTCTTCCTGCACAAATATGCAAGTTTTTTTGGCAGATTTTCAACCCGGGGTTTCATCCCTTAAAACTCATTTTCAACCCCCCTTTCTATACCAATTCTTGTTCGTCTTGATGAGTATTGTCATCCCTGAAAGTTTGTTGCACCATTTCAGATACACCCTGTATATTTTATCCAAATTTTAAATAAAATTTTTTGACTACTTTCATTATTGGAAATAGTCTACAACATGTATTACAAGTTCCTTTCAATACTACTAAATTTTTTACTGATTTTTAAGCATTAAAAAAGTTTAAAAATAAATGACTAAACTCTATTTGAGATAGCTGATATTTACTAAATTTGTATAATGAAAGGATCAGAATTTTAGCTACAAGACGTCACACACACATAATTTTCACCATCTATCTTTGGCGGAATGGGACGATTCGGCGCGGCCGTTTGGGCGCGGCCGATTTGGCGCGGCCGTTTCGGCGCGGGCCGTTTGGGCGCCGGCCCGTTTCGGCGCGAGACAAAATTTTTTTCTTCGAATTTTTTGAAGGATTATGAAAGAGTTCTAATTACTTTCATTTTATTTCTGGCGCCGAATATGCCAGCGCCCAAACGGCCGCGCCGAATCGGCCCCGCGCCCAAACGGCCAGCGCCGAAACGGCCGCGCCCAAACGGCCGCGCCGAATAGTAGTAGACCGTATCTTTGGCGAACGAGAATTGGCGTCTGTTTTCAGATTTAGATTTCCTTCAGAGTGCACAGGTTTTGGATCTAAAAACTATCTTCTAAATAATTCGTAAAACAGGTTAAATAACATCTTAATTGTTATGATAGTATAAGCTATTCCTTAAAAATTATAGATTGATTCAGGGACCTCATATTTGTACAAATTATAAAAAATTCTAATTGATAGCATTTCAGTTGGTTTTGGGCAATAAATGCCGGAATCGAGCGTTTTACCTCCTTTACCTTAAGGAATTGCATTTTTCTGAAATTATTAGTGAAACTACAGAAATTGTGGAATTAAAATGTTTATTGGTGAAATTTCATCCTCAGCGATATTTTTATATTCAATATAGTACCATAAGTTTATAATAAAGGCATTTAAAATTTATAAATGTTTTTTATTTCTGAATTATAAAGCATGTCCCATTAGCCCTGCACTGTGTCCCAATAGACCCCACGTATGGGGGCTAATGGGACAGTAGCATTAAATTACAAAAGTTGAGATAACACTTAGATAAATAATGTTATTTGCTATCCGAGAATATTTTTATAAACTTAAATGTAAAATCTTTTTAAATTCAAAAAATTATAATAATGACTTTATTTATGCTCTTTTAATAGCATTTTTAAAAAAAATGTCCCATTAGCCCCCACTTTCCCCTATACGTCCAAATTTCAAGGTCCTCTTCCAGGAAAACTTTTGAGATTTTCCCTTAAACTAGTGTATTAGTATCTTGAGTGTTCCCCAAGGTAACTCAAGGATCCCCTCCCCTAGGAAGGCACTGCGGACCCCTGAAGGTCATCAACAGTTTAAGAACCACAGAACTAAAAGCATTATGGCGGATTTACACCACTGCTGCAAGACCCGTTTGCGATAAAAGCGGCAAGAAACAGGAATTTGTTATTCCAATAAAACAATTGACGAGCGCCATCTTTTGTGAGTAACGGGTACTAAAATTTGCCGCTTTTTGCATGACTTGCAGCTCTTGCAGCGGTGGTGTAAATCCCCCATTACACGTTTGTTACTGTAGCGACATACCGTGGATTGTTTGAACTACAATGAATACTTACCTATGACAGATGAGAAAGAGTCAATACAACCACCTCCAAAAGTGCAGGACCTAACCCAAGGCCCTCTCTGAGAGTCCTAGATCCGCTGCTAAGCACAGAGGACCTATCACAATCCATCTTAGATGACCCAGCAAGTCCGTTTGGTGTCTGATTCCCATGAGTCAGTACCTGGAGAAATACTTGCATCCCTCGCTATACTTCAAAACACTGCAGTCATCAGATAAGCACAGACGGTGCTTACTTCGCGACTGAAGAGTTATGATGTTGTAGCAGTTTAGCAGGATTTTTTTAGTGTTTTCACATGCATTTATTTACCAAACGATGTTAAATTTTCTGTATTAGACTGCTTAATTTTTTTCAGTCTGCATCAGTAATTCTGCTTTGGCGGCCTTTTTTCGCTAAGTGCTAAAGAAATCCGTTAGAATGCAGTGATGTAAAACGGGGTAAAATCAAATAATATATTTGATCATATATTTGACTTAAATGTGATAACCTAATGACTTTTTTAAATGTGATAATTTTTATCCATCCGGTCGCTGTAGTCCCATCATATGCTTATAACTCTTACATTTCGCTAATGACAGTAAAATTAAGAAATTTCACTCGTTAGTTTTAATTTTTTTAATTAAAAATCTGATGTGAAAATTTAATTGATGAGCAGGTAAAGATAAAATTTTGAGTTTTTTCACCTGGCATAACTAAAAATGAAAAATTATCGAAGTTGAATCTATTTTTTCCAGCCCTTTAAATCAAGATAAGTAGGATTTTGTCCATTTTTAAATTTCCGTATATTGTTTACGAGTGCTAAACTTACAAATCTACGGTTTTTCTTCTTTTTTTTTGAGTCCACAAGGAGCGGCCGAAAAAGTCCAAATACTTAAATTTCAAATTAACTAACATAATTATCATTACTATAGTGTGAGGGAAACAGTAAATTTAACAAACAAATTATTATTTTTTGTTATCCCACAAAAGGTATTAAAGATTTTTGAATTTTTGAAAAAGAAACAGAAGAATACGTGTTTAAAAAGCAATTAAATAATTCAAACTTTTTATTTCACTAATTTACAAATAAAAATGTAGCCTAGTAAGACATTTTCGTCAAATGTGTTAATATTTTGTTATATTTATAATAAATAAACGGGAAGTATATACCAAGCATAAAACAACGTCATATCCTTCCCCTTTTATTTTATAATTATTCATAATTTCTCCCACTTCCCTGAATAGTATATAAGACATTTATAGTCGTCTAACGACCACCCTATCGGCGAAGATGGTATAATTTAGCTCACATTACGATTTACGGCCGTGTTAACCGCTAACTAACTTCTGTTTGGTAGTAAAAGAAGAAAAACTAGTTTTTCGCCAATCTGATGTTTGACTCTCGTTTAACCACAAATCAGATTAGGCCCGAAACACAGTCAGCTAAATTCGTCGCTCGACCCATAATTAAACTGCGGAAAGAAAGAATGGGACTCGAGGGGTGATGTAGTATACTAATCTGATTATACACTAGCGGAAATAAAAATCCCAACACCAAGAAGGAAAGGAGATATCAAAGTCAAATTTATTTCTATGATTGCACATAGTATCAATGATAATTGATTAAAAAATCAGCCTTCCTGGAGGTTAGGGGGCCGAGAAAACCAGGGAGGAGTGTTGTCTCCATAGGTGTCCATTACCGCTTTCACACGTCATGGTATTGAGTGACAGGGGCTCTAAATGACTTTTGAGGGATTGGAGGACCATGTTGCCTCCTCAGGTTGTCCAAATTCATATGGTGCACCAGCGGACGTTGCATACCGGGCTAGGTGATTTTTCCTCATTAACCGGACTTGTTTTGTGGGTGTTGGTTCTAGAGAACTGGTAAGACGGGGTAAAAATGCAACCTAGGGGGTTAAGAAGAAAGCTTGGACATTGCATACAACATGTGGTTGTGTATGTTTCTCTTGAAATTTGTCCCCAGGACAGGTCTGAAGGTAAGGGCGGACAACCGGCTAAAAAACCTCAATGACGCAGCTCTGGTTGGAAGAAGTACTGGTGAATCATACTCAGGAGTTGCAGAAAGGGAATCCAATGCATCCCCACTCCGTTGAACGATTAGAAAATCATCAGCTGAGTGCGCTCTCTCCATTGTGTCTTCAAACTCATACCCAACCGTCGTGGTGCTCCAAACCGAAGCAGGATTCTCTCATAAACGCAATGTCATGAAATTGGGATTTTCATTCCCTTACTTCGTGCACTATTGGAAACAGAAAGGTCCATTTTCAGCTCCTGGTTTGTAGACAAAGATGTAAGAAGCTATGCAGACCAAACGGACAATCCGCAGTACTGCAAACGACATCCATCCCACTGCCGCTTGTCCTCAGTATGATCTACCGGTACTTTGGCCAACCAGAGCTGCTTCATTGAGGTTTTTTAGCCGGTTGTCCGTTCTTACCTTCAGACCTATCCTGGGGACAAATTTCAAGGGAAAAATGCACAAACACATGCTTTATGCAATGTCCAAGCTTTCTTCTTAACCCCCTATGTTGCATTTTTACCCTGGCCTATCCGTTCGTAAGAAGCAACGCTCACAAAACATGTCCGGAGAAAGAGGAGAAATCACCTAGCCCGGTATGCAACGTCCGCTGGTGCACCATATGAATTTGGACTACCCGAGGAGGCAACATGATCCTCCAATCCCTCAAAAGTCATTTAGAGCCCATGTCACTCATACCATGACGTGTGACGGCGGTAATGGACACCTATGGAGACAACACTCCTCCCTGGTTTTCTCGGCCCCCTAATATCCAGGAAGGCTGATTTTTTAAGCAATTCACATTGATACTATGTGCAATCACAGAAATAAATTTGACTTTGATATCTCCTTTCCTTCTTGGTGTTGGGATTTTTATTTCCGCTAGTGTATGACAGAAACCTGCCTCTGCGAAGCTTGACAGTACCTCGACCTCTTTGCTACAGGAGTAGTCTACTACATCTCTTCTCGAGTCTCCTTCTTTCTCCCCTCCGCTTGATGCCAAGGTCACCCTGAGAGCAGGCGTATCTCCCCGATCTCTTTGTGTGTTTAGGTGAGGTCAATTAGCGAACAAAAGAGTGGGGTATAGATACGCCTTATCCTGCACTCAGGGTGACCGTGGCCTTATCGGTGAATACGGCCATTAGGCCAACATCACCATGGGCGCTAGACCGGGTGTATCTGGTCGGGCAAATCTAATCAGCAGCCGATATATACCCTATAACTGGGACTCTTCTGTTCGAATAGAGTGCAGAAGATATCCCCTGACGATGAGATCTGTCCGACCAGATACGCCCGTTCTTGTGCACTCGGTGACGTCTCCCTTAGGATACGGTCACCGAGAGCGCAAGATCGGGCGTATCACCAGGCGTATCTTATCAGGCAGTGGATATCTACCCCACTCTTTAGTTCACTAATTGACCTCACTTGACAACACTAAGAGATGGGGTAGATATTCACTCCCCGAAAAGGTACGCCTGGTGATACGCCCGACACCGCTCCCACGGTGACCCAGGCCTTAAACTGCGCAGGCCAATTGTGGTGTATTTTTTAAGATAAAATCGACATACAATTGAAATAATTTATTTCCACCAAATAAAACCTACATCGTCTCATATTCCAGTATCCTTTTTCAATCCATCCTGTCTATCTGGAACACACGGCACAAGTGACGTATTTAATCTTCTCCTCTTCGTCACAGTCTGCGCACTCAACCTGCACGGGATTCAGTGTAGCTGCATCTTCGTCGGTCTTAATGACGATGTCATGGAAACTGGTGTCCGGGTTTCTGTCCATGCAGACATAGTGAGATGTGGTTCCGGCGTTCTGACTGGTCAACAGGAAGCCCGAATACTCCAGTTTGGTCTCCTCTGGGCAGGATGTCCGGCCAGGGATGGTCACAATGGAGGTAGCGTTCTCCAAGCGGCAATAAGAGCACAGAACTGGACCTATGGAAAAATGATCATTTAATAACCGTTTATCTACTGCATTATGATTTTCTGAAATCTTTTTCGTGCAAATATTTTTTTTGAGTCACTAAATCGAAAATTCAGGGATATACATAAATAAACTTATCATCTTTGAGAAACTTAATCCGCTAGAGCTAATTATCTAAATTCATACTTTTGAATTCCGTCAGTACACTGAGGGCTAAAAATATTCTCACAATACCAAAAAACATATAGGATATTATCGCTGTTTAAAGGCATAAAAATAATACACTTTTCTTTTGACTTTAAATACTTTTGAGGGAACAAAAATGACAATCATGGGAATTTGATAAAACTGGCAGCTGAAAAAACAAATTCAGTTTAAAATATCCCACTAAAATACTAAGCATAGAACCAGGGCTGCTTTTTATCCTGGAGGAGTAAAACTAAAAGAGTGTTCCTGCAAAGAATCGTCAGTGTATTCGTAAGGATTGTTATTCTATGTAATATTAAAGTTGGTGGGACTTGTAAGTACCGTCAGTAGATAAAAGTTTAACACCATTTGTAGATGAAGATCCCAAGGCCCCTAGACATTTCTTATTTTCTCACAAATAAAGTTTATAGTATAAAGTAGTGTTAGTATGAACCTTCATTGTATGCATGCCTGCTTGCTTGTCCTGACGGCCAATTTACAGGGACCAGGTGCTAAAGGTAGGTAAAAACTGTGCTCACGTTTCTCATTTTCTCAAGGTTGATTTTTACATAGGACACTCGGAGAATTATTTCAATATATTTTGTTAGCAGCCAGACCAATCGGACATTCCCCCAGCAGATGCATTAATAGGGTTAAATAGTGAGAAATTCAGCGAATCCCGCCAACCCTAGCGATCGCATAAAGCTGTAAACAAAATTGTCGGTTCACTACTAGTCATTTCTCACTAGTTACAATGCATTTCTATTGCAATATAACGGACTACAATTTAATCAGAAAATTTAAAAGTAGCTATACAGCTTTATGCAATTGTTAGGGTTGGTGGGATTGGCTGCATTTCTCGCTATTTAACACTATTAGTGCGTCTGGGGGGATGTTTTGCCCATCCGATTGGTCTGGCTGCTAACAAAAAAAATTGAAATAGTTCACCGAAAGTCATATGTAAAAATCCTCCTTGAGAAAATGAGAAAAGTGAGCACTATTTTTACCTACCTTTAGCACTGAAAGTTTATACTAACAACACTTTATCCTACTACTTTTAATATTCATTATAAGGGTCCACTCATCGTTTGCATTGAAAGTTTGAGAAGTGAAGAGTGTTTTTACACGTTAGAGATCCTGGGTGGATTTTGATAATGTTCAATAGCCTTTTTCACTGTTAACAACCGTATGCACCGTAAACTTGTCCGGTGGTTAATCCAGAGCCGTGCCGTGGTAAAACGGCGCCGGGGGCGAAGGTGGCTCATTGGCGCCCCCTTTATCCACTTGCCTGATTTGCCCGAGCACCGCTCGTCCGCTTGCGCGAGGTACTTCCCTGATTATCCCGAGCGTTGCTCGTCCGCTGGTTCGCTTTTTATGCTACGTTTTTTACCGCATTTTCATGGTTTTAGTTTCTCTTTTTTTACATAGATGCCACTACTTGTCCAGGAGACCTCTCCCCTCCTGTCAGAGGGGGGCAGGCATGACCAATTTTGTTCATTCAACCGTGAAGTACACCAATTGGACATGCATTCCTTTACGCTTTTGTTACCGATATCTCCCCTTTCTTTTCCAAGGAAAAATATTCGGGGGACACCAGTTTCTTTCTATCAAGAGGTGCAATTTCCGCTGCAGCTGTGTTATTGCTAGAAAACCAGCTAGACATAGAGTAATTGATTTTCAATGCCCACACACCAAAAAGTGCGCTATTACGGTCCGGATTGCAACGTAGCATTGGTTTTAACACCCTGTTTTAAAATTTGTCACTCATAAATAGGTTTTTAAGAGAAAAATGTAAGTAATTCACTTCATAAAATGTTTTCTTTGCCCTCCTTTTCTGTAAAATCGGCTTTATGGCTGAACCCGATGTTCGGAAAAAACCAACTTTAAGTAAAAGTGCCGCATTTTCGCTAAGATTAAAAACGGCCATATATTGTTAAAATCATGATTTAAAAGTTTTTTGATTATGTTTTTGGTTTTAGTTAATTAATCTAAGCTCGAATATTGTTTTGAAAAATATGCTTTTTTTTGGACCTATTATGCCAAAAAAAGGAAACTGCATGTTAAGTGGTTATTTTTGAAACCACCCCTTTCATGTCCAATTTTTATGTGGGAAAATTTTAGGGCTATAACCAGACTTAGGGCTATAACCAGACTTGACTCAACGTTTTTAACGTTATGTACCCCTAACGAGTACCATTATTTATGCGTTAAACTTTTAATCACTTGAAGGAAGCTCTTGAATGTGTTGCACAAATTGTCGAAATTTTTTAATGTGAGCTTAAGGAAATCTGGGGGGTCTCCCCCAGAAAAATTCTGAAAAATGTCTCGGAAAAAGTGTTTTTAGTTCATTTTGAGACCTTAAAAATCGCTGAATTTTAAGGGAAAATAATCATAAATAGGCATAAAATTTTGGAGGGGAACTGGAAGTCTTCTTTATTTCGACACACTTTGGGGAAACACCTAAAGGAGACCTCTTCATTTAGACATCAGACTTTTTAATGAGAAAAACACTACCTAAAACCAACGCCAAATCTTGGAGATTGGGGGTTCTCTACCAGAATTTTTTCCTTTTTTAAAAAATTTGATCCTCGAAATTAGTGTTTTAACTCAAGGAAACAATTGAAATTATAAAACAGTATGTAAAATTGCATAATATATAATTAAAAATCTGCAATAGTTCCCAAGAAATAAACAAATATTTTCTTTCATCTAGTTTCTAGTAAATGTTTTCTTTTTCATAAATTATCACTCGTATCAACTACTTCTAAGGGAAATAACATAAAACATTGATTGAAAACAAGTTTCATGCATCGAAGCATCTTTCAGGGTCTTATCTCGGTTAAGTTGTTCTTTTCGCATTGCAATAAGAACAAGGTAAGCAAACTTACCCGGACCCCTACTGTGTCTTAAAACAACATTGCAACCGAAGACTGGAATTGGACACATCTGGCGTTTACCAAACAAAAAGCGTGCAGCGCTTCTTTCTTTTACTCATCGCAACTGGAGACGCAAACAGGCGACCCCCATGGCGTCTCTCCCAAAAGGGGTGTGAGTGTCGGTGTTATATGGTTCTATTCACTTCCTGAGCCTCAAGTGGAAGGCAAAACGAAATCAGGAATACATTTTTAATAGTAACATTTCATACAAAAAAAACACATAGTTCTCAAACATGAATTTGGCGCCCTTTAAGGAATTTGGCGCCCGGGGTGGCCGCACCCTTGGCACGGCTCTGGGTTAACCGGTTGTCAAACATTTAGAAACTGAATCGCTATGTTCGGGTAGAAAAGGAGTAAAGAGCGATACGCCAATTCACATTCCTCTGAAATGAACATCAAAAGGGATAAGTCTGAATGTTCCTTAAGAGGGTCACGCTGTTCCATTGAAAACATGCTTTGCAATCATAGACCTTGGAATACTGATAGGCGGAGCAAGCAGGCTTGGCCTGCGTTTAAACATGTTCCGCCATTTTCCACATCCCACGTGAACTTGTAAGAATTGAGAATAGAATATTTTTAATCACGTGACCCCGATCACGTGATCAAGCAAGCTGGCCGAAATCGAACCGACGACGGGTACAGCGCGCAGGCTGCTAGCATGGTGGGCAGCGTGTAAACACACCAGGCCATCCCGTCCCCAGAGTCCACACTACACGTGACTTTTGAGCGGGAGATGTTTCAACACAAGCACCGGCTCACCGCTATGGGGATGTGTGCACGTGCTCCGTCTATCTGTGTTCTAAGGTAGATGTTTGCCATTACAAAATGTGAAATCTTTAACATGATGAGAGAGCAATGTTCTCCTAAAAATTCCTCAATGGATAAAATGAACTGAATTTTAAAAACCTGTTAGTTTTACCTGTGGAATCATCAGGTAATCTGTATGTCATTCCGTTCATCACAGATATGGTGGTACGGACGGTCAGTTTCATTTCTTCCACCTCTGTTTCATTGGTGACAAAAAGACATTCGATTGTACCTCCATTTCCGAAACCGGATTTGGGAGCAGTGGCAGCAAGTCCAAAGTACAGGGGCTTGGGACTAGGTAAGGTACAGCTCACACTACCCCAGTGGATGTATTGCGATACAGCCTTGGTGTAGGGGTACCATATGAAGTCTCGTTTCTCCTAAAATCAAATCTCATCATGAGTTTTATGCCTTAAATCAAGCCCTGTTTTTATGATTTTGCTTTAATTTTTTATTTCGTGATAATTTAATTCAAACCCTGAATCGAATCTAGGGAACCACAAAAACTCTCACTTCTCCTAAGATCAAATAAGGGATTTTTAAGAGTCATTGAGTGAGAAATTAAGTGCACCCTTATAAAAACATTTCCAAAACTTATTGAAAAGTACTCAAATGTGAGTTAGTCACAAAGTCAAACTGGCTTTGAATATGATTTACTCAAGTTTGAAATATGCATTAATTCATTTTCAAAATTATACAGGTACTAAAAACCGATATACTATGTTCCCATATTTGAGTAAAGCCATGTTTCATTGATGTTTGCTTGTATTTATTTAGCAGATAATATACATTGTAATGAAACATAGTGGTAACTTTCAATTTGAACCCTGCTTCAAGCCAACTAAAAACTGCTAGATAATAATGTAGTCTACATTTCAGACACTGGGGGAGATAAATGGGTGGACTGTTTACTGGATCGTTAAACTGACATTTCCCAGAACGGCCGTTCATTCACTAGGAAAAATCCCTACCTCCTCGTGAATCTTCGTGGTTTTAAGCTTATTCGATCTATAAGCTAAACTATAAGTGTAGTGCCCAAGTCTTAAAATTGTGCCATCCAGTAAATGAACGGGGTGTGTTGTTCAGAAAGTCTATGCGCTAGGCTAATACATAATGTTTCGAAAGTGTGGTTAACAGCCTTAGTTTCAAACAACATCGCCTCGTAAAATCAGGGGAATAAAGTTTTCCTAAGTGAAGTGACCATGGGGAATATATTGAGACGGCTTACAGTGCTCTAGTGGACAAATTAATAACTCAATCAAAAAATTAAAGAAAATAGTACAAAAACTTCATTCTGAAAAAAACATGTTCATTGAAAGAGGTCATCAGTTTCAGTTATTTGGAAAAGTTTACGAGTAGTTCAGTCTAACCAATATTGCAGAAACCAAACAATTTTATAAATTTTCCTTAAATACTAAAACTGGTGACTATATTCAGTATTCATTCACTGGGAGAACCATGTTCAAGTGTTCGTATTTTTACTGGGTATATCGCACTTTTTTCACCAAAATCAGGATTCCTTCAAAACTGTTATTTTCTGCGATCTGGCAGTACGTCTATCATATTGCTGAGAAAGAGCCTGTATGGAAAATGCCTTATTTTTAAGAATTGACCGAAAAAAACCCTGAAAAAAATTTTTAGAATGAAAAAATTGCAAATCCAAAAAATGCTAATAAATGTTCATTCACTGGGCAGTTCACCCTAGCAAATTTTTCAAAAATTAAAGTCAAATACAACGGAACCTTCCAGATGACCATATATATATTTAAAGTATAATTTTATCTATGAATCAAATAGGGTTACTTGGGGAAAGTGGGTCACTGGGATAAGTGGGTCACCCCCTAAAACTGTAATATGTACAGGAAATTTCACACTTACTCGCATTGATAATGTTACAGCTTGTCACACCGATGAGTTTTGCATATATTTGAGATTTGTTTAATTTATTTTTAAGATTATAGAACTGATTTAAAATAGATTCCCAGAATGGATTTTTTGGAGAGTTCAAGACGTATTTTTCAAAGAAGTATTTCCAGGTAAGTTTTCATTACATTCTAATGTTTATTGAACTGTTTTACAGAGTTCAACCTAAAATACATACGGTAATTTGAAATTTTTCAAAAATTTTAATTTTGAAGTGTTTAAAAGGGGGTTCCCCTTACCCCATAGTTTTAACATGGTTGGGGTAAGTGGGACCCCTCAGTGTGGGGTAAGGGGGCTCCTCTTTATTTAGTAAGTGAGACCCTTTATTATGATATAAGTGGTTCTAGAGTGTCCCATATGATATAGGAACTATTACTGAAGACATGCGCGGATTTCAAAGGGGTTATAGGGAAAATTTCCCCTGATAGTTACAGAAAATTTCGATTTATAGTAGCAAGACCTTTTACTTACCACTTCAAAATTCATTAAAATTTATGAATAGTGTCATTGACATTTTATATATAATGTGCGTTTTAATTTAAGTTATGGTGAGTAAAGTGAAATATCTCATCAATAGTGTTCATTCTTATTTAGTGTGTCCGATTTCTTTTTTATCTTACAATGTGTATTAAAGAGCCAAAATGAATCTTAATCAACCTTATTATGTCTTTTCAACACTATTTTATATGCTAAAGAAAAACCTATCCCTTTGGCTTTTCAAAACATTCTTTATAATACTTATTTTGCTTTTCATTCTATTCTTACCTGGTCATATTGATTTTGTGTGAGTATATTTCTCACTCATTGATACAGTTACTGTTGAGAATTATGTAAATTTATCCAAGTCTCCACCCATTCACTGCTTCTTACTTAATCCTATTGGATGCGAAAGTTTCGCGTTTTATGTTTCGTCACTGTATACGTCATTATCTTCAAATGTATATAACCGTGCAATCATCTGTAAATAAATTTATTAGGATTGGATCTTTCGTCATGATTTTGTCGTTTTTAACTATGAACTCATTAGCCTCCTAAAGATGCCAAGATAGGCAATCAATCGATCCTCTACATGGTAGCAGAGCGTGGTTGTCTGCTGTTTTGCATGATCAAAGATGAGTTCTGCTAAAGATCCCGCAAATCTATTTAATATACAGAAGTTGAACCGGGATAATTTCCGAGAATGGCGATTCAATCTGAAAATGCTGTTGATGCATCAAGATCTTTTTGGATTCGCGGAAGGTAGCGAAAAGAAGCCAGAAGATGAAAAGGCGATCAAGACGTGGAAATCTCGAGATGCAAAAGCTCTTTCCACTATCTGCCTGTCGATTGAGGAAGACCTCAAGAATCTGGTGATGGAATCCGACAGCGCAAAAGCAGCATGGGATAGCATCTGTGGAAGTTTTGAACCCACAACTAGAGCCCGAATCGCAGCTCTCCGGACTGACTTCATGAATATTAGATTGAAAGAAACGGAGACCATGTCGATGTTTATTGGAAGGTTACTAAGAGCCGCGAAGGATCTGGAGCTGGCCGGAAAAGTCGTCCCAGATGATGAAATTGAGTACCAGATGCTATACCAGTTACCTCAACACTACGACAACGTGGTGATCCAAGTCTACCAGCTGGGTGATGAAGACTTTACGTCTTTAAACGTCAGAAAAGCTTTATTAGCTGAGTATGATCGCTTGCAGCACCGGAATGAGATCGGCGAGTCATCAAGGGCAGCTGAGACAGCTCTCGCGTCCGAAACAGAAAAGCGAAGGCAGAGGAGCGGAGGTAGACCCCGGAGAGGAAAGATAAAGAGTACGGTCAAGTGTTTCAAGTGTGGACTTCCTGGTCACTTTGTAAAGGACTGCAAATCGGAGGGTAAAACCTTTACAGAGACGTCCTTTAGAGTGTCGGCGGACAATTCTAAGAATGCTTTCCTAGCCTCAGGAGCCATGATGGTGGACTCGGACACGGTAAACTTCGTGGTTGATACCGCAGCCACTGAACATTTTTGTAATGACATCAGTTTATTTAGTGACTATCGCAAAAGTACTGACGTGAGTCCAGCGAAGATTGCTGAAGGATCAACTCCTATCCATGGGTACGGTAACTTAAAGTTATACGTTCATCAAAGAAAAGGTAAAAAGTTTCTATTGTTGAAAAATGTATTGCATGCTCCTAAGATGTCTAGAAACTTAATTTCTGGCAGACTTATTGACAATGCTGGTTATAGTATACACATTAAGAATAGTAAACTTGTAATTCGAGAACCAAATGGTTCCTTCTTTCTTGAATCATTTTTATGTGATAAATTATATCCTTTAAATGCTGATGTTGTTAAAAGTGGTAAATCAGAAGGGTATATTGCTACTAAAAGTAATATTATGAAGTGGCATGCGAGATTTGGGCATCAAAATCCAAGGGAACTGTTTAATATGGCAAAATCTGAATATGTTTTTGGTATGGAAAAATTAATTGGTGAAATTGAATCTTGTGAAATATGTGATGTGTCTAAATCTAAAAGGGTATCATCTAAACCTGTAAACAAAATTTCGACTAAACATGTATTGGAATTACTTCACTTAGATTTATGGGGGCCTGCACCTGTAGAATCATTGGGTAGATCTAGATATTTTCTTAGCATAATAGACGATTACTCTCGATATTCTACTGTTTATTTTCTAAGGAATAAAGATCAGGTGTTTGGGTACTTTAAACAATATCAAGCTGAGATGGAGAGACAAACTGGGAGAAAAATTAAAAGGATAAGAACTGACAATGGTTTAGAATTTTGTGCCGGATATTTTGAAGATTACCTACAGAATTCTGGGATTAGGTTTGAAAGGACTAACCCTTACTCCCCAGAGATGAATGGTGTAGCCGAACGATTTAACAGGACTATTGTTGAGGGGGCAAGGGCTTCATTGTATCAGGGGAAGTTGCCAAAAAGTTTGTGGGCGGAGGTAGTAAATACCCAAAATTATTTAAAAAACCGGTTTCCCCATAGAGGCCTGAACGGGAAAATTCCCTTAAACATTTGGTCTGGTAAAAGGTTTTCTGTTAGGCATCTGAGGACAATAGGTAGTGAAGCTTTTATTCATATCCCTAAATTGTATAGAGATAAGCTGGATAAAAGGGCACAAAAAGGTATATTAGTGGGATATGCAGCCAAAACTAAAGGTTACCGCATATGGAAACCCAATACTAAAGAGGTAATTGAAACAAAACATGTTAAAATCATTGAATCCCAAGTAGAACCAAAGTTAAGTGATAATCCTTCCAATGATAAGATATCTTTTGGTTTAAGTTTCCCAAGTGAAATTCTAGAATCAGATGATGAGTCAGAAGCTCCGGAAAGGTTGGAAAAGGTTTCTGATGATCGGGATCAGGGTCAACCTGATGAGTGGGTAAGAAAGGTGGTTACCAGAACTAAGGGGAAATCTGCTGGGCAAAAGGACGTGTATTATTACCCTAAAAGTAATGTAAGGTTGAGAAGTTTAAACGAAGTTGAAAGGTACTGTAATAAAGAGGGAATAAATTTTAATCCTGATGATTACGATTTTTCTAGACATTCAGATGAAACTGAAGTTGAGGCTTCTTCTAACGATGGATCGGATTTGAATTCTGATCATGAAGCCTGTTGTGCTGAAGTCAGAGTTCCTTTATCTTTTCTGGAATCGCAGATGGTTCCGGAGAAGCCTTTTTGGGATAAAGCCATGAAAGAGGAGGTAGATACTCTAAAAACCCGAAATGTGTATGAAATAGTACCAAGACCCTCTAACCATAAGGTGTTAGGTAGTCGATGGGTGTATAACCTTAAAAAAGATTTTACTGGGAAAATAAAAACATATAAAGCTCGTTTTGTAGCCCAGGGATTCAGGCAAACTGAGGGCATTGATTTCTACGATATATTTTCCCCAGTAGTAAATTTTACCCTTGTTAAATTTTTCATGATTCTATTGGTGGTTCTTAGAAAATGGAAGCATCGTCATTTAGATGTGAAATGTGCGTATTTGTACAGTAATTTAAGGGAAGAAACTTATGTAGAGCAACCTCAGGGATTTGTTGAATTTAATGATAAGGACTATGTACTAAAATTAAAGAAAGCCTTATACGGCCTGCGACAAGCAGGAAGGGAATGGTTCTTTACATTAAATGAGGTTTTGATCAGTTTGGGTTTTCAGCAAATGAAAAATTGTAACTGTGTTTATTTTCTTGAAAGTAATGTAATTGTGCTGGTGTATGTGGATGATTTGGCTGTATTTGCAAGTAATGAAAATAACATGAAAAATGTTATAAAACTATTGAATTCTAAATTTGAGATAAAAGATTTAGGCCCTATTTCTAAATTTTTAGGGGTAGATTTTGAGGTTAAGGATCAAAAATTTTATATGCACCAGAAGGGTTACATTGAGAAAATGATTGAAGTTTTTAAAGGTGTACCTAAGGTAAAATGTAAACTTCCAATGAGTCCTGGCTTAGTTATTGAAAGGGCTGTGGATGAAAATTCTTTTCTAAAAGATGTCCCGTACCGATCTCTGATTGGCAGTTTGTTGTTTTTGGCTTCGAGGACAAGGCCAGATATAATGTTTGCGGTAACATTATTATCAAAGTACAACAATAACCATACCGCGATTCATTGGAAGTTGCTATGTCAATTATTTAATTATGTAGTAGATACTAAAGACTATTGTATCAATCTTTCAGAAGCCACAAATTCTAGAATTACTGCGTACTGTGATGCCAGTTGGGCCGCTGATAGGGATGACCGAAAATCTGTAAGCGGATTTGTAGTTTTATTTGGAGGTGTCCCTATATCCTGGCTATCTGCTAAACAGCATTCAATTGCTTTATCTAGCATGGAGGCTGAATTTATTTCCTTATCAGAATTGGTAAAAGAAATTATTTGGCTTTTGAGAATTACTAATGAAAGTTGTTTAAACATAACGGTTCAAAAACCAGTTGTTTTTTGTGATAGCCAAAGTGCTATCTACTTTTCTAAAAATCTTGTTGAGACCAGAAGAACTAAGCATGTGGACACAAGGTATTTTTTTGTGAAGGACTACCTAAAAAAGGGACATTTTTCATTGTGTTTTGTCCATGGGAAAGAAAACTTGGCTGACATGTTAACTAAAGCTTTAAGTTTTGATAATTTGACGTTCTTTTGTAACAAGATATTTTCCAATGATTTGTTTCCTAAAGAGTGAATGTGTGGAGAAGGGGGCATTTGTTGAGAATTATGTAAATTTATCCAAGTCTCCACCCATTCACTGCTTCTTACTTAATCCTATTGGATGCGAAAGTTTCGCGTTTTATGTTTCGTCACTGTATACGTCATTATCTTCAAATGTATATAACCGTGCAATCATCTGTAAATAAATTTATTAGGATTGGATCTTTCGTCATGATTTTGTCATTTTTAACTATGAACTCATTAGCCTCCTAAAGATGCCAAGATAGGCAATCAATCGATCCTCTACAGTTACGATCAAATATTTATATTGAAATTTACTGTATTTTATCAAGTAAGACCCCCTTTTTTCCTTTTAAGTTTTGCTTGCTTTAAATATAAATAAAGAGGGAGTGACCCCCTTACCCCATCTCTAGGGGTAAGAGGGTCACCCATCTCATTTTTGATAAAAAGACCAGTTAAGAAAAATGTAAAGCTTTATTTTAGAAACTACTGATAAATTTTGTTTATCGATAGACGCTTTAACGAAATTAGTCAACAAGTACAAAATAAACCCTTTCAAATTTTTTCTATAAAGCTCCAAAAATGTACTAGGCCGAAAAAGGGTCCCACCTACCCCAAGTGACCCTAGATAATTATTGATAGGATATTTTAATGGGAAAGTTATCATAAAATTTAAGCACATTTCATCAATAGACAGAGTAGAAGCTATATCCGCCTTTTATATAAATGCATGTTTTAGATTACTTACAATTTTACTTTGAAGTTTGAGAAGGTCTCTGGCAAACCTGTTAGGAATATTGTCGGCCCCTTCTCCGTATGCTTTGAAAGCTGCATCAAACTGGTCCAAACCACCGTCTCCTTTAAGATCTCTTATAGCAGCATTGAATGCATCCCTAGCTTTTATTATATTATCATAATAGTCATTAACCTGGAAAATAACATTGTTTCAATCACTAGATTTTTTAATTAGTCTAAATTATCCGTTGAAAAAATGAACACTACCCTAGTAGCACAACTAATACCAAATACGTGAAGTTTACGCAACTGTAACTACAAGTAAACGAGGAGGAAATGTGGGGAACTGCTGAAAGATATAAATCTTTATTCGGACTTACCAATTCTTGTTCTTTCTCGTTTAAAGTTTGACTTTTCGCCCAAGAA
This sequence comes from Tetragnatha versicolor, assembly GCA_024610705.1. Taxonomy (NCBI): domain Eukaryota; kingdom Metazoa; phylum Arthropoda; class Arachnida; order Araneae; family Tetragnathidae; genus Tetragnatha; species Tetragnatha versicolor. The sequence continues at coordinate 11,268,860 of JANDEH010000013.1, forward strand.
TAGAATTTTTCATAGGATACATCAACATCGTCATATTTGTTAGTTGCTTCACTCAGCATTGCATCTAGAGCACTGGAATTAAAAATAATGATAAGAATCTATTTTCTTTTTCAAGAAAGAAGTTTCGTGCCAGGTTTTCTTTTTTTATTTTTGGAAACCACACTTTCTTTGATAATATGAAAACAAATTACAAAAAGCTACATTATTGTGATTATTATAATTATTGTTGTTTATAGATCATTAAAATTATAGTAGGGGAAATAAAGGTTTAAATTTGTTATGTTAGAATGTTGACACGTCTCGGAGAGATTTTTCAACATTTTATGGATCCTGTCATTTTTAATTTCTTTTAGTGGACGGAAATCTTGAACTTGTATAACATTAATATTGGCGTTTGTAACGTAAATATTGGCGGTCTAATGGATAATTGCAGTCTAATTTTTTTTAATCTTAATGTGTTCAGAATGGCTAAAAACCTCCAAAAAACATTTTAATTTACATTTATAGCCCTATTTAGCTATTTTCAGCTACCCTAAAAATTGCTTATTTTGTGTCTGAACTGAAAGTTTTTTACAGCCTAGTGTTTCGATGAAAACGGTGTTTCCCACATTTCCAAGAGACACACGTGACGTCCCATTGTTAGGAGCTTTCTGTATTAAAATATGTCATAATTGCCTTAAAAAAGTTTGTGGGAAAAGACAAGCGTATTTTTGGAATCATGGGAGAATTTTTAATAAATTAAAATTTGATATTTAGAATTTTAAGAGATGCTGCAATTCTCCATTCGAGAAACTGAAGCGCCACCAGTGGCGAACTTTAGAAGTTAGCCATTGCAAATCGACAAATCGAAAACGAAAAGAGATAGTGCAAAAATTTCGATAAGGAAGTTGTTGGTAATATCGTAAAAAAGCGTAGAAAAAATTACATGAAAACATCTTAAATATCCGAGGAGCCAATACCAAAGTGAAAATGGAACTTATCAGGCCTCAGAGAAGAAAAATATTTATCTTTTTTATTGATTTTTAATTTTATTTTGAATTATCTTTTTTATTATTTAATGTGTATTTATTTATCTAAAGAATTAAACAAACTACTCGATAATTCAGAAAAACTTGTGAATTTTATTTGGTCATTCCATGTGAAATCAACACTGCACTCAACCTTACCCTCTCAGATTTTGATGAAGTTTCCAGGAATTGTTTCCTTTTATGATATAAATGAGAAAATGTTATAATTATTCAACTTTATCAGTAATCTTTTTTATTAAAAATTTTTGAAAAAAGGAAGAAAATGCAATTTTTGCGATTTAATGTATTATAACTCCGGTTATTTTTGTCCGAGAAAAATCTATCCCTCTCGTTTTAAAGATAATTTTGCAAGCTTTAATTTGATATAAATTTTCACTATGTCCATGAAAAAAATTAACTTTCATGATTTAAAAAAAAGCTTATTAAAAACAATGTTGGTATCCTTCAATTTTTTTGAAAATTATACTTATATTCAGCAACGTCATTAATTATGGCATCTGAAATTTACAGAGTGGGACCGCCAGGGGATCAGGAGTTATAGCAAAAATAGTTTATTTGAAGTACCTACTATTTCTGAGTTGTTGACGATGGTTGTCTCTCTTACTGAGAACTTGCCTCAAGAGTGAAAGTAGAGGCCAACTCCTCCTGGAGAAGAGCCCCTTTACATGATTGGTATGCTGGGAACCGCCCTGGTGCGGCATTGCACGAGGCTGAAAGTAGATCCGAGCAGACGACTATTGCTTGGCTGCGCTCAGGTCACCTCCGTGCCCAACGTCATTTGGCGGGCCAAAAAGTTTATCCTCTCTGTTAAAAGTGCCAAACAACACAGGTTACGCCTGCGCATATTTTAATGTGTATTGACTGTGACAGGGACGGGTTGTACTCCAGCCCAGGCGCAGTTTTTGAATTGTTAAAAAATTTCGGCTTCATGGACTTGGTGTGATGTTGCTGTCTACCAAGTGGGAAGGAAAATAAAAAAATACTTAATTTCTCGGTGACATTTCGCGGACCCCTTGTACAAAGCCTCTATTGGGAACCCCTGTACTAAGGGAACAAATATTGCAAGTATTGAAACTCACCCCACGGGTTAACAAGTGGCCCAATTTTTGTTCAAGTTTATGGTGGAAGTAGTATGGATACTGCTGTACTTTATGCAATATTTTTTCACTCTGTTAAGTTTTATTTCGTCACTTTTTTAAAAAAATATCATCTGGTGCGTTACAGATGGGCTTCGCAAGTCCCCTTTTTTTAATTATTCTGGTGTGGTACAGATGAGCTTCGCCAGCCCAAATGGGAAAATCTATATATATACATGAAATAGTGTAGGCTTACACGGTCGGATTCAGAGTTATTTATTAAAAATTCTTCCGGGTGTAAGGACCGTGGTCTATGAGTGAAAACGTTTTCACTCATAGACCACGGTCCTTACACCCGGAAGAATTTTTAATATATATATACAATCCAAATACCACTGATTCATTCATTCATTCATAACACTCATCACGAAATCTCCAAAACTGCCGGACCGATAGGCTTGAAATTTGACAGAGACCTTCCTCTCAGTCACTAGACGCGCACTAAGAAACGATTTTAAAATCGAACGACTCCTTCCCTGTTTTTCGGCGCTTTTCGACTCCGTTTTACCCATTGAAATAACATTTGTTGAAATGCATAAAATGCAGGGTTTTCTTCTCTATCTGAAGACGACGTCTTGCCTCACTTGAAAAATTATTACTTCAAAACATTTTATAATTTACAATTAAATTTAAGAAAAACAGTGTGAATATCTGTATTTAAATATTATAACAGCTATCAGAAAACCGAAGTAAATTAAAATAATTAAAATTAATTTACTTTCTTTAATATTTTAATTTCTCAAAAATAAATATATTTATGTAATAGCAAGAATTTAAAAGTTTCCAAGGAAACAGAGATACAATTTCATTGTTTCGTAGAGCATGGTTTACTAGACTATATAATCACTAGATTTTAATTTAATAGCAACTAGCAATCTGTTTTTACTTTTTCAGAGTAGCTTTTAAAGAAGTTGGTTTTATTAATAAGAAGACAGGCTTACTTGATAACGTTTTATCTAGGGATTTTTGAAATTTAGTCAGGGTGCCAAATGGCAAAAAAGGGGTCAACCGTGTATTAGAATGTGTATGAAATTTTATTGCTGATTTTGATAGGTTATGATGTCTAGATTGAAGAACCGATTGATGCCACCTCCTAAATGTTGAGCATTTTGAGGAATTCAAGATGGCGTCCATGGTAGCCACAAAATAGTATTTTCGATTTACCTTTAATAAAATATAGCATGTGGGGTATCATTCTTTTTGTTTTTTAATAGGGAAACATTTATTTTAAACAAAAAAAAATTTAAAATTATTTGAAATACCTTTATTTTGAAAATAATTAGGATGGAACTGTAATTTGGTTACAAAAGATCCTAATAAAATAATTAATTACTTTCTTTAAGATTTTAATTTTCTTAAATTTATGGATCAAAAATTGAAAAGTTTCCATGAAAACAGAGCTAAAATTTCACAGAGCATGGTTTACTAGACTACAATCACTAGATTTTTTTATTATAACTAGCAATCTGTTTTTACTTTAAGTAGCTTTTAAAGAAGTTGGTTATTTTAAGTAGAAGGCACGATTTTAATAGTTTTTTACTTGATAACTTTTTATCGAGGGATTTTTGAAATTTATTTTATTTTGAAATTGAATTTTTGAGGAATTTTGAAAGGGCAGCGGGAATACTTCTTGAAAATTCTGTTTAAGACTTTAAACACTAAATTTCAAATGATTGAGATGATTTCAATTAGATTGTTTTCATCACATAGAAAGGATAAATGTTTAATAGGCAAAAAATCGGGATGGAATGAGTTATCACATTTGGAACTGAGATGGGAAAAAAGGCACCGGGAATACCGGGATGAAAATTTTTGGGAACACCAGGATATGAAAATTTTTGGGAACACCAGGATATGAAAATTATCGGGAACACCGCCGGTATATGAAAATTATCGGGAAAACTGGGATATGAAAATTATCGGGAACACCGGGTTATGAAAAAGTACCGGGAACACCGGGTCATGGAAAAGTACCAGGAACACCGGAATATGAAAATTATCGGGAAAACCAGGATAAAAATTATCGGGAAAACCGGAATATAAAACGTTACAGGGAAACTGAGATATAAAAATTATCGGGTAAACCGGGGTATCAAAAGGTACCGGAAACGCCAGGATATGAAAAAGTACCGGGAACACTGGGATATGAAAAGGTGCCGGGAAAACAGGGATATAAATATTACCAGGAACACAGGGATATGAAAAGAGTAGGGGACACCGGGGTGATTGGTGATACGAAAAATCGGACATAAACTTGGGAGAACTTAAAAAAAGGAATAAATACACTCCACCCGTGCAAGGCCGGGCAAATCAGCTAGTATTTAAATAAAGGAGTCAATTTTATGTTTATGGTTCAACAATGGATTTTAAAGTAAAACAATTAATGTTATATATCTTCTCTTGTTATTATTACAACAATGTGGTTTTGCCTTGAAGTTAGGCATGAGATATTGGTTTTTAAGCATAAAATTGACCAAAAAAAGTTATTAGGCTGCTTCTTTTTTAAATTACTTTTATTCAGAAACCTTCCCTGGAGTGAGTAGATCAACGTGGTAAAGTTTAATTTAAGGTCGGTTTGAAAAGTTTAAAACTATAGCGAGTAGATCAACATCGTAAAATTTAATAGTTAATGTAGGTGGGAAAACTTAAAAAATAAAAAGGACATAGGACATACATTCATACATACATATAAACTACTGTGCAAAAATTAAGGACGGAACTGTTTTTTCATCATAACACCCAGTAGAATTATTGTTCATCCATGAAAATCATACCAAAAGATGTTCAATGGGTGAGAATACCGGGCCCGAGAAAAATGTTTCCTTATCAATATTTTAAGGGGGTAAATGGGCCCTCCATTGATAATGGAGTTCCATTACACATTTGGAGCAGTTTCAGAAACGTGTGTGTAAGAGGTATTTAACCGAGAAATTTTAAGATTTTTTGCAATGAATATGATTATTCCTGAACTCAATGCATATTTTCAATCGTTTGTGCTGCCTTTAAATGGTATTTTTTAGGTTTTATTGAGAGATATCGGTATTATCGTCATTTTTGGCAAGTTTTAGCTTCATTGTCATTTTTGGTAAGTGGTATCTTACCGTCAACCATGTTTTTAGTAGGTCTTATGTGTATCCGATTGTGTTTAGGTCTGGGGACCCAAAAATGAACTTTATTCTTTCAATATTGTTTCTTATGAAAACTTAAAGAAATCCAACTTGTGATTATCTTCGGATTTTTCACTAAAAAGAAGAAATTATTGACTCGAAAGGTCTTCTAAAAGAATCAAATGGGTAATGAGAATACGGATATGCAATTTCAGACGTCAGGGAAAATATCTTTTGAGTATGGGGGATGTTGAAATTTCTATAAGTATAGTACAGATTCAAAGGAGAAATTCGATTTCTTTAAAATTCATTTTAAAGATAAATGGAGATATTTTTACAGATATATCTTTCATTTTAGACGTAAAACAGTAAAAAACTTCTTTTTTAACTCTAATAACAAATGTTCTTTCTGTGAAACTAATGCATTTCTTTGGGCCGTTTCAGCTCCATTTAGATAGCACAGAAATTTTCACTGTTATCTGCAATAGCATACATGTGTTCTGATATCTCTTTAAGTTCTTTTGGAAGACCTCTCGGGTCAATGATTTATCTTTATGAGTGACAAAGCTGCACAAAATCACAATTTGACTATCTCAAAGTTGTTCATAAGTAACGATATTGAAAGAATAAAGTTACTTTTCAGGTCCCTAGACCTAAACGCAATCAGACACATCTGAGACCTACTAAAAACATGGTTGACGGTAAGTTACCACTTACCAAAAATGACCCAGAAGCTAAAACTTGCCGAAAATGATGATTAGACCGTAATCTCTCAATAAAATCTAAAAAATACCATTTAAAAGCAATAGAAACGTTTAAAAATATACATTGAGTTCAGGAATAATTATATTAATTGCAAAAAACTTAAATATCTCGGTTAAATACCTCTTACACAGACGTTTCTGTCACTGCTCCAAATGTGTAATGGAACTCCGTTATCAATGGAGGGCCCATTTACCCCCTTAATATATTGATAGGGAAAATTTGTTCACGCGGGCCCTGTATTCTCACTCATTGAACATCTTTGGGTAGGATTTTCATGGATGAAAAATAATTCTACTAGGTGTTGTGTTGAAAAACAGTTCCGTCCTTGATTTTTGTACAGCAGTGTATATATGTTACAGTTAAAGTCCGGAAATCAGTTAATTTACAGATAACCTAGGTAATTTGCAGATTAACGAGGGTGATCCGTTAAAGAGCGAATTTTTTTTCAATTTCTAAGATTACCTAGGTAATCTTGAAATTACCTAGGTATTCTGCACCCTACCGACTAGACACTCGTTAATCTGCATACTACCTGTAATCAGTTATTTTACATATTAACGAGGGTGATCCGTTAAAGTACAAAATTTTATTTTATAAAAAGTTTAAGGAGGTTGGGGGGGCTGCCGCCCCCCCAAACCCCCCTGCCCTAACTATAACCAAACTCGTTTTGGGGGTAAACAGTAACAATGACGAATCAAAAAAGGGGGATCGGTACTTTTTTCATATTACACAAAACACGCAAATTCCACAAAAATAGTAATGAAATAGCAATTTTAAAACTAGAATATAAAAACAATAATAATAGAATATTAAAGTACAGTACTGGAAAAAAAAATCGACTCAGACCCTATATCTCCGGAACGGCTTGTGATATAAAGACAAATAAGGTATCATTTTTCATGACTTGAAGTATTCTATGTACAGAAAATTTTTCAAGTTCTTAGGGGGTCGTCTTCATATTAAACGAAGCACCAACTTTCGTTTTTCCTATGGGCGACATCAAAGATTTTTCCAGATTCTGAAAGAGCACCCTCTAAAACCCCCAAAAACCAAGTTTCGTGTTGTTTGGGGGTCAAACAAAGCCAGGAAGGGGGTTTGAAAACTTTGGTAATTTAACTTCAAAGAGGAAAGATTGGCGACAATTGTTTAAAATTCTCTAGTAAAGTTAGAACAGATTTGGCTACTTATCTGTGTTTTGGCACAATTCCTACAAAAGTTAAAGCAGATTTGGCTATTTATCTATATTTTGGCGCAATTTCGTCTTCCAATTAGAATACCCTTAAGTAGTGGTAGCCCACTTGGTAGAGTAACAAGCTCGTGATCACTAGGTTGCAGGTTCTGCCCCGCAATTCCTCATGTCTCATTGTTCAAGGTTAACCTATAGGGATACAGGCAAACACAAAGATGAATAGATGTTGAATACTTTTTTTAAAATCGAAAGCCTTTAAAACAAATTTATACAATTTTTATTGCCGTTCGTTTACAAATAATAATAATTAATTGAGAGTTATTTAAAATTAACATTTTTTTAATTCTGGAAAAAAAGGGAATAAAAATTTAAATAAAGATATTAAATAATCACGCTAAATTATGAAAGTGGTTTTGTTGATAAGAGCTAGAAATTTAACTAATTAATGAAACAATAAATCAGGCTTTTGCGGCTCAAAAATTCCTATAAAAATACTTAAATACAGATAGTTAGATTGATTTTTTGATGTATTTTTAGCATTTAATCGATGTTTCTAATAATTTTCAATTTCCACTTACGAAAACTAACTTTTCTTGAAAAATTAAGGCAATTACAAAGTTTAAAATTTGCATATACATATAGGAGTAGAAAAATTTTCAAATACTGATTTTAATGATTCTGCAGTCATTTTTTAAGTAATCAATTACGAGCTATGTTTCATTAGGTTGGATACAGAGTTTATTAATTTTTAAGGATAAACATTGAATTTTCTGAACCTATGTGCTTGATGAATAAGATACCAAAATATAAATATGAAACATGATGACTAGTCAATCATTAAATTTGAAAGTTAATAAACTTGATGAATTAAAATTAATTAACTTTAATCATATTGACGATTTGGAGCTTCTTGATATTTTAAACAATTGGGGATTTAAGGAAAAAATGAAAAATGCATCTTCAAATCAAAGGCAAAAAGTTTATTTTATTCATCTTTGTAAAGTTTTTAATAATTACCATAAAGTGAGTGAGAGAGAGAGAGAGAGAGAGAGAGAGAGAGAGAGAGAGAGAGAGAGAGAGAGAGAGAGAGAGAGAGAGAGAGAGAGAGAGAGAGAGAGAGAGAGAGAGAGAGAGAGAGTGACTGGAAAGGGATATTGGAGTTTTATTTTAGGGGTTGGATATTTTTTTTCTGTTTGTGTTTTTAAATTTGAACGTTAATTGGCATGCTGATTTTTCTTGAGCCTCAATAAAAATCAGCATATTAATTAATGTTAAATTTTTCAAACTCAACCTGTTCAAGTCCCTATTTCTACTTAACCTCATCTATCCCACTTAAACTAGTCTAACGTTTTCAAAATTAGTTTCCAAATCCGATACCGGTAAGAACCAACGATATCATCCATATATTTGGTGACGATAGCGGTTGGATCTATTGTTCTCCCAATTCCAGGTTGAATGCAAGAAATGATTGACTTTGGCTATACGTATAAAAAATAACATTAAATTAAAAAGTGGTAGCTAAATTGTTATTATAGTGTTAATTTTTTATTTTGTAGTCACCACTATTTTATTTATTATTAGTTAATTATGTAAGTCAACTTTTATTCCAAGCATTGAGCCCTCTGGCTGCGTAGGGTAGGTTTAATACGCTGCTTGCCTTACCCCTGAAAACTACTGTAGGGGTAGGCGGCTGGTGCAACCCTTGGATGTGCCAGTTAGGGAAAGTACCCATACTACGTGACCCATTTTTTACCCTCCTCCCCCCTTGGCGTCCATCCGTAGTATATGCCAAGACCCCCTCTAGTTTTCACGTAGTAATTCTTTAATACGGTTTGACATCATTTTTTGCAAACAGAAAGTTGAAAAAATTAATTTTGCTTAATTTGTCTAATTTTAATAATTAATTTTGCCTTATGAGTCTTAAGTTGGCAAATTTCAATAATTAATTTGGCTTAATTTTGTCGTATTGACTAGAAGAAATTGACTACGGGACAAACCCTTAAGCCCCCCTCCCCCTGTGACCGAGCGTGGTAATTTGAAGACCCCCCTCCCTCCCCTAAATGGGTCACGTAGTATGGGTACCTTCCCTTATAGGCAAAGAGATGGTGTTAACCCTGGGGTGCATCATATGGGAAAGATGTGTGATCCAAAATTCAGCAACACGATGATATTTGTGTCATGGTTAAATTAATTCATGTCTTGATAACATTTAATATCAAAGATAAAACGTTGAATTTCTTTTAATAAACAATGCATGTAAGAAGAGACCGTCCTTATTAAGCGACGACTTTTCTTGACCTTAGATTTATATTTAAAACCACAAATATCTGCATGAAATCTGTCATGAATTCGAATCTTTATATCGAATACTCTTTTTTGAAACTTTATTCGCGTAATTCAAAAACATTTCAAATTTAATGCAGGTGAAATTTTTAGTCGAATAATTAAGTATTGTTTCAAAAGTAAGTGTTAAGTATTGTTTCAAAAGTAAGTGTTAAGTATTGTTTCAAAATTTTTTCAACTGAAAAAATTGTAATTTTAAAGATTTTTAATTTGTAAACTTTTTTAAAAATATCATCAAAATTTAAAAACAAATAAAAAATATTACATGCACAAAAAAATAGGTTAATTTTCCTTTTACTGAAATTAATAGAGTAAAAAATAAGAACTTATTAATTCTAACTCTATCGGTAGTTTAAATTCGAGGCATACACAAACTTCCAAAAGCAATACAAGAACACGGATCGAACTTAGCTCTAGAGATTTGCGACCAGGCACACTAGCCGTTAGGCCACACTGCTTCGTTCAACATCAAGGTTTAAAATATAAATGTATTGATTTCAGTTAGTAGATTATGGTTACCGTAAGGTTACTGTAATTTTCATAAGTTGTATGTCTTTGGCGATATGAGATTGGCGCAAATTTTTCTAATTGAATTTTCCTACAGTGTGCGTGGGGTTAATGGTTGTAAGGATCAAAATCTATGAAAAACGAGATTTCAACGTAAATTCAACGAACTTCAACCCCCACTCCTGGCTTCATTTGGGGACCAAATGACATGAAAACTGGTTTTGGGGGGTTTTAGAGGGTGCTCTTTCAGAATCTGGAATAATCTTTGATGTCGCCCATAGGAAAAACGAAAGTTGGTGCTTCGTTTAATATGAAGACGACCCCCTAAGAACTTGAAAAATTTTCTGTATATAGAATATTTCAAATCATGAAAAATGATACCTTATTTGTCTTTATATCACAAGGCGTTCCGGAGATATAGGGTCTGAGTCGATTTTTTTTTCCAGTACTGTACCAACTGAGATTTGTATCAATTGTGGTTTTCGATCTCGATTTGACAGCGTATTTCAATGAGCACTTAAACTAGCAAATCTTAATGAAAGCGCGGTGTAATCGGCTGGCAGCCTGCACTGAACTATTGCTAGGATTCGCGATCGATTACATAATATGTTAAACCCTTGCCCAGGTTCCAGCGATTGTTGAATTAACGTTTGTTGAAAAGATATTTCAACAGCTGGGACATTTGCTTTCGTTAAAAGAAATCTCTGTCACTCTGAAGTCGGAGCTTCAACACAATTGTTTCAAAATACCCGTTTTAGTTGTAATATACTGTACTTAATCATGTAAATTTACAGTACTTACTTGCTTGTATTATTTTGTTTTAACATTCAACATGACAACTACCAGTGCTACGCTCTAAATTTGAAATCAAAACACCAAATATGACAACAAACTACGTATTGAAACCCAACTGCGCAGGGGTAAGCGCATGGCGCAGTAAGCACCTCAACATTTTAACAGAAAGTATTGAACGAAACAAACTATTTTGAACTTTAACGATCAAGAGGCCGTTATAGTGTAGATTCCCTAGGTAAAATGCGAAAAACTCAAAAATCCGCACATTAACGACAGAAATCAGTTAATCTCAAGTTTACCTAGGTATTCTTCAGATTAACTAATTATCAACTTTAGCGGTAACATATATAATGCGAAACTAAGTCAAAAAAATTGCATCAACTCCGCCCAGGTCTATTCTTCAGGGGGACAGGACCTGAGCAGAGGGGGTGTTTCTGAACATAGAGAACTAAGAAGGTTCTAACTACGTCTGTCCCCAACACCCAGCATGCAGAAAAATAGCAAGACAGATAAATAAAGAATCACAACAGAGAAATAAACAAATATGTAACCAGAGTGGAAGTCGAGTTGAATTGTGAAATGCCAAAATCAATCTATTAAACTTCTAAGTAAAAAATCAATTGACCTTATAAAATTATGATATGACCTTTTATTCATTTTTATAATAATTTTACGTATCCCTTGCGAAAACTTTAATTCACTCTACTGAAAAATGTGCATTTTGCAGATATGCCGGTTTGACGATATGTTACGGTGAATGTCCGAAATTGGAGAATGTCGACATTCACCGGTGAATGTCGACATTACCCAAATTTCGATTCCCCAATTTTCTGATGTATATTTTAATACTACTATACAGGGTGTCCCATAAATGTTGGGTCACACTTCTAGGGGGGATAGTACACACCTAGACGAGTCAGAATAACATAGGATTTGGGGGTCCCAGACCAAATACCAGGGAGTTAAAAATGGAGCGACACCTTAAAAAAATTATTGGAAAATTCAATTTGTAGAACAACTACTATTGGTAAAAACTTAATTATGGTCTCAAAAATTGTGGTTTAATATGATCTGTAAAATTATCTTAAAAGTTTTCAGTTTAAAATTTTTTTCATTACAATAAAAGTTTAAAAACACAAAAAAATTAGAAAACTCTGCCAAAACTTTATTTTGTATTTCGAGATATTTTCTTTTGATTCAATAATCTGAAAGATCATAGTTGAAAACCCTTAAGTCCAAAGTGTCACGTAAAACAATCAATATTCAATGCTTGAGATCCTGTTAAAGCACGGTATAAGTCCGTTTTTTTCGTCCGCAGACTGTCATTTTGGAAACGGCTACAGGAAACCAGTTTTCGCACGCAAGAAACGAACTTTAACAGGATCTCAAGCGTTTAATATTGATGATTTTTACGTGAAACTTAAGGGTTTACAACTATGATCTTTCAGATTATTAAATAAAAAAAGATGACTTCGAAATACAAAATGAGGTTTGAGCAGAATTTTCGCATTTTTTTGTGGTTTTTTTAACTTTTTAATAATAAAAAAAAATTAAGGTGAATACTTTTGAGATAATTTTAAAGATCACATTAAACCACAATTTTTGAGACCATAATTAAATTTCTACCAATAGCAGTTCTTCTACAAATTGAATTTTTCAATAATTTTTTTTGGGGTGTCGCTCCATTTTTAACTCCCTGGGATTTGGTCTGGGCCCCCCGAATCCTATGTAATTCTGGCTCGTCTAGGTGTCTTCTATCCCCCTAGAAGTGTGCCCATTATTTATGGGACACCCTGTATACAGGGTGTATCTGAAATGGTGCAACAAACTTTCAGGGATGATAGTACTCATCAAGACGAACAAGAATCGGTATAGAAAGGGGGTCCCAGAGCAAATCCCAGGGAGTTAAAAATGGAGCGACACCCCAAAAAAATGATTGTAAAATTCAATTTGAAGAAGAACTACTATTGGTAAAAACTTAACTACGGTCTCAAAAATTAAGGTTTAATATGATCTGTAAAATTATCTTAAAAGTTTTCAGTTTAAAATTTTTTTCATTACAATAAAAGTTTAAAAACACAAAAAAATTAGAAAACTCTGCCAAAACATTATTTTGTATTTCGAAATCATTTTTTTGATTTGATGATCTGAAAGATCATAGTTGAAAACCCTTAAGTCCAAAGTTTCACATAAATACAATCAATATTAAACGCTTGAGATCCTGTTAAAGTTTGTTTTTTGGGTGCGCACACAGCTGTTCTGGAAACAGCTCTAGAAAACTGCTTGTGCACCTAAAAAACAAACTTTAAAAGGATCTCAAGCGTTTAATATTGATTGGATCTACGTGAAACTTTGGACTTAAGGGTTTTCAACTATGATCTTTCAGATTATCAAATAAAAAAAAGGATTTCGAAACACAAAATAAGGTTTTGGCAGAGTTTTCACATTTTTTGTGTTTTTTAACTTTTTCATAATAAAAAAAATTTTAAAGTGAAGACTTTTGAGGTAATTTTTAAGATCATATTAAACCACAATTTTTGAGACCATAATTAAGTTTTTACCAATAGTAGTTCTTCTAAAAATTGAATTTTTCAATGATTTTTTGGGGTGTCGCTCCATTTTTAACTCCCTGGGATTTGGTCTGGGACCCCCTTTCTATACCGATTCTTGTTCGTCTTGATGAGTACTATCATCCCTGAAAGTTTGTTGCACCATTTCAGATACACCCTGTATATTTAGTTCGTGAGAACTTTAAAAATTAATAATAAAAAAACTATAGGAGATAAAAATGTGCCGTCTTCTGCTATGTTCTTAGGGTTCAGTTGGAGTTTTTGTCACCAAATTTTGAAAAATCGTAGTTCCTGACCTTATGGGTAGATGACAGCACAATTTTTGGGGATTTTTAACAGCCAAGGTCCCTCTTTTATTTCGTGTAGGGAAGTATCGAATATTGCGATTGAATCGATTTCAGAATCGAATGAAACTTATGTTTTAGTAATCTAATCGCCAATGCAAGTTTTAAGCCAAGTTGATCTATGTTAAACTTTTAACTAAAATGAAAAATTTATATTTTGTGATGCTTACTCAATTTCTCATCAACATTTAATCTTTCCAACGCAATTACGAATGTTTAGTTCGATCGCATACAATGTCAATAGGTCTTTATTTATATGCTGACTTTTTTTTATGTCTTTAAGATAATGATCAATCTAATCTAATCTTACGAATTTTCTAAAATTTATCTTTTTCTATGGTTATTTTTAATTATTATATAAAGTTTTAAAAACGCGTTTTTCAGGATCAAATTTTACGAAGTGTTTTAGATGCAGACCTTATTTCTTTTAGGGGAGGGGATTTAAAATAACAGCGATCAAAGATACTTATTTGCATGATTTCTCATCCAGTGTTTATCATAGTGATCCTTACCGAAGAATCACATCGCATAGGAAATCGGAGGTGTGAAAAGTCTTCAAAACTACAATTGAATCGCCAGTTTGAAGAAGGGAATAAGTCCAAAAACCAAGTTTTGAGAAAATCGAAAAAAACTGTATAAGTAATAGAATTTTCATTGTATAATCACCAAATTTTTACTGGAAATTCACAACCCTATTTGGAAAACAGAGCAACCATCGAAACAAATATAAGTATATTCAAAAATATTTTACAGTCAAAATAAGTTGATGGACTTATTCCCTTCTTCAACCTTATGAAATTTTTCTGATGAAAAAATCTTAAAAAACCCTTAAATTCACATTTAAATTATATTTCTCCTTAGTTTACACCCTAAAAGGGTGAAATAAAAGGAATAAGACAAATAAAATTCAAAATTATAGTGAAACTGAGTTATTAGAGCAGTATCAATGGAGTGAGTGAATATGAATGGAGTTAAACATTCCCTGCATAAAAAAAAGTTTGAAAACATTTTAAATTAAAAGAAAATTTCATTTTAACTTAGTTTACAGCTCAAAGAATAGGAAAAGAAAGACAAATTAACTTTAACTCCAAATTAACTTGAAAAATACAATGAATGGACATCGATTTCACAACTTCAAGGGGCGATATCTCCCTATAGGGTTTAGTTATTTTCCCCCTCTTTTCACCCATGTGTAGAGCAAAGCTTGGAGATTGTTTTGAGCACAAAAAGTCAATTTGTCATTTTTAGGACTTATTCCCTTCTTCAAACTGACGATTCAATTTACACTTGTCATTTTAAATTATTTCTTAACAGTGAAGATCCCAAACTGAAAAGTCCAAATAAGCTTTAATAAAGAAGTAATTCAAATGCAATTACCAAAAAAGAAGGTTATGATTAACTTTATCCTGATCAAGAACATTGCGTTTTAAAACATCATAAAATAATTTGAAAATAACTAAATAACTAGAGAAAAGAAGAAATCGGAAAATTCCTAAGATTAAACTAGATTGATATCTTTCCTAAAGACAGAAAAAATCAAATTTAACGTAGTGTTATTGCGTTGAAAAAATTTATTGTGTATGAGGGTGATTCTATGGAAATCTAAAAAAATTAAAACACAAATTTTGAAAAATAAAATTTCTTTCAAAACTACTGATATTTTTTTAAATGTTAGATGAACACGTCCTAGTTGATATACAGTAAGCGGCAGTAAAGTTTAAATACATTTAGTGTGGGAAAAAAATTCCTATCTAAATTTTACGGTGATCAACCGTAATGTGCATTTTCGGTACGCCGAGGCAGAGTGCCAACGCGCCCGCTGCTACATTGAGAATGACACCGTAGAAAATAAATATTTCGCCATTTATTTATTTCTTCAGATTTAGACCTGAAAATTTCACATGCACCATAAAATAATGATACCTCGAACATATCGAAATTTCAATGTTATTCTCCTTTTCGTTTAGGAGATATGGATGCCAGGATAATGACGCGCCAAGAAAATGATGATTTTTAGCATTCCGCCATTTCTTTATTTTTTCAGATTTAGACCTGAAAATTTCACATGCACCATAAAATAATGATACCTCTAACATATCTAAATTTCAATAATATACTCCTTTTTGTTCAGGAGATGTGGATGCCAGGATAATGACGCGCCAGGATAATGACGTTTTTATAGTAATTCCTTCACCATTTTTTTATTTTTTGATATTTAGCGCTACAAATTTCACATTCACCATAAAGTCATGATACCTCTGACATATCCAAATTTCAATTTTTTACTCCGTTTCTTTTAGGAGATATGGATGCCAGGATAATGACGTTTTAAAAGCATACGCTCTGTTATGAACAGTTCAAAGTAAAAATTTTCGAAGTAAAACACTTTATTATTGCACTAAAAGTGAATATCCAGTTATTCTTATTGTAATTAATTATTAAAAAGAAGAATTGCTTCATTCTGTCATTTTTATATGCCTCATAATTAACTAAAATGTTCATGTCCGGTAAATAACGTTATTGCCTGGGACAACCATGTTTCAATTAGAAAATGTTATTTAAAAAATTCAAAAAAATATTTCTTCCACAATTACATATACTATAAGATATGATTAATAATGTTATAAAAAAAAATTCGGCGGGAAATATGCTTTTAGTACACTAAAATTCCTTTTATTTGAGCATATGTCAGTAGTGGGACAAGCCAAAATGATGAAATTTTGAGCTTTAACACTAGAAGCTCCGGGGCGGTCATTTTGACCGTTTTGCATTTTTAAAAACGCGTTCTTTTCAAAAATATTTGGGTTAAGCACTTGTACTTTTGTGACTTTTCCTAACTTTTGCTGCTATTATTGCTGTCCAAATTTGGTTTAGTTTGCAAAACGGGTTCCGGAGATAATTTAAGAACTACCTAGAACCCTCAAAAACAGTCATTTTGACCGCTGAGTATTTTACGTTCTTATTTCAACTCTATCGCTTAAATTTTGTTATCTTTCGGTTCTGCGTGGTACCTAAGAGGGTTCCTCCACAAAATAAAAAAAATTGTATGGTTTTGACTCCAGAAAATCATAAAATACATCATTATTTTGTTGCGCATCCCTTAGGACAGCTTTTTATAATTCCCACGCCTGGTTTATCGTTTTGTGAACGAAATATTTATTATTTCCTTAATTTGAAGATGAAAATATTCAAGGCCTAATCGATTTATTATGCTTCAAAAGCATTTTATGAGGGAAAATAAAGATACATGTCAAATATCTGTCATGATACATCCTTTTATAATAAGCAGACGGTTGATTTTCATTGAAACGCATTTGAAACTTGAAACAGTGTTATTAGAAATGTTTTTAGAAGAGCATATGAGTGTGCTCAGAAAACGGTTCGACTCAAAATTAGTATTTTATACGCGATTATGCCGAAAATAAAACGACTAGGATACGCACAGCAAATGCCGGATCTGGACAATGCAGGTGAGAATTTTTTGTACCTAAGCATAGTTGTACAGCATAGTTCTAAGCATAGTATTTAGGTTGGATATGAAATTAAAATTAGTAAAATAAATGGTAAACATCAATTTGCATTCGAATTGAGAAAGAAATAGGGGATATAAAGTCTATTATTTTTTCTTATATAACATGAGTTAGTGACGTCATAAAGTCGTCCCCACAGGGTCAAAATGCAAAGTATGGACAGTACCAACCTTCTGATACATACAAAAATTATTAAAAGTATGCGTGTAGTAAACGTTCTTTGACTTTACTAACGCTTTTAGAGGTATGTTAAAATGGTGTAAAATAGTGGATTTTCCGTAATTTTCCACAAAATTGTTATTTAAAAATCAAAAAATGTTTTTAAATATCTTGTAATCAATGTTCTTTACGATTAGTACGGGAGCTGGCGTTAAAATAAAAAATTCATCTGCTCGTACACGATTTTAATATGACAGGATAGTGTTAGTGGTGCTGATCACGGAATCGAGCGTCAGCTGGTCAGGTAGTGGTGGGTTGAGCGTGGGGAGTGGGTCAAAGTTGCAAAAAAGTGAAAAATAAATTCATCTGCTGGTGTATGGAACTTGGTGGAGATGGTAGTTTAGGCCTTGCTGATTACAAAAATGGTCGTCAGCTGGCTGAGTGGCAGTGGAATGACCATCAGCTGGTCACGTGAACTTGCAAACAAAAAAATTATCTTACATAATTTATACTTATCTGACTTAATTGATACTTATCTGACAATGCATGTAACTTGGTAGGGTTGTCAATCTCTGTTACATGAAGTAATAACGAGTTACTAGTCTTTAACTTACACTAGCAACTCATGAATTAATATCTGTTGTACTAGTAACTCGTTATTATTTCTGTAACAGAGATTGACTTCCTACCAAGTTTCTTGCTTTGTCAGATAAATTTTTTGTTTGCAAATTCACGTGACCAGCTGACGGTCATTCCACTGCCACCCAGCCAGCTGACGGCCATTTTTGTAATCAGGGAGGCCTAAACTACCATCTCCACCAAGTTTCATACAAGAGCAGATGAATTTATTTTTCACTTTTTTGCAACTTTGACCCCTTCCCCACGCTCAACCCACCGCTACCTGACCAGCTGACGCTCGATTCCATGATCAGTACCACTAACACTATCCTGTAAAATTAAAATCGTGTACGAGCAGATGAATTCTTGAAATTTAACGCCAGCTCCCGTACTAGATGTCTATAACTATCACCTGCAAATTTCTGGCTTTAAAGGTTATTTTCGGTGAAAAAAGCCTAGCGGTCAAAATGACTGTATTTGAGGGTTCTAGGTATGAGGCACTAGCCGGAGCTTCTAGTGTTAAAGTTTTATAATTCCTTAAATTTTGCTTTCAAAATTTGTTATACTTATGTGCCATACTTATCATAAGGCCATTTATCAGAATGTTGGAAAGAAAAGCTAATTTTAGGACAATATAATGATTTTTGACCCCGGGACCGGAATTTTTCACATTTCTAGAGAATCACCCATGAGAGAAACCAGTGTAAGGGATCATAAAATATCCATTTTTCATTCTAATTAAAAGTTTAACTCCGATCAATTTGGCTTAAAACTTGTATTGGCGATTAGATCGTAAAACATTGAGTTATTTCATTCGATGAAATCGATTCAATCGCAATATTCGATATTTCCCTACACGAAAAAAAAGAGGAAACTTTGCTGCTGAAAATCCCCAAAAATAGTGCTGTCATCTACCCATAAGGTCGGGAACTATGATTTTTCAAAATTTGGTGACAAAAAATACAACTTCACCCTAAGAACATAGCAGAAGACGGCACATTTTTATCTCTTTTAGTTTTTTTATTATTAATTTTTAAAGTTCTCACGAACTTTTGACGCACCCTGTATATATATATATATATATATATATATATATATATATATATATATATATATATATATATATATATATATATATATATATACCCTAATAACACAAAAGTCACAGTGACGTTACTATAACGTCACTGAGGGTCACACAAGTCACAGGTCACAGAGTGACTGAAATGCGTCTACACAAAGAGGTCACATTGTGACCGCCATCTAATAGAACTTGTGTGAACACTCTACAACGTCATTGTGACTCCTCGAGGTGACCGTCAGCCCTAAATCACCTCGTGACGTCTCTGTGATTTCACCGTGTGACCGATTAGTTCAACTCCAACCGTTGTTACTCATGGACATGCGCGTGTATAAACTTTTTTGATCATTATGTAATAGGTATTATATGAACCTGTGTTCCTACCAAATTTAATCGAAATCCATCCAGTAGATCTCTAGAAAATCAATTAAATTAGTAACTTCTCTTAAATTTGAACATCAGTGTATATAGTGTATCAGTGTGTGATAAATCCTGGTATTAATAATAATTCCCGCGCATTGCTGGAAAACTGATAATAATCATTGATATTGGCCATTGAATTTAGGGGACATCCATAAATTACGTGAGGTCAAAAAGTGAGGGGATGGGTTTTAAAATATCTCACCAAATCTCACCAAGGGGAGAAGGGGGTTCGATTAAAATCTCACGTCAACTTTTTAAGTTAGAAATTACACCGATTTTTTTAAGTATGAGAAAGGAATAATACCCACAGATAAGATATTGTGGTGATTTTTAGGTGGAATAATGTCCTTTTTCCCCACATCATTAATAATGGAAAAGTTTTACGTGCTGTGAAGCAAAAAATGCAAACGAATAGGATAGAAAATTATGTTTAAAGGTTGTAGGTAAACCTCACGTGGGGGGAGGGGGGTCCAGCAAAATCTCACTAAATCTCACCAAGGGGGGAGGGGGTAGCAGATTTTGGAAAAAACACCTCACGTTATTTATGGATGTCCCCTTATCACATAGGCCTTCTCACTCATTAATGCTAGTCGGCTTATTACTTTCTCCGTAACATATACAGGGTACATAATAACGTCCCTCTCTGGTTCACCTTAAAATACTTACTAAAGGAGAAATATACAGCTATGTAAGTGAATTAACGTTATAGTAATTTAAATATTATCGGCCTAACTCGAGAAACTGCAGCGCCCCCAATGGCGAACTTAAGAAGAACTTCGAATTTCGAAAAAAAATTCCCTACACCATAATACCCAGGGTATCACTTTGCCCCATAGTATATGTCATATACGGTACCTCAACTTACAGGTTTTTTCGGTATTCCTTGTGATTTGGGGCAAGAGTGTTCAAACTGATTATCTCCAGCTTCAGAGGAGATCCCTTTCCATTGTTGATCTTTGCCACAAGGCTTGGGTACTTATCGGCCAACTGGAAAGCCTGTTCTAGGGTAGTTATAGGAGAGATCGCTCCAGCAGTTGCATAAGCGCGGATGTCGGTGGTACTTATACCCGCGATCTGCTTTTTCAGCTTATCGATGTTTCCTAAAGAGCATAAGAAAATCTGCTTTAGGGGAAAATGGGGTAATAAGAAACATTTTAATTTGATGCTTTGTTTGTGGGCATAAACATAAAAAATACAAAATATCTTTGAGATATACTTTATATCCCATCAAAATTTTATCGTTTTACAATAGTTACATTGGAGGAAAATTTCCATTTGAAGTTTATGCCTCCAGAAAAATCATCCACCATAAGTCATGCTTTTTTAAATGGGATATATAATTCACTTTTTTTTCTTCAATTTAAGGTTGTGGATTAGGGTGGGCCGAAAAAACTCATTTTTTTATTTCGAAGTTGTAATGGCGCGGAAAAGTTGTGAATTATATAAACAAAGAAAAAGAAAAAATTTCAAAATCGGTTAGTATCTTCCGATCCCGCATAGGACCATGGCCACCTAAACACTCAAGGCCGTAGAAGCTCGAAATCCTGAGTGACGTCATGCCTACTACTTCACGTCATCGACGCGCTTAAGACAACAGCGCAACTCCAGTCTGAAATCTTGCTCGCCCCACCCCTACAGCCTGATTGGTCTCCTCAACTACGGTGAAAACGTCACTTGAATAAGACACACCGACACACGTGCCGAATATTTCAGATGGAAGAAAAGTTTGATCGGAATTCGTTTTGCAGATGGAGATCGAAAACTGAAAGAAAAAAATGCCAGTAACTCAGGATCGGTAAGGAGAGGATTAAAGAGCAGAATAATCCTCATCTGAAATTTGCACCCAATCCTTGGATTGGACACTTAAGATTGAACCTAAAACCAGCAAAATATTTCTGTTGATGCATTTATTACGTAAAACTGATCTAAAAGATGAAACACCAGTTAATATTTAACCCTATCCATTGTAATCGTAATTTTTAAAGCTGAAAATATGTCCGATCATGAGTTTTAAGCCTTAAACCAGGCCCGGCTTTTACAATTTTACTCAAAATTTATTCATTAAACTAGATTTTAGTGATCAAATATGATCATTAAAATCAAACTGCTTAAAACAATTTTCAGGTCTTATGGCGAAACCTCTTTCTCGTTGAGCAAAGCGAAACTACACAACATGAAATTGCTTTATAATAGAGCACGGAATCAACTTGAAGTTCGCGATCTCTAATTCATTTTCTCTCATCTGAAATATTCGACACGTGTGTCGGTGTGTCTAATTCAAGTGACGTTTTCACCGTAGTTTACTAGACCAATCAGGCTGTAGGGGTGGGGCGAGCAAGATTTCAGACTGGAGTTGCGCTGTTGTCTTAAGCGCGTCGATGACGCGAAGTAGTAGGCATGACGTCACTCAGGATTTCGAGCTTCTACGGCCTTGAGTGTTTAGGTGGCCATGATAGGACCCAAAGTTTGACAAAATATGAAAAAACTTCATTTTTTCGATTATTTTTTAACCAAATCAAAGATTAAACTATCAAATATTGTTCATGATTTTTTTGGGTAGAACTAATATGGTTATAGACATAATCTTTCAGGTTCCATTCTTCTATCACTCTTATTTCGTTAGATATAATTGTTTTTAATGTTCATACAAATTTTGAAGTTGTTTTTCCTGCATTTTTAAACAGCTAATAACTCTAGAACTATACAACTTAAAAACCTGAAATTAGTCCCATTTTGTTCGTAATTTTTTTGGCGTTGATTGGTGAGCATCATGATCATCATTTTCAAAAAGTTTTTTTTTAATTTAAAAAAAATGAACATAAATTTAATAAAAAAATTAAAAAAATTTTCTTTTGAAAAAATATTAATAGCTCTTAAATGAACATTACTACAAAATTTCAATTTGAAAACAAAATTTAATCATGCATAAAAAAATAAAAATAATCGAAATTTAGGCAAAATCCCTAAACTATCCCTAAAATTATACAGCAAGAGCGATTCACTCACAAAAAATTCATAAACTCACCTTGAGGGTGTTCATATGACTTAACATGTAAAAAATATCACATTAATTTCAGAAAATACGACAATTAATCACTGAGCTATAAAACAAACTGGAATGACTAGTTAGCGTGCCGAAACCGCATCACACCGCGGAAAGGATTTCCATCTTCTTTTAAATTTCTCCATCTGTTAGCACAATGGAAGCACAGAATGAAACGACCATTCTAAATTTTACTCATAATATTTTGAAAAACAGGCATGGGCGGATTAAAGGGGGAAATGCTCTTCCAACTTTGCTTCCAGCTTGCCCCGATTAATCGTGGCAATTTAACCTTCCGCGCTGGCATGATCAATCGCTTGTTATAGTATCGGAGGTTGACACTCCAGTTTGTTTTATAGCTCAGTACAATTAATACATAGATTCGGTACAAAATATTACAGTGCTAGTTAAGTTAATTCAATTTGCATACATTTCTCCTGAAAATTTCTAAGAATTATGTTTATATCTAATTGTTTTTACTTTTAACATGTCAAATCAAAGTAAATTAAAAGTTTTAGAACATAAAAAATTGGATATAAACACATTTCTAAGGAATATTCAAGTAAAATTCATTCAAATTGAACTAACTTAGAGTTGAGAACTAGCACTGTAAGATTTTGAATCACATCTGTTAATTGTCTTATTTTCTGAAATTTATGTGACATTTTTTAAATGTTTTAAGTCATATGAACACCCTCAAGTGATTTGATAAATTTTCCAAGGGTGAATCGCTCTTGGTGGGAATGTTTAGGGATTTGGCTAAATTGCGGTTATTTTTATTTTTTATACATGATTAAATTTTATTTTCAACTTGAAATTGGGTAGTTATGTTCATTTTAAGAGTTAAAAGGCTGTTAATATTTGTTCAAAAGAAAATTTTTTAATTTTTTTTTTATTAAACTAGGGAGCTACCGCCCCCTGCACGCTATCGCTCGCCAACCCCCGTTAGCTGCTGACAAAGGACCTTTTGGAATTGCTTCGCAATTCCTACAAATTCCAACTCGCTGAACTTAATACAGTTTGTAAAACAATTAAACAATTTACAGAAAAAACGTCAACCAACTTTCGAAAAATATTTCACCAAATCTCTTCCATCAATAAATCTCCCTTAAAAGTTTCAATATATATTAACTCGAACTTATCAAAAATATAAACTAAATGTTTTTAAAAATACTCATCTTAATTATTTTTAGTCTATGATTATAAAATTAACTAATTCTAATTGTTTATCAATATTTGGACAAACAAAAACCATTATTTTAAAGTAACTCGTTAGTATAATATGCCTAGATCATTCATATTTTTGTTTAAACCAAGACTTGTTAAACAATACCGTTTAAGCAATTGAAAATAAAAAGAGACAAAATATCACTCTACAATTAATTTCGATAAAATCAGACTAAAAATTATAAATATTGGACAAAAATGGTGAAATTTTAGTATGAAATGGCGTACATGTAAGTTTTTAGAATATGTTTTTATCAGTCTTAGAGTGATATTTCATCAAGAAAGTACTTTTTTAAATATGGAAAAACATGTTTCATCTTAAAATGTAGCGCCAATCGGTCGTTGTGATTGGATGCATAATAATTTGATTGACAGTATTTGCTTTGTAACTGCGACCTTATCCGTTATCTAAAAAAATGAAAATATTTTAAAATTGAGAATTTTTTTGAAAAATTGAAGGGCCTACTCAGAAATCCGGAAAGAATCCGGACATTTTGATACCATATATGTGTCATTCGGTTCAGTAATTAAAAAGCCTTTCTCTGGAAACCGTTCACCAAAAACTTTTTTTTTAGAATAGAGATTTTTTTCACTTTTTTCAAATTTTTAAAAAAACTTTTTGAAAATGATGATCATGATGCACACTAAATCAACGACAAAAAATTTACGAACAAAATGGGACTGATTTCAGGTTTTTAAGTTGTATAGTTCTAGAGTTATTAGCTGTTTAAAAATGCAGAAAAAAACCTTACAAAATGTGTATGATCATTAAAAAATTATATCTAACGAAAAAAGAGTGATAGAAGAATGGAACCTGAACGATTATGTCTATAACTATATTAGTTCCACATAAAAAATCATGAACAATATTTGATAGTTTAATCTTTGATTTGGTTAAACAAATAATTGCAAAAATGAAGTTTTTTCATATTTTGGCAAACTTTGGGGCCTATGCGCGATCGGAAGATATTAACCGATTTTGAAAATTTTTTTCTTTTTCTTTGTCTATATTCACAACTTTTCCGCGCTATTACAACTTGGAAATAAAAAAATGAGTTTTTTCGGCCCACCCTATTGTGGATCATTCTTAAACGATCTTTAGAGATTAAATTAATATTCATTTGTTTTTTAAAGGTTTTAATTAGTAAAATGATTGGTTTGTTTCTTATGTGGCTTGTTCCCCTTCCCCTTTTACTTAGCAAGCGCATTATTTTTTTTAAAGAAATCTGACAATGATATAAACTAAACATTCTGTAAAAAATAATCTTTAAAACCTGAAGGAAATCATGTCCTTAAGGGAAATATTCACCTAGTAACTGTTATGCAAACATTTTTTTTACTATGTGGTTTCCTATGGTGTGTTCTCGAGACTTTTTTGAGTGGATTTCGGGATCGGTACTTTTGCTATATCAAAAACTCACTACAGGGTGTTCCAAAATTTGTTTAGCATAGCTTTTATATGGAATCAATGTGTCCTAGGATCGTGGAAGTAAGGTAAGGTGAACCTCTACTAGGTAATTGAACATGGGAAATTCATGGACATGACTTATAGAACCTATAGCGGAGAAATAAGAAAGTTAAAAAAATTAATGGAAATTGCGCTATCTAAAATGGAACAAAACTTCATTAAGAAAATTTGTTTGACAATATCATAAAAGACGCATAGAAATGTTTTTTAAATATTCGTGACGATGTTAGCTTGTGGAAGAAACACTTTTCATACATAAAAAAAGTTCACGAATTTGTAAGTTTATTAAACTTTATAGTGTTAAAATTGTTCTTCATTTAGCTTATAAAAAAACGCAAAAAGTACATGAACTTTCTCTTTTTTGAGGCATGAAGAAGTGATATTTTCACATGCTAATATCTCCTTGAATATTGAATATGAATTGAATATAAATTTTCATGATTTTTTTAGAGCCTTTTGCATGATATTCCCAAGATACTGAAGTTCTTGTTCTATACCCTGGATTTGATTACTTATTTTTAAACTTTCTCATTTCACCGCTAGGGGAGCTGTTAGTCATCTGTCATCTCAGTGGATTATCCACGGTCTGGTACCTAATGGAGCTGCAAGTCATCTCAATGTATTCTCCTATGGTCATTTACCTAGATGTTCTCCTTAGTTTCATATACCTAGGACGAAATGGGACGATTCGGCGAGGACCGATTCAGCGCCAGCCCGTTTCGGCGCGAAATAAATTTTTCTTCTTATTTTTAGAAGGATTATGAAAGAGTTCTATTTACAATCATTTTATTTCTGGTACCAAATCGTAGTTGACCGGACCTGGGAGACTTTGGTTCCAAAAAAAGCTGTGAAACCGACCACTGATACACCCCTTATAATTAGTGATGGACAGGTATCGATACCAAATACTTAAGTACTCGATACCTATAGGTATCGAGTGTATTCGATACCCACAAAAGTATCGATACTTTATTGACATATTTCGTTTTAAATTTTTAATGAAGTAATCTTTATAATACCTACTGTAGATCAAACGCAGCCTGTTTCCGTTTTCATTTTGCAACGCTCAAACCCAAGTCGTTATCATCCGCGAGAGAAATTTGACGCGGCTAGGTTTTTCCCCCGCCAAATCCTTCGCCTCTATCCACCTCCAGGCCCGTAGCTACGGGGCTTTTTGATGGATCGCTTTCAGTTTTTTGAATATTAGTCTGATTATGGATAGGCCCTAAAAAAATTGTCCCTTCAGGTTCATTTCCCGACATTGAAAAAAGTACTCGATAACTAAAAGTACTCGATACCTATAAGTATTCGATACCAAAGTATTCGATACCTATAAATATTCGATACCAAGGTATTCGATACCTAAAATTATCGATTTTGCCCATCACTACTTATAATGCGTGTCGTATAAAATCACATAAATAAATTTCTTAAAATTATAAAAACCTGCTGAAACACTCACCTTTGATTGAGCCGTCAAAAGAACCAGATATGGCCAGATTAGCAGTTACTGCTGCTTTTATTTCCTGCATATACTCTGTGCTGTTAGCTTTTAGCAGGTATGAGATCAAAAGTTGTCCACCATACGTGATACTTCTGATATAGTGAGTACCAACTTTATCAGGAGAAAGGTTTTGCCAGTTATTACGTACTTCAGTGTAAGAAGGGAATGTTTCCGTTACCTAAGACATTGAATAATTGAGAGTTATTAGTAATTTAGTAATTTAACTGAAATAGTTGAGAGAAATAAGGTTGCTAACAAAAGACAGCTAACTGTTATAAAAATTATATTTGAGGAGCAAACAATCAAACCGTGTTTTCTCAAAAAAATAAAAAATGAGTTACTGCTATATTCATGATCATTACTGCTATATTCATGTTGTCCATACCTGCAGCATACACATGAGGAGCAAACAGTCAAACTGTGTTTTCTCCAAAAAAATAAAAAATGAGTTACTGCTATTTTCATAATCTCAACATTAAGCTGCACAAAATAATGTTATTATCTTCAACTAAAACAAGCTTTAACCTATTCTAAAACTATTTAGAAAATTGATGTTTCAATCAAAAAGTGTTTCCTCTAGAGCCTGTTTTCAGTCAAACAGTGATTCCTCCATTCACAGCCAATCATAGCTGTTCTTACTCGTCACGTGCCCCACTCATTGGTCAGCGTAAAGTTGGTGATGTAAAATATTGGTGGGGACTTTTTGATACGAATATAATTTCTAATAATAATATTTCTCTTATTCAATTACAAAATGATATAAAATAACATTTTAGTAAAATGTGTATTACCTTATTTACATTCTAAAAGTGTTTTGCCCATGTTGGAAACATTCAAGCCATGTTTCCTCCTATGTGTTCGATCAAAACGTGATTTCTCCAAATTTCAAATACATGTATGAATATTGAATGCATAAGCTATTAAATTTTAAAAATTTAATTTTTTCCATAAGCTACATAATCTTCTTCCATAATTCAAAATAAATTTGACAATTAATACAACATATCATTCAAATATTATATGCTTTGATTCTAAGAAAAAAAAACGGGTTTTTAGAATAGAAAAATAATGTTAAGGAGAGACTTAAATCAAATGTTTGTGAATGGCCAATGGATAGCACATGATGTCCAGGTGCAATGCTTTTGCAGATGTCTTGAGACATTGATGTAGAGCAGTGGTTCCCAAAGTGGGTTCTGTGGAACCCTGGGGTTCCACGAAAAAGTTTAGGGTTTCCGCGTGACAAATTTTATTTTATAAAAAATACTAGCGCTGACGCGCTAGACCCGGGCTTCGCCCGGGTTTCTATTTTTTTAATAAATATCATCTGGTGCGTTACAGATGGGCTTCGCCAGTCCATTTTTTTAAAAATTTATTTTGGTGTGTTACAGATGGGCTTCGCCAGTTCAAGTGTGGAAATAGTTAAATAAAGGATCCATTTTTATGCTACAACAATGGATTTAAACTTCGCCAGTCCATTTAAAAAAATTCTTCTGGTGTGTTAGAGATGGGCTTCGCCAGTCCAAATGTGGAAATAGTTAAATAAAGGAGCCACTTTTATGTTTATGTTACAACAATGGATTTTAAACTGCAACAATCGAGAATATGCCTACAACAATTAAAGTAACATCTTCTCTTATGATATTTACAACAATGGGGGTTTTCCACGAAGTTAGGCACGAAATATGGGTTTTTGAGCATAAAATTGACCAAAAAAGTTATTAGGATGCATCGATTTTAAATTATTATTCTTCAGAAACCTTCCTTGGAGGGAGTAGATCAACGTGGTAAAGTTTAATAGTTAATGTAGGTTCGAAAAGTTTAAAACTATAAAGGACATACATACATACATACAAACATACAGACAGACATTGATTTTTATATATATAGACTAGCGCTAAAGCGCTAGACCCGGCTTTGCCCGGGCGCAGTAGCGCTGACGCGCTAGACCCGGGCTTCGCCCGGGTTTCCGTTTTTTAATAAACATCATCAGGTGCGTTACAGATGGGCTTCGCTAATCCATTTTTAAAGAAAATTATTCTGGTGTGTTACAGAGGGGCTTCGCCAGTCCATTAAAAAAACTATTCTGGTGTGTTACAGATGGGCTTCGCCAGTCCAAATAAGGAAATAGTTAAATAAAGGATCTATTTTAATTTTTATGTTACAACAATGGATTTTAAACTTCAACAATCGATTTCAATCTGCAACAATCGAGAATATGCCTGCAACAATTAAAATTACATCTTTTTTACAACAATGTGGTTTTGCCCTGAAGTCAGGCATGAAAAATTGGTTTTTGAGCATAAAATTGACCAAAAAAGTTATTAGGATGCATCGATTTTAAATTATTATTCTTCAGAAACCTTCCTTGGAGGGAGTAGATCAACGTGGTATAGTTTAATAGTTAATGTAGGTTCGAAAAGTTTAAAACTATAAAGGACATACATACATACATACATACAAACATACAGACAGACAGACAGACAGACAGACATTGATTTTTATATATATAGATTAGAATGGTGTTTAATATATTCACATTTTCCTGGGAAATTTTATAATCGACCACCAAAATAAATTAAAAAAAATTATATAAGGTGACTGAAAACACAACCATCGGTGACATTTCGAATTTTATTAAATTAATCGGGTCATTTATAAAGTAACGCTCTATATCAGCGGATCTTAAACTGTTGTCCACGGACCCCGGGGGTCCACGAGTTAACTTTAGGAGCACTAAACGAGTACGATAAAACATTTTATTCGGGCTATAAGGTAGTGGTCTTATAGCCGAAATAGTCTTATAGCCACAGCCTTATAGCCCGAATAAAATGTTTTATCGTAATAATTCCGGCTGTGAAAGTTATATAAAGGTAATATAAGCTTTTATGGGTCATTTTCAAAATTTGCTTACATTTGCTGTCCCGAAGGTAAAACATGAAAATTAAACAATTAATCATTATTAAAAATTCTGTTTAAACTTTGATTTAGGTAAAGTAGACTAAATGAAATATTTCTAGCTTTTAATTAATAAGAAAAGCTTTAAAATTATATAAATAAAGATATTTAAAAATACGAAAATAGCCAAAAACGCTTGTCCCTAACGATTTTCACGAAATTAAAAGTAGTTTTACTGTTATTTAATTTGACTTTTTGAATGAAAAAACGATAAATATCAAAATTATGAACTATTAAAAGGTTATTATAATTGTAAAAATTAATTTTTTGAATTTAATATTTTTACAAATCAATAAAATATTTTGTCCCTCACTTTATGTCAACTCCCGTTACAGGCGAATTAATTTTAAAAAATAATAATAATTATGCTTTAAAAATGTAGAAACACATTCCAAACGATTGTTTGTTTACTCTAGAATATATTTAAACTGTGTTTTTATTCTTCGGCTCGAAAACTATCGTGTTTTCAAAGAAATTATCTGTCGTAAAGGTAGCGTATTTTTATTAATGTCAACTCCCGTTAAGGTAATTTTTGAGTAATTTTTAATATTAAATGAACTTTTTTGGAAATTTTAACCCCAGAAATATAGTTATTTATTGATATAAATAGGATTTATGGATATTTATTTCAGTTTCCAACCATTCATGACTAAACTATGGGCAAAAGTGTATGACCAACTGCTGTTCCATATACAGTCGAATCCGCTTAATGTGATCACGGTTAATGTTATCAATCGGATAATGTTATCGAAATCGACAGGTCCCGATCATTTCTATTTAATTTAATGTAAAATACTTCGTTTAATGTGATCAACTAGGAATCATCACTCCGCTTAATATTATCAAAATTTGTCCATATCCCCTTTAAAACGACCGCTTTTGAGTTCAAATTTCATATTGAAGGTCAATTTTTACAAGTAAACATCTGCCCCATGAGAGCATCTGGCGCTTCTTTTTTATGAGTAAAAAAGGAAAAAATGCCGCATATAATTTAAGAAAACAGTTTTAGGGGGGGGGGGTCCGAATTCATGCTTGTGATTGGTTAAAGAAACCACCAAGATCGAAGCTTTGCAGATGTCTGATAAGAGATTTGAACTTTCCTTTGTTCACTGAAACTTAGATTATGTTATTAATAAGTGGTTATTAGAGTGGAAGGATAATGGAGTGGAAAAAGAGACCTTTCTATACAAATAAAAATACAAAGTAAGCGATTATTTTACTTTTATTAATTGAACTTCTCTTATATTTAGCCCTTAAAATTTTACCTAGGCTAAAAATAGTGTTTTGAATACATTTATTACTATTACATTATTTTGATTTTAAAGCAAACAATCTAGTTACACTGTTTGCTGTTTTTTTATATGAGATCGCTTATTGTTATCGATCGGATAATGTTATCAGTTTAGTCTCGGACAATTGCGATCACATTAAGCGGACTCGACTGTACTTGAAACATATATAAAAACTCCTATATTAATATTATTACGAAATTATGAAGTTTGAAAAAAAAAATTTATTCTGAAATGTAAGCGTATGGTGAAAATGATCCTTATATTACCTTTGAGTGTTCCACAAAAAGATAAAACAGAGATTAAAATTGGCAAATTTCAAAAAACCTCTGGGTGAGGAACGCCAGCCCCCTCAAAATTTTGACTTTAATTTATAATTTTTTTTCTTTGAAAATCCTGTAGTTCAGAAGTAGTTATCCTGTTCGGGTGAAACCAAAAATGTCTCAAACTAACTAAAACACTACTTTTAGAGGCAATTATTTCTGGGGGGACCCCCTTATATTACTTGGAGTAATTGTAAAATTTAACATATAATCTGGAACATAATTGTAATACTACTTTAAGTAATCTAAAACTTATCTCATAAGTGTGAAGGTGCCTTGGTATAACGTTGAGTCAACCTCCTTCGAAACAAAAGTATGGGTGCGGATCTGATCGATTAAGATCTTTGGGGGCCGCGATGTCTGGAAGCCAGTACCAGGAACATAGGTTAAATTAGTAATATTAAATAAATATTTCGTTTAGAATGTTAAATAAATTATTTTATTTGAAATGTTTAATACTTTCTACCGATATTTAATTTTGTCACTGTAAAAGTAAGCATTTTTATAGAAAATTTGTCTCAGCATAAGTAGTTTCTATGCTTTATGCCATAGAAAGCATAAGCTTTCTATGGCTTACTAGATACTACTACTAGTAGTAGTATCTAGTAAGCCGTGGTAGTTTATACTATTTAAGTATTTCAATCCTCATAAATGAAATTCGCTTTTCCTAAAAAAGTCAGGGAGTGCTTTTATTTCACAAAAAAAAATCTAATATTCTCAAATCCATTCCATATGATTGTGCTTAAATCGAGCGGATGCCCCATAGCTTGACTTCCAATACATGCTGTGTTATATGGCTATTGCTGGGGCCAAATCAAGTGATGTGAAAGCTCTATACCACGTTCATTCTAACCAGCCTATCTGTTTACATGGAATTTAATTAATAAAACTTGGCGACACTTACTGTTTCATGGTACACTGTAATCAAAACTTCAATGGTCTTTTCACGGTCAATCTTCTTCCTCATGTAATCTCCAAACCCTGCTAGATCGAATTGTTTACTCTTTTTAACTTTCAACGAAAGCTCTCCATCGATGCCCAAGAAATCGTTTACATCGGATGAGTATTCCATGAGTCTGTAATGAGCTGAAGTTTGTGCACGCTGGATCGACTGAAATGCAAATTACACTGTTCAACAAATTTGACCTTCAAAATTTTTTCCTTGATGAAAATAGTTATTTCTTATAGATTTTGGGTCACTGAATACGAAAATCACCATTAAAATTTTCAATTGACTCAGGATTTTCGGGGAACAGCCCCTCCCCCTTTTTACGTTTTTTGAAGACTTTATAACTTTAAACTCGATTTTCAGGGTCAAAAAGCATTGCTTTAGTCTTCAAATTGCCCCCAGGGGACATGGAAAGTTCAAATTAATAAAATATGATAAATTTATAACAAATGGATTAAGGGGTTATTACCCCCATAAA
Source organism: Tetragnatha versicolor (assembly GCA_024610705.1). Taxonomy (NCBI): domain Eukaryota; kingdom Metazoa; phylum Arthropoda; class Arachnida; order Araneae; family Tetragnathidae; genus Tetragnatha; species Tetragnatha versicolor. The sequence goes on from JANDEH010000013.1 coordinate 11,301,691, forward strand.
ATACAAAAAAATAGCTAAAAATTATAGAGGTTTCTATACGCTATTTTTCCTCTTATTTTTTACGCACTTCCCGTTTGAAGGGTCCTAACCCTTCCCCAAGGACCCAAATTTGATAACAATATGCAGCAATAATTTTTACTAAAAGCGGCTGAGGTGTTATCCTCCCAGAAGCCCCCACGGAACAGTTCGGAAGACTTCCAGAATCGCCAAGGCGCTCGCGAAATCAGGAATTAATATTGATGATTTTGAAAATATTACAAATTACGTTTTTCTTATATTTTGGGTCTATCCTAAGTAGAAACTCTTCAGTTCTTTAAAAACTGACCGGTTTTAGGGAGTGAGGACTCCATGTTTCAAGATGTTAATAGATGCAAAGGATGTGGATAACAATTAGGGGGCATCCCCTTAAAAACTGAGGGTGATGGAGGAAAATGGGTGTCATATTTGAATTCAGCAGATCAATTTAGACAAGAATCAGTTGAAATTCAGCTAGTGGCTTCAAATTTTTTTTTGTACAGCACTGTTTAACTCTAAGTGTCGCATTGAACCCTACTGTTGGTGCTTTTAGGGCACTCTCACCTCAACCACTTTTAGTAAAAATCATTGCTGCATATTGCCATCAAATTTGGGTCCTTGGGGAAGTTTAAAGTTTTAAAGTCGTCGAAAAACATAAAAAGGGGGAGGGGCTGTTCCCTGAAAATCCTGAGTCAATTGAGAATTTTAATGGTGATTTTCGTATTCAGCAACCCAAAATCTATAAGAAATGACTATTTTCATCAAGGTAATTTTTTCAATGTTGAACAGTGTTATAGAATGGTTATAAAATGAACTACTCTACCAATCAAAAGAATTTACTGATAAGCCAACGATAGTAAAATGGTCACGTGATTTTTGCAGACTTTGCACGGCCGATAGTTGGGTAACCGGTGTTAGTTGGGGTCTTGCTTCTATACAGGGTGGTCCTAAATTCGTGGCACAAACTGGGTAGGGTAGGTAGAGGGGACCTAGACAACCATATTTTGAAAAACTAGAGGGGTCGCAGATGCACCGTTAAAGAGCTAGGACCTAATGTAGTGCGCGAGCGTTACAAAAGGACGTTTTGACAAGGCTCGTTTTACGAAAAAAAACATAATGAAATGAAAAAATTTATTGCGTGACGTACAGCAGTATCCGTACTACTTACACCATAAATTTGATAGACATTGGACCACTTGCTAAACCGTGGGGTGAGTTTTAAAACGCCCAGTATTAATCTTTTAGCCAAAGAATGGAGTTCCCTTAATGGTATTTAGAAAAATGATGATCGGGGAAGGAATTTTCAATGATCATACATTGATCATTGAAACTGTATGATCATTGAAAATTCCTTCCGCGATCATCATTTTTCTAAATACCATTACACTAATTTAAAAGAACTCCATTCTTTGGCTAAAAGATTAATATTGCATGTTTTATAACTCACTCCACGGTTTAGCAAGTGGTCCAATTTCTATCAAATTTATGATGTAAGTAGTAAGGATACTGCTGTACCTCATGCAATAAATTTTTTCATTTCATTATGTTTTTTTTCGTTAAACGGGCCTTGGCAAAACGTCCTTTTGTAACACTCTCCCACTACATTAGGTCCTAGCTCTTTAACTGTGTAACTGCGACCCCCCTTTCTATACCAATTCTTGTTCGTCTTGATGTACTCTACCTACCCTACCCAGTTTGTACCACGAATTTAGGACCACCCTGTATACAAGCAAATGTCTCTTCCTCTTTCGATCAACTGCCCCTCAACTTCCACCTGTCACCCCTCCGAAATACTAGTTCCAGCGTTGTCAAAATCACGTGATCCTTTTACTATCGTTGGTTTGGTAGTAACTGACAGTGACAGTTATTTTTGTTTACTTTTAAATTGGTATTTTTATTTGGTTGTTTAGAATGGGGATACCAGCATTTTTTAAAACAGAAAAAATGCCTTTTTCAGTGAAGGAAATGGATCTAAATTCGAAAACTAATATGAAAAGTTATAAAAAATTAGTTAATTCAAAAAACATCTTAAAATAAATATCAGCATTCCCTTTCTCCTTTTTTTAGGATTAAATGACGTCAGATCTCTTTCGACCTTACTTTAAAGTGAAAACCAACATTCACTTTAAATTGTGTAAGCAACAAGGAAGTTGCCTGCTTTTTTTATTTTTTTAATCGAATCTTCTTGCAAAATTAAGCAACTACCCAAAATTTGAGGCCGATCGAGAAATGTTTTGATTGCCAAAAAATTTAACAAAAATCCCCTTTTTAAAAGCGCTCGTAAACGCCAAGAGTTTGGGATGTGACGTCATCGTATGATAAACATTGTTGGAATGAGTTGATTGTTGATGTCATCGTACGATTTAAACAATAAACGTTTTCAGTCACGTGTTTTTTTCTCGACTTTTAAATTAAAATATTTAATTACATGCACATTTTTTTGAAAAATTGACTAGATATTTAATTTTACCACACAAAAAACCATACGGAACACTTGTTTGTGTTTGAAAATCTGACACACGCAACTTCCTTCTTGCCCATTTAACCGTTCATTGCATAAACCAGTTAAACTTTATTTTTATAAGTTTCAAGACAATTCTACACAGTAAATAAAGTTCGTATTTTTCTCTATATTTTCTTTTGTTTTTGACGAAAATTTTCCCTATTACTGGAAAACGTGCCTTCCCCGTAAGTATTTCAACAAAGAGAGATAATTTAGATTTTATAAAATCGCTACTTAAAGAATAAATTTAAAAACAATTATTTTTAGTACAAATTTTTGTGATCATGTTAAAACGAAACGAATGCCTATTGAATTACTACCTTCTGTAACAAATCTAAAAAAAACCTATCCAGCTTCTTCAAGTAACGGAAGGTTTCTCTTATTAACAGAAAAGAAAAACAGATATTTCCTCAATGCAGGCTCGGACTGGCCCTGGTGGCTATCAGGGGATAGCCAGGGCGACAGGGGCCAAATCCAAATCCTTAACTTCAGAAAAATTTGATCTTCAAAATGAGCTATCCCAAAAAACTCACTTTCTCCAAATCCTTAAAAAAATCATCCAAACAGAGCTAACATCACAGAACCAGATATGCATGGTATTCCATAGCATTTATAGGCCAAGTAGAAAATAGTTTTGTGTAGTACCATAATTTAATCTTGGAGTTGCTTGTAAAAAATAAATTTCCCAGGTTTTTCCCAAATTTCCAAAGCAGTGCACCGTGATATACCTCCCTCTAGCAAGGGGGTGTTACCCAAAATATGATCTAAAATACACAAAAATAAGTCATAACTCTGATTAAAAAAAGTTGTAATTTTTTTCTATTGGGAACCCAAGACCTGAGGTGAAAGTGCTCGCCCCCTGATGGGCCATATAAACTATATACCATATAAACTTGCCCCCTGATGGGCCATATAAACTTTCATATTCCATATGAACAGGGACATGATCAAGAACAATGAAAAAATAAAATAATAAAATTTTCTAATTATTTTAGGGAATAATTATGCAGTATTGATCTAATTGTGTTGTGCATTGCTTAAATTTTCTGTAAAATTATTTTTATCGGAATGTCAGCATTTAAAGTCAATATTTAGAAATATTTGTTTTAAAGGTTAATTTGTTAATGAAAAATGTATAGTTTATTGAGAAAATTAAAAATAAATTAATTAGGTTTTGCAACTTTTTTGTTAAATATACTCATAAACTTTATAGTAAAAATGAAATAAAGTGTTTAAATCAATTTAATTATTCACGAAATTCCTAAATAAACAAACAAACAACGGAAGTGACGTCACCAGGTAACTCAATCTTCCGGTTTGTCTGATATTTACATTGAACAACATTACACTACGGCCCGTTTGTTTTTTTGAAAATTTTTCTTTCCTTATTTTAAAGCGTAATTCAAAGGAGAAACTCAAAATATGAGTTCTCCATATTTCCAATCACTGTCTGAAAATTGTAAGAAGAGGTATCAAGAAAAGTTATCTGTGAATGGGATTGATTTACCCGATCCATTGGACGAGGATCTAAGAGATTTAGTATTCAACAATAACCGATTTCCAATAGTATCCATCTTTGACATCTACACGTATCTGGTTGAAAAAAGTAAAATATATAGTAAGCTGTCCTTCACAAATTATACTTCATTGCCTTGTTTTAATTATGTATCGTCAGGGAAGGTTAAAAATACAAGATGCTTCAGAAGTCAGGATGGAATTAGTGTGGTGACAGCTAAAGTTGAAGCAAGTCAAACCATTAAAAAACACCATACACCATGGATAGTTGCAAAAAACGATGGAGAAATTCTTTCTGGGCATTGCACTTGCATGGCTGGGTAGGTACAGTACTGGAAAAAAAAATCGACTCAGACCCTATATCTCCGGAACGGCTTGTGATATAAAGACAAATAAGGTATCATTTTTCATTATTTGAAGTATTCTATATACAGAAAATTTTTCAAGTTCTTAGGGGGTCGTCTTCATATTAAACGAAGCACCAACTTTCGTTTTTCCTATGGGCGACATCAAAGATTAATCCAGATTCTGAAAGAGCACCCTCTAAAACCCCCCAAAACCAGTTTTCATGTCATTTGGTCCCCAAATGAAGCCAGGAGTGGGGGTTGAAGTTCGTTGAATTTACGTTGAAATCTCGTTTTTCATAGATTTTGATCCTTACAACCATTAACCCCACGCACACTGTAGGAAATTTCAATTAGAAAATTTTGCGCCAATCTCATATCGCCAAAGACATACAACTTATGAAAATTACAGTAACCTTACGGTAACCATAATTTACTAACTGAAATCAACACATTTATTGTTTAAACCTTGATGTTGAACGTAGCCGTGTGGCCTAACGGCTAGTGTGCCTGGTCGCAAATCTCTAGAGCCAAGTTCGAACCGCATAGCTTCCGTGTTCTTGTTTTGCTTTTGGAAGTTTGTGTATGCCTCGAACTTAAACTACCGATAGAGTTAATAAGTTCTTATTTTTTACTCTATTAATTTCAGTAAAAGTAAAATTAACCTATTTTTTTTGTGCATGTAATATTTTTTATTTGTTTTTAAATTTTGATGATATTTTTAAATAAAAGTTTACAAAATAAAAATCTTTAAAATTACAATTTTTTCAGATGAAAAAATTTTGAAACAATACTTAACACTTACTTTTGAAACAATAGTTAATTATTCGGCTAAAAATTTCACCTGCATTAAATTTGAAATGTTTTTGAATTACGCGAATAAAGTTTCAAAAAAGAGTATTCGATATAAAGATTCGAATTCATGACTGATTTCATGCAGATATTTGTGGTTTTAAATATAAATCTAAGGTCAAGAAAAGTCGTTGCTAAATAAGGACGGTCTCTTCTTACATGCATTGTTTATTAAAAGAAATTCATCGTTTTATCTTTGATATTAAATGTTATCAAGACATGAATTAATTTAACCATGACACAAATATTATCGTGGTGCTGAATTTTGGATCACACATCTTTCCCATATGATGCACCCCAGGGTTAACACCATCTCTTTGCCTATAAGGGGACATCCATAAATTACGTGAGGTCAAAAAGGGGGGGAGGGGTTTGGAAAAATCTCACCAAGGGGGATGGGGGGTCGATCAAAATCTCACGTTAACTTTTTAAGTTAGAAATTATACGATTTTCTTGTTTTTAAGTATGAGAAAGGAATACACACAGATAAGATACTGCAAATTATTTTTAAAAAGTTGTAGGTAAATCTCACTTGGGGGAGGGGGTCCAGCAAAATCTCACAAAGGGGGGCCCAGATTTTGGATAAAACGCCTCAAGTAATTTATGGATGTCCCCTAACTGGGTCATCCAAGGGTTGCACCAGCCGCCTACCCCTACAGTAGTTTTTAAGAGTAAGGCAAGCAGCGTGTTAAATCTGCCCTACGCAGCCAGAGAGCTCAATGCTTGGAATAAAAGTTGACTTACATAATTAACTAATAATAAATAAAATAGTGGTGACTACAAAATAAAAGATTAACACTATAATAACAATTTAGCTACCACTTTTTAATTTAATGTTATTTTTTATAGGTATAGTCAAAGTCAATCGTTTCTTGCATTCAACCTGGTATTGGGAAAACAGTAGATCCATCCGCTATTGTCACCAAACATATGGATGATATCGTTGGTTCTTACCGGTATGCGTAATTCGAATTCCCACATGGACAAGGAACAGCCGTTGGCAATCTTCCGTTCTGATCGCGTTTTCTCCTCAGAGCGGGCTTTTTTGTTCATGTTTCACCCCCACTCCGCCCTTCCCACATTCTTTCTATCTATCTCTGCTATCTCTGTCGTCATTTTTACTCGCATGATGAAGTTATGGTGGATAAATTTGAATACGGACAAAATATTAGTGACGCAGTTATAAAAATAATAACTCACGAAGCCGTAGGAAATAACAATTTCTCGGTAGAACTTCGTTGGAACACCAATAATCACATTATAATCACATTAGCTGTAAACAACAATTTACCAAATGCTAAGAACCATTAGAAACTCAAACAATTTAAAGTGTTAACTTTGTTTTTTATCATTATTTTTTTAATTTTGTGGTATTTTCATATTGTATTTGAAAATAAATAAATATTTGCTTTGAATTTGGAGTTTCATGCATTTATACTGTTCAAATTATTGCGTGGAATAGTAAATTATTGATCAGACCTTATTAAAGAATAATCACGATACAAATTATTAATAGATCCAATGAATGAAAAGGTTGCATCGATTGAATACTACTTTGATAATTATTTTTTAACACCACCTTATTAGATTGAAATGAGTGCGAATATTTCCTTCCGTTCTATATGTGTGAGAACGATCGTGAAGAAACTTAATCCATTTGGAGTTATCAAATTATTCACTATCCGTTGGAGGCCAACAATCACATAATTAAAATCTTTGCCGTACATACATCGCATTCGAGCATTTTATTTTGATGGTATCAGGTGGCGAAAATGGAAAAAAGCAAGCGGTTCTTCTTTTTTCCCCGCTCTTCCGCTCGCGTAAAGGCACTTGTTCCTTGTCCATGTGGGAATTGGAATTACGCTACCGGTATCGGATTTAGAAACTAGTTTAAGTGCGATAGATGAGGTTAAATGGAAATAGGGACTGAACAGGTTGAGTTTGAAAATTTAACATTAATTAATATGCTGATTTTTATTGAGGCTTAAGAAAAAGCAGCATGCCAATTAACGTTAAAATTAAAAAACACAAACAGAAAAAAAATATCCAACCCCTAAAATAAAACTCCAATATCCCTTTCCAACTCCCCCCCCCTCTCTCTTTTTTTCCTTAACACCCCAATTGTTTAAAATATCAAGAAGCTTCAAATCGTCGATATGATTAAAGTTAATTAATTTTAATTCATCAAGTTTATTAACTTTGAAATTTAATGATTGGCTAGTCAACATGTTTCATATTTATATTTTGTTATCTTATTCATCAAGCACATAGGTTCAGAAACTTCAATGTTTATCCTTAAAAATTAATAAACTATTTATCCAACCTAATGAATCATAACTCGTAATTAGATATTAATAAAATGACTGCAGAATCATTAAAATCAGTATTTGAAAATTTTTCTACTCCTATATGTATAAGCAAATTTTAAATTTTGTAATTGCTTTAATTTTTCAAGATAAGTTAATTTTCGTAAGTGGAAATTGAAAATTATTAGAAACATCGATTAAATATTAATGCTAAAAATACCTCAAAAAATCAATCAATATCTGTATTTAAGTATTTTTATAGGAATTTTTGAGCCGCAAAAGCCTGATTTATTATTTCATTAATTAGTTAAATTTCTAGCTCTTATCAACAAAACTAATTTCATAATTTAGCGTGATTATTTAATACCTTTATTTAAATTTTTATTTGCATTTTTCCAGAATTAAAAAAATGTAATTTTTTAATAACTCTCAATTAATTATTGGGTTGTCCCATAAGTTCTGTTACTTTTTACAAAGTTTCGTGTTTGAAAATTTTTTATGAAAAACTGGTAATAGGTAGAGGTTTCAAACAAAAGGGATTTTGATATATGTATATTTATGAACATAATGTGTGATTTTGGTAGTTCTCGTGATATTATTTCTTTTCAAAATGGTGGTTTGAAAAAAAGACCACAGACGACGATTTTTGCGTAATTTTTTTCTTTTGTTTAAAAAACTAGGAAGAACGCATAATTCATAGCTAAAAAAAGTTTTACTATATATTTGAAATGTTTAGTTTAAGATGTCATAGTTTCAAGATAATTCGATAAGTTTAACTAAGGAAATTTTGGTCCCAAACATAACATATATTGCAAAAACTTACCTCAATAATGTTAGTCATTTCAAAGAAATTTTTACGAAAAAAAGCATCAAAATCAATAAAAAAGCTTAGGAAAGACCCAAGTATTCAAAATATGCAGTATATTAAATTATATCTGAACTTAAGCTCAGAAAATAGTGCGCACAATGCAAGCGCGTAACGTTTTAGCTTATCACAATTACACTCGCTGAACTTACGTTCAGCGAACAAAACAATTTTCTTCGCTTCATACGAAAACATTACAATAAAAACAACTCCTTGGCAATTAGAAATAAATCAATTGAATGATATTATGAAAAGGTACTTTCAATGCATTAATGGCATCAATTCAATGCATTAACAAGCATTATGGTCAAAAAACACCTGCCTTTAATTACTTCATACCAGCTGCTTAGAAAAACAATAGGCGTGCTTTAAAAAACAAGTGAAATTGCCAATATATGAAGTTTTAAAGCCAAAATTTCCAACCATAAACTTATCGAATCATCTTGAAACTATGACATCGTAATCTAAACATTTCAAATATACAGTAAAACTTTTTTTAGCCATGAATTATGCGTTCTTCCTAGTTTTTTAAACAAAAGAAAAAAATTACGCGAAAATCGTCGTTTTTGGTCTTTTTTTCAAACCGCCATTTTGAAAACAAATAATATCCCGAGAACTACCAAAATCACACATTATGTTCATAAATATACATATATCAAAATCCCTTTTATTTGAAATCTCCACCTATTACCAGTTTTTCATAAAAAATTTTCAAAGACAAAACTTCGTAAAAAGTAACAGAACTTATGGGACAACCCAATATTATTATTTGTAAACAAACGGCAATAAAAATTGTATAAATTTGTTTTAAAGGCTTTAGATTTGAAAAAAAAGTATTCAACATCTATTCATCTTTGTGTTTGCCTGTATCCCGAAAGGTTAACTTTGAACAATGAGACATGCGGATTTGCGGGGCAGAACCTGCAACCTAGCGATCACGAGCTTGTTACTCTACCAAGTGGGCTACCACTTTAGGGTATTCTAATTGGAAGACGAAATTGCGCCAAAATATAGATAAATAGCCAAATCTGCTTTAACTTCTGTAGGAATTGTGCCAAAACACAGATAAGTAGCCAAATCTGTTCTAACTTTACTAGAGAATTTTAAACAATTGTCGCCAATCTTTCCTCATTGAAGTTAACTTACCAAAGTTTTCAAACCCCCTTCCTGGCTTTGTTTGACCCCCAAACAACACGAAACTTGGTTTATGGGGGTTTTAGAGGGTGCTCTTTCAGAATCTGGAAAAATCTTTGATGTCGCCCATAGGAAAAACGAAAGTTGGTGCTTCGTTTTATATGAAGACGACCCCCTAAGAACTTGAAAAATTTTCTGTATATAGAATACTTCAAGTCATGAAAAATGATACCTTATTTGTCTTTGTATCACAAGCCGTTCCGGAGATATAGGGTCTGAGTCGATTTTTTTTTCCAGTATTGTACATAATTATTATTAATAAATGAAAATAATTAATAATTTTAAATTTCAAAGCAAATTATACAGGACTGATATATTCAAGGAATCTCAATTTTCTTAGTTGTTGATATTTTAAAATTTGTATCTTGTGATTCTTGCTTAAACCATAATTTGGTTCATGCGAAGAATCCGGGACTGCGCCAAAAAATGGCGTAAAATAGGGGATTCTGGCAACCTAGTTCTTTAGAGTTTGAATTGCTTATTCGCCAATAAACGGGATTGGCTACACCAATTTTCGCCAAAAATGTCGCCCAGGCCCGGATTCTTCGCATGAACCCATAATTAAAAAAACTCTAGAAGTGTGTTGGGGTTGGCGCCTCTTGGAAATTTTTTGTCACCAACTTGATTTTGGTACTTTGGCGCTACTCACTTCTGGAGATGAGGCTGTATAACAGCAGTCGACAATTGGCAGAGGTGATTTTGCTGACTGCTAAAATGTTTCTATATTAATTAATATGTATTTTTACACTATGAAGATTAGTTTGACTTGCTATCCCCCCCATTTGAAATGTAAAAACTTCAGCGAATCTGGCCTGCAGCTGAGTTTGGTGATTTTTTTGTGTCGCCAAGTGGAAAACTGGTGGTATACCAGCATTGAATCGTTATCGCCAAATTTGGCGATGAAAATCTGCAGGCCAAATTTGCTTCATCAACCAAAATTTCTAATAGTATTAAAACAAGCAGGTAGCATACTCAAATTACACTGTTGTAAAAATATGGGTTTTAGAAGATAAGGGTTTAAAGTAAAAAGCAATTTCTTTTTTTCTCCAAACCTCAATGAAAATTTTCAAAATTAATTGGACTCTAAAATTACTTGCTGACCCCTGCTGTATAAAGGCTGGGCACAGTTTTTTGTCTGGGTACCCATTCGCAATATCTCTTATAAGCATCTGTTTACAATCGGTAAGTCTGAATTTGTTAACCCACAATGCTCAAGAATACAATTTTAAGCATTAAAAATGGACACTTCTAGTGCTTGTAGAGCATCTGATAAAAACAAAACAGCTTTACCATTAGTACCCCACTAATACCCATTGGCAAGGGTATTTTGCATTGGCAAACATTGTTTTCTTGAGTGTTCTAGAATAACATTCTGACTTGCCCATGGTCATACAAGCAGCTGCTAATTCAGAAATATCGCCATTTCCTATAGGTATATTTAAAAAGCTGTACCAAACAAAAAATATATAATATTGTGGTAGCCAGTAATATTTAAAATGTAATTTGCATGTAACTTATGTTTTTAGACTTGGAGAGACATGTTCACATGTTGGAGCCGTTCTTTTCTTTATTGAAAAAACCATCAGAGAAGAAATAGAAAAGCCTGCTTGTACTTCTGAACCTTGTAGATGGAACAAAATATCTTCACATGTAAGAAATTAGTATACTTATTGAATTAAAAAGTTTTTAGTTGTAAAAGTAGTTTGAATGAGACTTCTGATGTGTATGTAGAAAAAAAGTATTAATTCTTAATGTGTTGATAATGCAGAAATTTTAGACAAAAACAAGAAAAATGCCTAATATTTGTATACTTTTTATATTTTTTGATTATTTAGAATTTTTATTTTCCTACTAAAAGTTTATTGTATGGAAACCCCTAATGTTAGAAGGTAATGTTTTTAATCCCAATTTTGTCTCCTACTTATACAAAATCATAACTGCTCTAGCACAGTGAGTGCTAATGGAAATCGAAAAGTTGGATGGATGTGGGGCATTAATGAATTTTTCTCTGTGACTGCTACCTTATTTTGGAAATTAAAATATACCATCCCTATAAATGTTATTTATATTTATCTTTTATTCTGTAAGATTTTAAGTAAAATATTACCATTTTTTAATAATTACTACAACTTTTTGTTGAGATAAAAATTAAAACTTTCTAGAGGCTACTATTTTTTTTTCAGCAAAAGTTCAATCATAGTTAAAAACTGCATTTCTTTAATAATAAATATTAAAATATTTATATTTTTAAAATATTAGGTTGAACCAGCTCCTGTAGCTAAGATTGATTTTTCAAAGCCGAAGAAACAGCCAAGGAAGAAGACTCGTCCAATGGAATTAGTTCTGCCAGTAGCAAATGATAGCCAATTTAAAACATTTTTGCAAAATGTTAAGGTATGAAATGAATAGTTTAAAGATTGTTATCATTCCTCAAACAGGTATCTTGTAATTGACAATTTGAAAATTCTTTGTACATATTTTTTAACCTTCTTTTTTATTAGACTAAAACTGAAATTACACCTTTTTTAATTATTATAACAAAATTGCACTCTTAATGCCTTCCCCTGTATGGTCAAAGGAAAACTTGAAAAACAAAAGTATTAATTTAGAAATTTCTTGTTGGCACTCCAGATTTATAAACAAAAAAGAAGACAGACTTCAAAAAATGTGCATAAAAGTGAGAAATAATTTTTATCTCGAAAACAACTATACTACTTTTTAACATACATTTTGAAGTCGAAACACTTTCTAAATAAGAGTTGGTTGAGTCGCCGCCTTCAGCTGTGTATTTTTAATCAACTAAAAATTTCTTAAATAAGGCGTTTTATGGTTTTCCGAAGACTCACCTGCGGGTTGTAAACATTTATTTTAAATTAACATCTTTTTAAAGCTTGTCTGTTTTCTTAATCAAGTAAAATTTCTTTTGAAGGGGATTTAATGCTTTTATAAAGACTCGATCGTGGCTTGTTATTAATTTTCAAGAATCATCCTTTTTAAATTTGTCTGACGCCACCTTCGGCGACTATTTTGTCATCAACCACTATTTAAATTTTAATAAAATAACTTTTTCTATTCAATTAAGCACCTGCTCTACGATTTGCCGCTGACAGTTTATCTCTATCTTTAACCCCTTAACTGCCACGGGAATCCGCAGCAAGTGGCTCTCCAGTGCCAGCGTTTTCTCCCGCGCGCGCGAAATTGTGCTTTCGCACCGAGCGCGTTACCTTTTCAACGAATAAACTACTAAAAATACTTCTTATTTCACTCATAAAAAGAAATTTCACCGGCTCAATGCATAGAGTTCCCGATAGAACCCGATTCATCATCAGCTAAAGAAAAAATTATAATAAACATGAAGAATGTTAAATCAATCCCTTATAAGCATTTTTCTTCATTCCTGGCAGTCAAACAAATTTATAAAAATAAAAATTGATTTTTTACGCAAAGTGAACTAAAACGGAAGTGATAGAAATAAAATATAGTATAAAAAACTCAAAAAGAAAACATAGGTGATAATCTAACAGCTTTTATTTTTATCACTATAGAAAAAAAAGCTGCTCCAATTCACCACCCCTACTTCTAAGAAATAAAATATTCCTTGGAAAACACTTTCAAGGTCATTCTTAGTATTAATTTTGGTAAAAATGCAGTGAAACCGATCGTACTTTCAAAGACCGTATACATACGCCATTGGCACTTAACGCTCGGGATTTTCCAACCGTATATTTACGTCGACGGCAGTTAAGGGGTTAATAGTTTGAGATAGTGATTCTAACTCCGCTGCGTGTGTTATCCACTAGAGGGCGTTCTAATTAAAATGGGACCAACTAGAAAAGGAAGTGTCTAGGCTGCCGGCCGGTAACCGTTGTGCGCATAATCGGGTTTTTAATAAATTTAGGATGTTCGGTATCAAAGCTCAGCTGGGGGAGAGGTAGGGTGCCTGCCTGGCGTGCGGTAGGTCGTAGGATCGAATCCCAATATTTATTTTTCGTTAAATTTTATTACTTCATTAAAAACAGCAAGAATTAATTGCTCTTGTTTAACAGTCATTCCTTATTTAACTAATTTCTCGTTGTGTTTATTTTTAAATGTTTTACTTTATCTAATTTTTTAAAAAAGTTTTAAGTAAGTATTAATTAATTGAAATAAAATTATGTCGCTAAAATATTTTATAAAACAACCCGCGTCCAAAACGGTTCAGTAGAACATGCAAAAGTGGTGTGGCAAAGAATTACCATACATAGCCGACATATTGATTACCTCCTTTTTGAAGTCAGTAAAAAGGGTGAAAAATGTAATTATCTTGTAGAGTTTGTTAGGTTCCTTTGGGAAAGAAATGAAAGAGCATAAGCGTGAACTAGAAAACATTTCTAGCAGCAAGAGTTTTGATACTTTTTAATCTTGGTTAAATATTTGTGTGTTTAAAGTGATTTTAAACAATATTGGACACTTGTGTATTATTCCGTCAACTGTTAAGCTGCCATTTAATTCAGCAATACCTATGTGATAGTCAATAGGATTTTTTTCGGATTCAGTGGCACGGTCGACGGCATGATACGTAAAAAACCAAATATTGCAATAAATACCCTTGTAATTTTTTTTAATTGTTTGATTTCAGAAGAAGGGGAACAACATTTAACTGAGTGAAGTTTGTTTTTGAATGTTTCTTTGGAACATCATTAACAAATTTTTCTCAGTTGTCTCGTCATCAGTGTCTAACTGAAAGATCTTTGAGTTAAAGTCTGTCTGTCCCAGCTTGGCGGTAATGGTGAACCCAAACGGGGAAGGCCATTCTCTCCCTGGGGTTGGGAGAGAGCGCGCCAAACTGGTTACTTCTCACCAAGAACTACTCCACCTCCCTCCCCTCTCCTTCGTCAATGGGATGCTTAAGTAGCCAAGCCAGCTAGCCTGATTTCCCGCACCTCTACTCGACCTTGGATTTCCCTGCTTTCTACCGCCAAGCGAGCACAGACACACAATATGTTTATATTTGGTGATATTTCTAATATTTGGGATCCCAAACATTTGTAGCTTGATAAATATAACTATTTTTGACTTTTTTTCATTATGAATGCATTGAATTAATAGTTTATCAATTCAGCTATTACAAACAGAATGATTTAGTTAATTCATAAATTAAAATTAATTTGTAAAAACCTAAAAGTTATATACAAACCATCAGGTTTTTTTTGCTGCATTAAAAAACTGTTGGAAACAAAATAGTTATATCTACATTTTTATTTGTTTATAAATAAAAACCAACTGTAGTTTTTTTTAAGATGCTTTCACATATCTTTTGTTTATATGATTAAAAACATATTGGTTTTTATATTTAAAAACCCCACTCAGTGTTAATTATGAATTAAAATAATAATTCTGTTGGTTTTTTGAAAAAAAAAACTATTTTGGTAATTTTTATGAAAAAAAAACATTTGGTTTATAAACCATGCCAACCCTGGGTGTTAATATTACTTTTGTTGGTTTTTATTTTGAAATTTAACTTTAGTACAAAGTTACTATGCCATGGAACATATCAGCAACGTTAAATAAACTATCGTGACAATTTATAAATAAGGTTTACAATATATGTTAGTTAATTTTCCTTAGTGAACAATTCAATTAGTACACAAATTTTTATGTACTTATATTTAAACTTTATATTGTGTTGAAATATTTTTTTTGAAAGTTTTAGTTGAAAACTTAAAAAGTACTTGTTTTAATTACAGACAACCCTGCCTAGTGCAGCTATTTTCAATATGTCAATCCTTTCTGACAGTGAAGAGACTGACACTGCTGATGAGGAAAGTGAAATACACTGCACAAGCTTTACTTTTGCAGACAAAGTGAACTCATTTCAACAGACATTACCAGTTAATTGTGATCTTTTAGAAAAACAAAATGCTTTTAAATCATTTTTTACAATGACAGATGATGATATTAAATGCCTTGGAGAAGCAACTAAAGTGGATACTAAACAGTGGAAGGAAGAAAGAATAGGGCGAGTAACTGCTTCAAATTTTGGAAAGGTGTGTAAGAGTAAGACTATTTTGGTAATTTTTATGAAAAAAAACATTTGGTTTATAAACCATGCCAACCCTGGGTGTTAATATTACTTTTGTTGGTTTTTATTTCGAAATTTAACTTTAGTACAAAGTTACTATGCCATGGAACATATCAGCAACGTTAAATAAAACTATCGTGACAATATATAAATAAGGTTTACAATATATGTTAGTTAATTTTCCTTAGTGAACAATTCAATTAGTACACAAATTTTTATGTACTTATATTTAAACTTTATATTGTGTTGAAATATTTTTTTTGAAAGTTTTAGTTGAAAACTTAAAAAGTACTTGTTTTAATTACAGACAACCCTGCCTAGTGCAGCTATTTTCAATATGTCAATCCTTTCTGACAGTGAAGAGACTGACACTGCTGATGAGGAAAGTGAAATACACTGCACAAGCTTTACTTTTGCAGACAAAGTGAACTCATTTCTACAGACATTACCAGTTAATTGTGATCTTTTAGAAAAACAAAATGCTTTTAAATCATTTTTTACAATGACAGATGATGATATTAAATGCCTTGGAGAAGCAACTAAAGTGGATACTAAACAGTGGAAGGAAGAAAGAATAGGGCGAGTAACTGCTTCAAATTTTGGAAAGGTGTGTAAGAGTAAGACTTCGCATAATTCTCTCATTCTGGAAATCATGGGATATTATGCAGATGTGAAAACCCCACCAATTTCTTGGGGCAAGGAGATGGAAAAGGTAGCGAAGGCAAAATTTTTAGAAATAATCAGTCCATTTCACAAAAATTTATGTTTACGTGACACTGGGCTGATCATTTCTAAAAATGAGCCCTACCTTGGAGCTACTCCAGACGGAGTAATAACATGTGACTGTTGTGAGGACCACCTCTTAGAGGTGAAATGCCCTTTCACGATTAGGGATGAAGTCATTGAAAATAATAAAAACACAAGTCATTTAAATGAAGTTGGATATTTGAAAGAAAGTCACAATTATTATGATCAAATTCAAGGACAGATGGCCATTACTGGAGTAAAAAAAAGCTATTTTGTAACTTATACAAGTAAAGATTTAAAATACGAAATTATAGATTTTGATGAGTTTAGGTGGAGTTACAATAAACCAATTCTTATTCGTTTCTTTTTTGATATTGTATTTAAAGAAATTGTTGAAAAAAATGTTATTAATTTGATTGATGCTGCTGAAAAAGAATGTTTGTGTAAACGAAAAAAATATGTAAGTACTGTTCAGTGCAGATTTTGTAAAAAAACTTTTCACCGTTCATGTGTAAACCTAAAGAAAAGAATAGCTTGGACATGCAATCCTTGTAAGATACATGCAAAATAAATTGTGTATTCATTGGTAATTTGTTTCCCATCATATATATTAATTTTTAAATAATATATTTAAATGAAATTTTAAAAATACATTAGTAAGAGAATGGACAACTACTTAAGGCTAAACTAAAACTTGAGTGAGTTAAATTCAAATAAAATCTAATTTATTGGACAGACAGCAAAATGACAACAGAAAAACGAAAGACACTCAAGGAACATCAAAATATACAAAAATAATAAATACACAAGGAAACAACAAAGAAAAGATATTATATATATAGTATCACATAATTCTAAGACTCGTC
The DNA here is from genome assembly GCA_024610705.1 of Tetragnatha versicolor. Classification (NCBI taxonomy): domain Eukaryota; kingdom Metazoa; phylum Arthropoda; class Arachnida; order Araneae; family Tetragnathidae; genus Tetragnatha; species Tetragnatha versicolor. Next base: position 11,318,959 of record JANDEH010000013.1, read on the forward strand.
CTTGATACCTATACAAATACACAAAAAAAATTCCAACAGAAGCTGGACTGACTAGTGTAAAATGGGAAATTTCAAAGTTACTGGTTTTCTGCCTTACTGATTTTTCAGTACTTTAAATTAAAACAATGTTTTCTCGAAAAAAAGTGATAAACACAAAGTTTGATAAAAACAAAAATAAAGATATTTATCAGCTGAAAACACAAGAACAGTACATCATCCGCAAATGTAATTATACCAAAACCTATATTTAACTGACAAAAATCATTTATAAGAATTAAATAATGAAGGTTCTTAGTTATTTAACTAATTTACCAACTGCAAACAAACCATAAAGCAACTACTATCAGTTTTAATATAATGAATTGATGTTTTGAATGAAAGAGCAAGTAATAAAGGAATTAACTTACTTTTAAAACCATTTTTTCTTATTTACAAATATTTTTTTAAACAAAGCACCTTGGCCCATAGAGCCTCTTTGAATAAGAATTGAAACAAAATACAACAGGGTATGTTTCAAAAACAATGGAACAGGGTAAGTTTAAAATACACTATTAAAATAACTTAAATTCAATTGAAAAATTAAAATTCATAGACAAAAATTCAAAATCAGACAATCAAAAAATATTTTAAAAACAATATCTAAAATTGAGGCGGTGCATGCCAGAAGGGCGAACTCATAAAAGTGGATTTTTAGAAAATCGATTGCTAAGTTTAAAATGACTGGAAAGGCGAATGTCTAATAACAGGATTATACTCTATTCATTCAGAATGGGCGCTTGAGAAATAGTGCTTTCCCCCACGCTAGAAGCGTAACCATAGTTACTATCTTCGAGCAGCCAATAGTAGGCCTTCTTCGTCACTTTGACGAAGATAGTTGCTATGGTTACCGATCGGTGGTGGGGGAAGGAAATATTTTCAAGCGCAAGGTCAAAGTGAACAGACTATAGCATGCCACAAGGGTGAACTGAGGAATAGACTAGTTTCGTGTCTCATTTATCCAAATGTGAAATTTCAGTATTATTGATAATTGCAAGCCTACAACCCACTTCTCTCAATATCCTCCTCTTCGTAATTTTTCGTTTTTCGGGAAAGAAAGGCGAACTTATGGTTCACGGCTTTGGGCATGCCCAGTCTACATCTCATATAATCGAATGTTAAAAAAATTATTTTCATTCCCTTCTGGCACGCACCGCCTCAATTGTACTCTGAACAATATGTAGATTTGTATTCATATACACACAGGCCATGGAGGAGGACATCGACGAAACACAGGATACAAATAAAGCAGGTACAAATGGACCGGCGGCTTCCCGCCATCTCTCGACATGCATGTTACAGAATTAAATTTAAATAGATATTGTTTCTTAAATATTTTAGGTGATTTAGTTACAGGGGTCTGTTTAGAACAGGGGTTTCCAACTTCCAAGTACTCAAGGGCTGCAATCGAAATCGCAAACCAAGAGGCAGGCCGCAAGTAATCTGGCTCCTTTTTAATCATAACATATTTTTCTGGGGGTGTCTTTATTCTGGAACTTTTCCGGTGAGACATTCCGGTGAGCTTGGAGAATTTTAGGGTATATCTGACCAGGGATGCAGAAAATGTGTTTACTTTCAAGATTTCCCCCAATCCATACAAAAATTTCCCCAAAATTTAAAAAAATGATAAAGACCTTCAAAAATTCTGAATTATCGTCAGTATCAGAAATCTGTTAAAAAGTAGTGACACGAATCGCCACGTTAATTTTTATTACTGTACTAAAATTAAATTCAATAGTACACTTTTCCATAAAATTTCCCCAGATGCCTAAAATTTCCCCCGATCCTAGATCGCCGGATCGGACATATTCTGCATCCCTGTATCTGACCTTCTCAAAACCTTAAATTTGTTAATAGTTCCGCCATAGAAAAGAATCAAAGCTATTCCATAATCTACTTTTTCAATATATCATGTAGCTACTTTTTGGTCAGTTTTCAGAGAGCTTCGTAGGCCGCACAAAATGACTTGACAGGCTGCTAGTTGGAAACCTCTGGTTTAGAAGAAATTTGGATCTAGTTTCAGACCCTTTACAAAGTATTTTGGCCTATAAATGGACACTATTTTTACAACACTGCAAATTTGTGAGCTTACTTTCACAAAAAACAGGCTCTAGGCTGAAAAGAACTAATTTAACACAAAATTATGAGCACATTTTAACAATTTTTACAAAAACTGGACCCTTCACAAAAAGTTTGGACAGACCCCTGAGTCACCACACCTTAATAACCTTTTTTGTAAAAAAAGGCGGTGTACGTATACACTACGAAATCCCGAAAGTAGACCTCAACAATGGATACCTTTTCCTCTATTTTAAAGTGTATTTTAAATCTGCAGATTCGGAATAACTTATTATTTTGTAGATAACTATCTAATTTGTATTTGTAAGCATTCAAATTTTATCGAAATAAGTTTTTAATATATTTCAACGGAACTTTTGAAATTTTAATTTTTTTCATGTTTTTTCAATTTTAAACAGTGATAATTTTAGAAATATTTAGTTAATCTTCATAAAACTTGTGTTTTTACAATCTTTAGAATTATACGAAGGGCCTAAACCTCCAAAATAAGCAAGGTTATTAGAAGTTTATTTTAAACAAATTTTTAAGTATTTATGTCTCTGAAAAATATCGTGATTTTTTCAGCCATCTTCAAAAATAGAATTTCTAAAGAAAAACTATTCAACGCAGATACTTTTTTCGAGGTTTAGGCCCTTAAGTACAGTTATAGGAACGGTTTCCAACCAGAATTGAGTATTTAAGATAATTTGAACGTGATTAAGCACTGTTTAAAAATTATGCTATTTAGGACATAATTTCCTAATTAACAAATTAATAATTAATATTTTGTAAGTTTTTTTTCAGAAAAATGGTTTTAACAACAAATCACTAACCTACAGTGAAATAATTAAATTTTTAAAGTCAAAAATAAGAAAAAAGTTGTCTAGTGTATATGTACACCTTAAAAACTGGCCAAGAGTTGCGGGGGACATACTGAGTTGGAAGAGGCGTGCTGTCAAGGCAGCTAAGACCTGTAGAGGTTGTAGAGCTGCTAAAGAAGAAGATAAGGTTAATGATTTTCAGTTTATAAATGTTTAGTTTTAAAACCATATAATTAATACCAATTATTTTATATTTAAGGTAACTGACTGGGTTGTGGGCATTTTTTAAAATATGGACTAAATAATTAATTGCTTTTTTCTAAGAGATAATGTCCCAAAACAATGAAAACCCTTCAAAAAGGCATTTTAAAAAAATTTATTTTTTAAAATACTGAGAAATTTGAATGAAAATGAGGCTAAAATTTGAATTTCTGCCAACAACTCCTGAAAATATGCGGATGTACAAATAAAACTTTTGCAGGATTTTAAGGCTACACTAATGTGTGTAACTATCTAAAAAAAGTCTGGAATTTTTAAAATAGTAAGGAAATACGGGTACTTGAAATCAAAAAAGTGAAAATTCATAAAAAAAATCCATTTAAATCAAGTACACAAACAAAATACCATAATTCAAAATTTTTTCTAAGACTTTAGAAGATAACACACATTATAATATAATAAGTCACCTAAAAAAATTACTATTAAAATTTTATAAATAGTGTTTTCTGGGCTATAAACTAGACTAATGTCGTCCTTTTTATATGTTGTACCTTCTCAGACCTCAAATAAAAATAAATTATTAATAAGATTCAATTTTTTTAGACGAAAACAACAATTTTAACCCAGTCAGTTACCTTAATTAAAAAAAAGCAAAAATTATTTCTTAATAATGGGCTTGCTCAAATTGCAAAGAGCACCTATAACTATAACTATTTTATCAATTGTAGAAACCACTCCATCACTTTTTTTGACCAGAGAAATTGGAATATTAGAATCTAAAATCTTAAAAGTCTTTATCTTCCTGATGGCTCGTTCCACATGGACTCTAACTTTTGACATGTTTCTTGAAAAATAAACTTCTCCAGCACTCAACTGTTTCTTATTTCTAGTAGAAGAAGGGATGAACAAAACACAATTTTTTTCAACCAATAAATCATCAATTCTGAAACCTCTATCGGCCAATAAAATATCATTTTCTTCTAGAAGATCCAACAACCCACTATTCATGGTTAGTTGTCTGTCAGACACCCTCCCCCCCCCAAACATTTGAAATAAAAGTGATTACACCACAGGGAGTAATTCCAACTAGAAACTTCAAGGTGTTATGGTGCTTGTAGTTTGAGTACGTTTGGGCCCTAGCTTTGAAATTGTGAGGTTTTTGGAGGAAAATCTCAGTACAATCGATTGTACAACGAACCTTAGTTAAACCAGCATCCAAAAAACATTGTGGCATGCTGTTAAAAATTTCTTTCCTCGAAGGCCAGGCAATCACTCTTTTTAAATTCACAAACATGACATCAAGCCACGAATGAAAAATCTTGCTTACAGTTGCTGTGCCAATATCAAACCTGCAAGCCAAATCCTGGTTGAGTAATCCAAGTCGTAACTTCATCAAAACCAATAAAAGTTGTTCACATGGCTGTAAGGATACTTTAAATTTTGGTTGGTAAACAGACATTAAAAAAATAAGCAAGCTTCTAAATACCCCCTTGGTTTCTAACCCTGTGTAGAATTTGAATATTTTATCTTTCTTATTGGTGATCTTATCATAAGTGTTAGTGGTGTAGGCTCCTTTCCTTAAATTTTGATTTTCATCCTCCAGACTGGTAATTTTCTTCTCGAAATATTCTATGTCTTTAAAAGAAATGTCTGTTTGGACAGTGGCATCTCTGGTTAAAGGAATATCATAGCTTACAGATGTCTCATTAGAAGCTAAAAAGAGAAAAAAGAAGAGAGAGAGAGAGTGTAAAGTAAAGAGCAAAGCTATAAGTGAGAGTAAAGAGAGAGAGTAAAAGAGTAGGTAAAGCTAAAAAGAGTAAAAAGTAACAACTCAATTCTAACGAATTTCAATATTAAAAGCTGTGGCACTGTCTAGCCCTTGAAAGTAAAAACTGAACTGAACACTTACGAATTTCACCCAGGGTTCATACAATTTTTCACAAATCAAAATCAAGGAGTATTCAAGTAGTTTTCAAGGAGTATTTTCAAAAATTTCAAGGAGTATTTGAGGGAAAAATTTTTACTCAGCTTAAAACGCATGCTTCGCCAATTGCATTCCTGAATCAAGTTTTAAAATCACTCTCACTTTCACAAAAAGTCGAGATTTTTCCACAGTAACCCATTATTTTTCCGAAAAATAATGCGGATTGAAACTATTTTTATAGCCAAGATAAGTTTATTAAATAATTTCATGATGAAAATCAAGGAGTTTTTAAGGAGTACAGCCTAAATTCAAGGAGTTTCCATAGTGCTTGAAAATGAAAATCATTTTCAAGGAGTATTTAAGGAGTTTTCAAGGAGCGTATGAACCCTGTTCACCAATACCTTAGCGTGAGTCCACTTTCGTGGATATAGATGCTTTGAAAGAAAAATTAAAAATGAAAAGTTATACAAATTTTTTATAGTACCTATCTTATAAATTATCAGCGTATGAAAAAAGAACATGGTTCATCCAGTATATTTTACCAGGAGGTTTTATAGAATAGTATGAAAATTTTAATGGAATTTTGATTAAAAAAATAATTAAAATTAGCAATGAATTTTTGTGAAAAGTTTGTTCTTTTGAACCCTTGAAAATAATTACCATGATTTATTGAGGACACTTCAGGGACGGAATCATGTGTTTGGCGTTTAACACTCCTTTGGTATCGTTCAAGATTGTTCTTCCCTTGATTGGCACTCTTGCCTCTAAATGCAAACACAGATGGGATATAATCAGGGTGTTGTGGATCAGATGATGGTTTTCCTAAAGGAGCAGTAAAATTTACATCATATTCAAGTTTCCACATAAAATAAAAATGTTAAGAGGATTATTGGTTCAATTTCATTAGGGTTCCCGCTAAATATCGCCAATCTCTTTGGAACTCCAAAACATAGAAAACCTACTAAATAACTTCAAATTAAAGATTAAATTTGTTTATTTTGATCAATGACTGTCTATTTTATCATTATAAATCAGAAAAATTTGTCAATATTTGACTTTATATGGCGTTCAAGAGATTGGCAATATTTAATGGGAATTCTAACGGAATTGAACCGGATTATTTTAAATGATTAAATTTTTACTTCTTTCAAGGCATTTATGAAAATTTTCCTATTTAATTTTAAAATATCTAAAAACAGTATCCAATTCAACAATCATTTTATACGAAGGTAAAAAGATAATATGCATTTTAGGTAGTTAGTTGTCATCACTATTTTTATTAATTATCACAGTAATTTTAAATAAGAAAGGCTTAGTTACTATGATCCTAGTAAAGTAAACAATGAGAAACCATGAACACTTAGTTCAGCTAGTTCATGTTAATTAATGAGCTAGTTCAGTTTAATTAACGGAAAATATTAAAATTCATCACTTACTTGTAACAAAATGAGCGCTACATATCAAGCTGTTATCATTAGCTGTCCAATTTTTTCTTTTCAAGGCATTACTCCAGGCAGCACGTCGAACCGGATTCGTAGGGAAATAAAACATCTTGATCTCCGAAAGAAGATTGGTATTCCTTCTCATCGTACACCCCAAAACTGAACAACTACCACCACTTTTTTTTCGTGAAAACATTTTTTTTTAATTTAAAGTACTGAAAAATCAAGGCAGAAAACCATGCAGCGAACTCAGTCTCGCCGGGACGCATATTCTATTTCCCTCGCCGTTACACAGCTTTTCTTAATAATCTCCAAAATCATAATTAATGTGTTCAAGGTCACTAATCCAAGCTATTAATTATGATTTTGGAGATTATTAAATGTTCTGTAACGGCGAGGGAAATAGAATACGCCGCCGGGACCGGCTGTATTTGTTTAGAACAAAATGCATCAACTTCCGGGTTCTAACCGGAAGCACCGGAAGTTCGTTGGCTTGGAATCGTCTGCAAGCGAAACTAAAAACCCGCCCAGAAAAAGTTGAACTAATGTCGAAGTTGGAAACATGATGGAAACATTAGGCAGTCGCGCTTACAATATCCTCGTCCAATGGATCGGGTAAATCAATCCCATTCACAGATAACTTTTCTTGATACCTCTTCTTACAATTTTCAGACAGTGATTGGAAATATGGAGAACTCATATTTTGAGTTTCTCCTTTGAATTACGCTTTAAAATAAGGAAAGAAAAATTTTCAAAAAAACAAACGGGCCGTAGTGTAATGTTGTTCAATGTAAATATCAGACAAACCGGAAGATTGAGTTACCTGGTGACGTCACTTCCGTTGTTTGTTTGTTTATTTAGGAATTTCGTGAATATTTATATTCATGAATAACTGAACGCTTATACACATGTAGCGTGAGTTACGAAGTACTGTGGCGTGAGTTACGAACAGCTCTCTATATTTTATTTCTGATTTTCTTAAGCATTCCCAGTAAAACTGTTTGCTATTTTAGAATAAAGGAAGTATATTCAAACACCTGAAAAGCATATAGAATTATTGAAACACTATTTAAGCAGAAAAACAAATTTGAATTTTATACTCATAAATCCATGTCTTTTTCTTGTAGCGTGAGTTACGACTCTATTTTAATTAATATTTAAAAAACTAAAATTCTTAAAAGATTCGCAATACTTATTTTAAATTATTAACATAAATTTCAATATGTATGATTTTTTTAGAAAGAAAATAATAGTTATTTCTATATTTAAAAATTATTTGAAATTGAAATTTTGAAAAAATTGCCCTGATATGTTTAGAATAGGTGTACCAAAACTAGATAAATTCTGGGGTCAAATTTCAAAATTTTTTCTTAGGGGGACCCCCAGATTCCCAATTTTTACTTGTAACTTTATTATTCACAATTTGATCCGTATTACATGCATCCAAATGTAAATTCTACCTAAACATTTTTAAGATAAAAAATTAAAAGCAAAATGTGACCAACACATGAAGTATGCCCGCCGGGGCGCATATAAACTACCTTCACATTGCTACCAACCATAGGACGAATATAGTTACGTGGGTATTCAAGAGATGGCGTTACGAGAAATCAATTATGCCCATTCTTGCTCTGTTTTTCTTCACATTTCTTTTTCATTTGCTTTGAAAATAGCTCGGATGTTTTTAAACGCTTTTATTCTACTTGCTTTTGGTGGCGTTTTACGGGAGGAATTTTAAAACTCGATTTTTGGGCACTTCCCGATATGTTAGGGCCCCGAAACTTTGAACATAGGTGTAAACCTCATGACACTCCAATATCCAACCATTCTCTAGTCAAACAACCAAAGGATTAAGTTAATTAACGAGTATTTTTAATTAACAGAAAAACCAGATTTTGAGAACTTTCCCAAGGGGCTATTCTCCCTAAACCGTGCACAATGTTGTATAAGGCATAACTTCATCATATTCAAAAGTCAAAACGAGAATTGCCCAGTAATTACAATATTTATGGACGATTAATCACTTTTTTTTTACAAGATCTTGTACATAAAATTTCAGGCACTTCCAAACGATATAAAGTTCTAAAACTTTGCACCATGGTGTAAACTCGATGACAATGCAATATTCAATAATCAACTAGTCAAAACCTCCGTAATTAAGGTAATTAACGAGTGTTTTTAGTTATCCTTTAATTCAAATTTGAGACACTTCCGTGAAGCCAATGGCTCCCAAAACCTGTAAGATAATATATTAGGTATATCACTGCAATATTTTATCTTCAAAACGTGATTTCTTACCTTCCAATTAACAATTAAGATAATTAGCGATTTAAGATAATAACCGCGAGAAAGAAATCGCCAGAAGAGCGAGAAATCACCAGAAGAGCGAGAAATCGCCGAAAATTGGTGCCCATCGCGAGAGCAGAAAAATACGCTACTTTTATAATTTATGGACTACTGAAAAGTCTGAATGGGATGCTTTTTTTTTCTTTTTCTTGTGAATCTTTTTGATATGGACGGATTTTATCGGCGAGTGAGCCGATGTTATATTTCACCATCATATTGTAGAAAACTAAAATTCCATTCTAACATCAGATTAAATATGGTTGAAATAAATACATTTTTTCTTGTGAGTTTTTGTTAAAAAAAAATACCATGACTAAAAAGTAGAAAATAAAAAAAGTAAAAAAAAGATTTTTTAAAAAACGCTTTTATTGAAGTGTTCTAAAAGGTCAAAAATAATTATTTCGGTTTGACAAATAATTTATTGGGAAGTAGAAAATACCTTTTTGGTAAGTAAATAATAACTGATTTTCTAATTACTAAAAATAAAAGCGTGGGCGCTAGTAATTCTTCATTCACTATTTATTCTAACTTGTTTATTCTATGTTCTATGTAAAATTATACATAAATGCCGACGTATTGGCCTAGTGGTGAGCATCTGACTGCAAAGCCGTATGTCTGGGGTCCGAACCCTCGTTCGGCATAGATGTTAGTGTTACTGAACTTGAATTTACATATACGGGTCCTTACCTTCAGGTGAATTTGTACAAATTTTAAAAAATAAATAAACAAAATTTTAAATTAAAAAATATAGGGTTGCTTGGGGTAAGTGGGTCACCGGGGTAAGTGGGTCACCCCCCTAAAACTATAATATGTACAGGAAATTTCACACTTACTCGCATTGATTATGTTACAGCTTGTCACACCGATGAGTTTTGCATATATTTGAGATTTGTTTAATTTATTTTTAAGATTATAGAACTAATTTAAAATAGATTCCCAGAATGGATTTTTTGGAGAGTTCAAGACGTATTTTTCAAAGAAGTATATTTCTAGGTAAGTTTTCATTACATTTTAATGTTTATTGAACTGTTTTGCAGAGTTTGGCCTAAATTACATACGGCAATTTGAAATTTTTCAAAATTTTTAATTTTGAAGTGTTTAACAGGGGGATCCCACTTACCCCATAGTTTTAGCGTGGTTGGGGTAAGTGGGAGCCCTCAGTGTGGGGTAAGTGGGTCCCTTTATTATGATATTGGTGGTTCTAGAGGGTCCCATATGATATAGGAACTATTTCTGAAGAAATGGGTGGATTTTAAGGGGGTTATTTCCCCCCAATATTTCCTGAAAATTTCGATTTATAGTAGCGAGTAGCAAGATCTTTTAATCACCACTTCAAAATTCATTAAAATTTATAAATAGTTTGATCCACATTTTATATCAAATTCGCGTTTTAATTTAAGTTATGGTGAGTAAAGTGAAATATCGCATCAATAGTGTTCATTCTCATTTAGTGTGTCCGATTTCTTTTTTATCTTGTTATGTGTATTAAAGTGCTAAAATAAATCTTAATCAACCTTATTATGTTTTTAAACACTATTTTATATGCTAAAGTAAAACATATCCCTTTGGCCTTTCAAAATATTCTTTAAAATACTTATTTTGCTTTTCATTCTATTCTTACCTTGTCATATTGATTTTGATGTGAGTATATTTCTCACTCATGGACAGTTACAATAAAATATTTTGTATTGAAATTTACTGTACTTTATCAAGTAAGACCCACTTACTTCCTTTTAAGTTTAGCTTTCTTTAAATATAAATAAAGAGGGGGTGACCCACTTACCCCAAGAGATGGGGTAAGTGGGTCACCCATCTCATTTTTGATAAAAATACCTGTTGAGAAAAATGTAAAGCTTTATTTTAGAAACTACTGATAAATTTTTGTTTATCGATAGACTCTTTAACGAAATTAGTCAACAAGTACAAAATAAACCCTTTCAAATTTTTTCAATAAAGCTCCAAAAATGTACTAGGCCAAAAAGGGGTCCCACTTACCCCAAGTGACCCTATATAAATTACTAGCGCCCACGCTTTATTTTTAGTAATTAGAAAATCAGTTATTATTTACTTACCAAAAAGGTATTTTCTACTTCCCAATAAATTATTTGTCAAACCGAAATAATTATTTTTGACCTTTTAGAACACTTCAATAAAAGCGTTTTTTTTAAATCTTTTTTTTACTTCTTTTATTTTTTATACCCCTTTCGCTCCGTTTTTCTTTACATTTCCTTTTTGTTTGCTTTTAAAATATATACATTGGTAGAAAGTTCTCTTTTCAGAAAATATCTTGGTTTTCTGACAAATCTTTTATCCCATCTTATTCCGCTTTATTTCAATTAAATAAAAGCTTTGCTATTAAGTGTTCGAATCAATAAATATTTTAGAAATCAATGAATCAATAAATGTTTTATAACCTTTATTCCTGACCAAAATAATATCGAAACACTATTTTAATTTTTGTGGGGTATATTTTCAATCTGTATACTTCTAATCTTTATCTTAATACACATAATTGCCAGCTAGGCCATTCTCGTTTTTTTTTCTTTTTTTTCTATGTGATTTTATGTATAATTCATCCACTGTTTTTGATGGTTCTACGGTCGATTCGCTTACTGGGAAATTTCCTTCCCCCCTTTATTCTTTTTTGTAGGTAGGTTTTTGATTGGAAATTTGTTATCAAGGGGGGGTAAAAAAATTTCTAGTAGGCAAAACGTCCGTGTCACCTTTTTAAACAGACATTTATTTTTAAAATTCCTGTAACCCATGGAGGAGCAAGTTGCTCCTTTGGGATAAAAAAAATTATGGATTTATGTATTCCCCCTTTTTTCTCTTTTTGTATAAATTTTTTGTCATAGTGTTTTGTATTTTTTTAATTGTATTAAAATTTAATTTCATTTAAAATCCCTTTTTCAACCCTGAGGTCACGATTTTAAAGGACTTCATTGTGTAACGCGGAATTGCATTTGCTAAACTTACGTTTATCTGCTATGATCATTGCAAATCCAGTATGTTAATTTAATTAATTTAAAAGTTTTTATTTTCTGGAAATATATTAGATTGTAGAAAGAAGATGGATAAGGTAAGCAAACTTTTCCTTTATTTTAATTAAAAATTTAGCAAAAAAACTGTTACTAGAAAGCAAGTATTAAGTGTTTCCAGTATCAGCTCAACGGCAAGATCTATTTATCCTTTGATAATCATAAAAGTTGTTCATTAATATATTAAAAGGTGGTATAAGAAGTTTAAAAAAGTGTTAAATTTTTTTTAGTATAAGTGACATTTTTAAAAATACTATTAAACTCTCAATATTATCTAAAAGGTTTTTTGGATGAAATATGTAAAATAATCGTCTTAAGTATTCCAAACCATATAATCATGCCCCCAACTCCGACTCAGAAAAATAACTTCAAATTTGTCAAAATTAACAGGGCATAAAAATATTAAGCTAAAAATAAGTTTATAGTGGAAATAAATAATATTTTAATGAAAGGAAATTTATGATATTTATTATTCTTTTGTATGACCGCAATATTTTTTCCAGTTTGTAATTTCTTTAAAAATTACCACTTATTACTCGAACTATACTAGTTCTTAAAAAAGAAATCTTAAAACGCATATATGCATGGAAATATAACTAAGAATGAAGAAATCCCTCCTGGAAAAGCCCCTTGAAGCATCTCTTCCAAACTCAATGGTTGGTAGCAATGTGAAGGTAGTTTATATGCCGCCGGGGCCAACTGCTAGCCAGTCTGGCCCTGCCCCAATGTTATTTCATCAATGTTAACTCAATTTTAACCGGCACCTGTTAATTTCCGTTATTTGAAGAATAAATTTTTTACAGTGTACAGTACAACCTAGGGATGCAATACTATTCTGACAATTTAACTTACCACCAAGTTTTCTTTGATTGAGTTTGAGTCATAGATTTGTACATTTTTGTCGGACATCTGATTGTAGTCAAAGGCCCGGCCCAGCACAATGGCCGTGGTTATCATTGGGATGATCATGGTGACTCTTCAAATCTTGAAATAAATGCAAAAATTAATGTCATTTTATAGATATAGTAGCTGGTATTGTCACAATTCGAAAAATCTTACATACTTAGATAAGAGTACCTCAAGTAATATAGTTTCTTGAATTTAGTGTATCTTGACAAACGATTGGTAACAGAAAGGGGGGAATGCTTTAAGAAAGAAGGGGGAAGGAAGGAGAAATAAAAGGACTAAATAAATGCAGAGAAAAAGATAAATAAAAAAGAACGAGAATATTTTATGAAAGAAAGAGAGTGAGAAATAAAATTGGAAGGCAATTATAGAAGAAAGCAAATGGGTTATAAAAAAAGATATAGAATGAGAGGAGTAAGTTAAAAATGTTAAAAGAGAGATAGTGTGTTTTGGAAAGATAGAAACTAAAGCAAAATGGATGTTGCCACATTCAGTATAATAGAAAACATGAACATACATATTTGTAAATATTTTTACACTAAATCACGCTAAAATGTTATGATTTTATATTGAAAATTCTGGCATTTACCGTGGAATGGAATAATTAAGTTTTCATCAAAGAGGACATTTTATTTTTAAAAATAAAACTAGCATTTAAGTTTTTAGTAAATAAATTTTATTTTCTCCACGCAAAGCATTTTCTGTTAAGAGTTGGGGGGACTTGTTAACCCTTTATGTCCCACTTCCCAATGTTTCAAATTTGTCCAATTTTCGTCATGTAAGAACAAATTTAGTTTACTTATAGTTGCAGTTACGTAAACTTGGCATATTTTGGATGAGGATGAGGGAAATAATTTGGGGCATAACCATCCTGCATACTATTTCAAACAAACTCTTTTCCACGAATCCATATAGTCAAGATTGTTTTGGGATTGGGATTAGAGAACACAACTATAGCAGCGGTTCTTAAACTTTTGATAGCCGTGGCTCCCCGCTATGTAACAGCCAGACATTTTGATTTGTCCAAGATTTTGAGCACCCAAAGCCTTAACCAGACTTTTGTTTCGGGGGCGGATGGTGACCACGAATTGAACGTTATTCCTAAGGTACTTCCATACGAGTACATTTACACGCTGAGTTTAGATTACTTAAAAGTAGTATTTAGATCATATGATCCATATTATTTCAAAATTTTACTATTATTCCAAGTTATATAGGATATAGGGGTCTAGGAGTCACCCCCAGAAAAAACTTTGAAAATTCACCACAAAAAAAGAGTGTCTTAGCTTATTTTGAGACATTTTTGGATACAACCAAAGAGAACAGCTCCATTGAAAACCACAAAATTTTCGAAAAACAATTACAAATAGACGTCCAAATTTCAATGCGGTTGGGATCCTACACCAGGAAAATTTTTGAGATTCACCCCTTAAACTAGTGTGTTCATCTTATTTTGAAACTATTTCAGAAATACTCAAAAGTAGCTTGAATGTACTCAAGGTACTAACTCACAGACCCCCTAGTTGGGAGTTGAGGACCCCCGGGGTCCCCAGATCCCACTGAACTATAGCGTTATACCATGGATTGTGTGAACTACAATAAATGCTTACCTATGACAGATGAAAAAGAGTCAATAAAACCGCCTTCAAAAGTTCAGGACCTAACCAAAGGCCCTCTCTGAGAGTCCTTGATCCGCTGCTAAGCACAGAGGACCTATCACAATCCATCTTAGATGACCCAGCAAGTCCGTTTGGTGTCTGATTTCCATGAGTCAGTACCTGGAGAAACACTTTCATAGCTTGCTATACCTCAAAACACTGTAGTCATCAGATAAGCACAGACGGTGCTTACTTCGCGACTTAAGAGAGTTATGATGTTGTAGCAGTTTAGCAGGATTTTTTAGAGTTTTCACATGCATTGATTTGCCAAACGATGTTAATTTTTCTGTATTAGACGGCTTAATTTTTTTTCAGTCTGCATCAGTAATTCTGCTTTAGTGGCTTCTTCTTGCTAAGTACTAAAGAAATCCGTCTGATAATGCTAAGTTATTTTGGACCATTTCCGCATAAAGGCAGAAGAAAATCTGAACACTTATAAATACTTGAACTTGTTTAGATATGATATAAGACATTCAAAGACATAAGGAATTCAACATTAAGTTTGTTGTTTGTGTAATTCATATCAATGGAATTTTTCCTTTTAAAAATTTTGGTATATCCAATGGATTATTTTAGAATTTTACCCCAGGATTTTTACTAAAAGATTTTTTTACTCCAGCGTACGCCCTGTTCTGCATTCTCAACCAAACAGAAAGGCGGCATGTCTTCACAATCACAGTCATACTCGATATTAAAGCATGGAAAGATATTGTATAAATACAATTTAAACAAAAATAACATAAAAAAGAATAAACCCCTTGATTTAAGGGATTTAGTTCGAAATTTCGATGTTGGTCGTTTTGGAGGGAAACTGAAATCGATTATCAGCTGTAAGTTTTGCACCGGATCAAAAGTATAGCCTCTACTAAAACGTTGATTTTTTTCCGGAGAAAAATAAAACTCGATCTTTACTTCTGAATTTTACAATGGAGTGAAACTACACTCTTAAAACAACAGTCTCAAAAATGAGTAAAAGTTTCTCAAATCGGAGTATGTCACGCACTCAAACAGGCTCCGATCCAAATTTACTCAAATTTGAAAACATGCATGTACTCATTTTTGAAAATGTGCAGATACTCAAAAATAAAGCATCATATACTCATTTTTTAATTCGTCCATGAAATTCTTTTAAAGAAGGTTGAACAAAACCATGACGTGCGACGTCACAACGTTGTGTTACACGTAATCACACCATAAGAATGTTATTTGACAGCAAATATATCAATTTCTAAATCTAAACTGAAAATAAACATAATTTGAGTGGTGATCATTAAATTGTTTGAAACCGTGTATGTCTGGTTAGGGTGTCCCTTATATGACAAAGAAATAAATTTCTTGCGAATTTGAAAACGGTTACCCTCTACTTTTTTTATAAATGCCTTGACCTATTCAGATATAAAATTTTATCCTTCTAAGATGATATTAACCTGTGCAAAATCTTAATTACAGATGGTCAATGTGTCTCTTTTTGTCTCTTTTATGGCAGAATTTTTTTTTTGGGAAATTGAAAAGTGATACCCTCTACTTTTTTTATAAACTCCTTGACACACCTATTCAGATATAAAATTTCATCCCTCTACTATAATATTAATCCGTGCCGAACCTCAATTGAAGATGGTCAAACAAGCTAAATTACCAGCTCGCGCCCGCTAATACTCACTACTTTTTTTTTCTTTTCCTACTTTGTTCAGGCTTTTTTTTATATAAATTTATAATTTTGGCCATTGCAATGTAATATTATTCGGTCTGAATGGTCGTCTACCTCTAAATTTTAACTTCACGAATGATAAAAAACAGCACCGCAAAAATTTGTCGATTATTTTGTAACTTAGGTCCAGTAATCTGGTGACTAGAATCACCAACTAAGTAAATTGGTTTACCTTCACTTTGCTAATTTCTTTTAAAAGCGGTTGAGGACATTTTAGACCTTTTAATGTTACATTTCTATGGCCAAACGTATAATGAAATATAAAAAAGTTTAGCGGGCGCGTTCCGGTATTTTAGCTTGCTTGACCATCTTCAATTGAGATTCGGCACGGGTTAATATTATCGTAGATGGATGGAAATACTGAATAGGTGTTGTTTGTTGTTGTTTCTAATTTCCAGTTGTTCAAGCGAAAGCTAGACCAACTCCATGAGTCCAAAGACTTTCAGAAAGTCCCGAAATAGAAAAGGCTTAAGTAGAAGGTCGTCATAGGTAAAATCCAGAAAGCTCAAAATGTGCTCGGGAGATACTTGGTCATTTCTACATTTGATACATGTCTTGAAGACCCTCTGCCCCTGTTCATAAGAAAGTCCCCTTAAATGATAAATGTAAGGCATTAAGGGGACTCGGTACCAAAAAATAATTAATTTTTTATTTTTGAGTTTTTTATTAGTTTTTGGTGCCAAATTATCTGTTACCATCATGTAACGGAATATTAAACACAAAAAGTTTTAAAAAATTTCATTATTTTTAATATTAAAAAACAACAAGAATTTCAAAAATTTCACTAAATTTCGAAACGCTACTCCAGCTTCGTTTTTCCCTTTCCTTTCCAGCTTTTTCATTTTTATGTAAATATGTTCTGTAGTATAATTTAATGTGGGGGATATTGGATAATCATAGTATTTTTTGAGAAAAAAAACTTTTCGGTGATTCCCATTTAAAAACGTAAAAATTCTATGATTTTTACCCTATTTTGCATAATAAAAAAATTCTGGACCAAAATCATTAAATTTTGGAATTTTCATTTGATAAAATTACTCTATTGAATATAAATACCAAGTTTCATAATATTTGGTTCAGTAGAAAAAAAGCCTTATGGTTTTAAGTGCTAAAAAAGTAGTTTTGAAAAATATTTATTAATATTTCAAGAGGATTGTTGGTTTTCACTTTAACGTAAGGCCAAAACAGATATGACGTCAATCAATTCTAATCAAATGCAAAATGTCGATTAATGATTATACCCATGGATTTGAGAGCAAAATCCTTAACTTGATATTTTGACCTATTTGGTGGTACTGAGTCCCCTTAATAAAAAAAGTAGTGGGTAACCGTTCTCAAATTTGCAACAAATTTTTTTCTCTCATACAGGGTGTATCTGAAATGGTGCAACAAACTTTCAGAGATGATAGTACTCATCAAGACGAACAAGAATCGGTATAGAAAGGGGGTCACAGACCAAATCCCAGGGAGTTAAAAATGGAGCGACACTCCAAAAAATCATTGAAAAATTCAATTTGTAGAAGAACTACTATTGGTAAAAACTTAATTATGGTCTCAATAATTGTGAATTAATATGATCTTTAAAATTACCTCAAAGGTATTCACTTTAAAATTTGTTTTATCATGAAAAAAGTTAAAAAACACGAAAAAATATGAAAACTCTGCCAAAACCTTATTTTGTATTTCGAAATCATTTCTTTTGATTTGATAATCTGAAAGATTATAGTTTAAAACCCTTAAGTCCAAAGTTTCACGTAAATACAATCAATATTAAACGCTTGAGATCCTGTTAAAGTTTGTTTTTTGCGTGCGCTAACAGCCGTTCTGGAAACAGCTCTAGAAAACTGTTTCCGCACGCAAAAAACAAACTTTAACTGGATCTCAAGCGTTTAATATTGATTGTATTTACGTGAAACTTTGGACTTAAGAGTTTTCAACTATGATCTTTCAGATTACCGATTCAAAAAAAGGGATTTCGAAATACAAAATAAAGTTTTGGCAGATTTTTCACATTTTTGTGTTTTTTAACTTTTTTCATAATAAAAAAAATTTTAAAGTGAAGACTTTTGAAGTAATTTTAAAGATCATATTAAACCACAATTTTCGAGACCATAATTAAGTTTTTACCAATAGTAGTTCTTCTACAAATTGAATTTTTCAATGATTTTTTGGAGTGTCGCTCCATTTTTAACTCCCTGGGATTTGGTCTGGGACCCCCTTTCTATACCGATTCTTGTTCGTCTTGATGAGTACTATCATCCCTGAAAGTTTGTTGCACCATTTCAGATACACCCTGTATAAGAGCCACCCTAATATTTAATACCAAATGTTTTTTATTAAATATTTTTTTGGAACCTTAATAATTTAAATATTTATAGCAGCAGATAAAACTTTTTACAATTTAACGGTGAGTGTTTTGTGGGAAAAGCATACCAACAAAAGCAACAGATCATACCAACCCAAGAAGCACAAACGTTAAAGATTCGTTGAATGTTGTTCATGTGTAAGTCTAGATTTTGTTTACTTCTAGTTGCAGTTGCGTAAACTTTTATATTCGATGGCTACTAGGGAAATTCATTTTTAAGCTACTTAAGATGGTTTATCGGAGACTTCTCCCATAGCCCCTTCTGCGAGCTGCTAATGGCAAGTTAAACCTCTTCATCTTTATAAATCTTAGTGATCCTTACCATAGAGCACATTTTCCCCTTCAATTTCTTTTACAGAAAATAATCTATTAACTAACAGGATAAATAAATATACCCTTAAAGATTTAATAATAGCTTTGAATATAGACTGTTTTTCAGTATTTGATTGTTAGTACAGTCGAATCCGCTTAATGTGATCACGGTTAATGTTATCAATCGGATAATGTTATCGAAATCGACTGGTCCCGATCATTCCTATTTAATTTAATGTAAAATACTTCGTTTTATGTGATCAACTATGAATCATCATTCCGCTTAATATTATCAAAATTTGTCCATATCCCCTTTAAAACGACCGCTTTTGAGTTCAAATTTCATATTGAAGGTCAATTTTTACAAGTAAACATCTTCCCCATGAGAGCATCTGGCGCTTCTTTTTTCTGAAACTCAGTATGAGTAAGAAAAAGAAAACATTCCGCATATTCGCATATATTGAAAGAAAATAGTTTAAGGGGGGGGTCCGAATTCATGCTTATGATTGGTTAAAAAACACCAAGATCGAAGCTTTGCAGATGTCTGATAAGAGATTTGAACTTTCCCTTGTTCACTGGAATTCAGATTATGTTATAAATAGGTGGTTATTAGAGTGGAAGGATATAATGGAGTGGAAAAGAGAGACATTTCTATACAAATAAAAATACAAAGTAAGCGATTATTTTACTTTTATTAATTGAACTACTCTTATATTTACCCCTTAAAATTTAGTTTAAAAATAGTGTTTTGGATACATTTATTACGATAACATGATTTTGATTTTAAAGTAAACAATCTAGTTACACTGTTTGCTGCTTTTTGATATGAGATCGCTTATTGTTATCGATCGGATAATGTTATCAGTTTAGTCTCGGACAATTGCGATCACATTAAGCGGACTCGACTGTATTTAGAATTCTTTGTATTCCATAGATGGAATGCAAGAAGGTAATGCTGTTCTACTTTTATATATGTATTTATGTCTTGAACCAAGTTATGGCGTCTTCAAAAACCACAAATTAGTTAGTACACTATTTTTGGCTGCGCACTCAGTATAGATCTCAAATGGTTTTACATCAACATGGGGTCTTAGTTTCCATTCAGTTACTTATTTCGCATTTAAGAGTTTTGAGTAATGACATTCCCTCATAGTGGAGAACTATCATACACATAACTGTTTTTGAAAGGATAAAAATTCCTGTCTTTCTTAAACTATTTTGATATCAAGACAAATAAGTTATATAACATTTTAGTATAGTTTTGTTTTATAGACATTTTAAGGAGGAATTCCAAAAATGGCCTTCCCCCCTTCCAAAAAATTCCAGGTATTACAAATGCATATTGTAGAATATATACTTTTTCCTTACTTAATAAGTTCAAACATTTTACAAACTATTGACTGATATTGTCAGTGGATGTTACTAATGGCAGTATTCACTGTTAACCTGACCGGCGGTTAATCATGAGTCGAAACTCTGATTGGCGGAAAACTTTCCTTCTAATCAGAAGTTTGAATACCAGTTAACCATTGACCATTGGACAATTTAATTGCAAACACGGTTGTAACGACCGTTTTGACCGCTAGGCTAACCGGTGGTTAATTGAGAGTCAAACTTATGATTGGGAGTTGAAGAAGGAAAACTAGTTTTCCGCCTATCGGATGTTTGACTTAACCGCTGGTCACTTAAATGGCAAATACGGCCCCGTGTTCACCGCTAACCCAACCGGCGATTAATCGGCAGTCGAACTTCTGATTGACAGTTACAGTTAAAGATGGAAGACTAGTTTCCTGCCAATAAAATTTTAGACTCCCGGTTTGGTTAGCGGTGTGTTGTGAATTGTATGAGTATCTGCCTGGCCACTAATTGAGAAGGGCGCTGCAATCGCAGTAGCCATATATTTTATTCGTGTGTTTGTAATTGACGAGTGAAGAGGCGGAAGGATGCTCCCGCAACAATAAAACTATGTGAAACTACAGTCTGCTATTTTTTTGAGTTGAGTAATTCTTATTTATAAGTTAAAGGAGTTATCGATGGGCCAAAACACGGTAAATATGTTCAAAAAGATAATTTCACAAAACAAAGCTAGTCGGATTTTCAACAGTTCAATTATAGGTGTAATATCACAACTCTCAAGCATCACCTCCAACCGTGGACCGGTTTTGTCCTTGTTAGGGCTCATCAGCAAGGTTTAGGATGGTAACGCAAGAGAGCGGAGGGCAAGTACTAGTCTAGCCGACTATAACTGAAAAAGTGGTGACCATTGATTATAGTCCTCCACTCATCTGCTGGAATGACAATGACATTCCTAGGACAGATTTAATTCCAGAAAGGCAAGGTAAATTCTTAATTCTGGAATTAAATCTGTCCTAGGAATACCATTGTCATTCGAGCAGATGAGTGGAGGACTAATCAATGGTCACCACTTTTTCAGTTACAGTCGGCTAGACTAGTACTTACCCACCGCTCTCTTGCGTTACCGTCCTATACCTTGCTCATGAGTCCTAACAAGGACGAAACCTGTCCACGGTTGGAGGTGATGCTTGAGAGTTGTGATATTACACCTATTGTCCGCTTAACCAGCAATAACCGGTGAACTTCTCTTACAATTCAATTATACTTTAATTTCAGATTTCTAAATATTCAATACACACTTCATTTTCCATAACAAAACTACACAAAAAAATCAACACGTTTCCACCGAACCAAAGTTTCTTCTCTCTATCTTGAACACACAACACATGGTGTGAACTTCTGCGCTTCGTCTTCGTCGCACTCGTCACACTTTTGCCAAACGGGAACTAGCTTCATAGCTGTGTCGTCGTTTCCCGAATACAAGGCTTCTGTGTCGGGCGTTCCGTCAAAGCAAATGAAGTGAGAATCCATAATGGGATTCATCACCAAAAACCCGCTGTATTCCTTTTTCATCCCGTCTGGGCATTCTGTCCTGTGAAGGATGAAGAAACAAGCATGTAAAAACGTTAAAAGTAGAATGAATAGATAAAATTTTAATTAAGTGTTAACATTTTACTGTATTTAGGTAATTTCTTCCTGTTTAATAGCTAAAACACTGATCCAAACTCGTAAGCCAAAGATCCCTAATATCTTTAAAAGGATTTCCAATCATAAATTATATGATTGCATCAGTTTTATGAATACTCTTTGCCATTTTCTTTAATCATCAGCAGTAACATCTACAAATATGCGTTAATCCAAGACCCTCTTATGGATGGCCTCATAACTCGGACTTGTGACGTCAAACCTAAGGTGAAATGAGTGAATTTGCAATATTATTGCAAGTGTATGAAGTATAGAAACTTTTTTTTTAACTCCGCGTGTTATGTATCTCTTCATAAACATTCTAAATTCCAAAAATATTTCAATTATCATCCGATTTTATATATTTAGTATCCCAAACAGACGGTATATCCAATTACATAGGTAAACATACAATTAAATATAGAAGGAACACACACAAAAAGACATTAATATAGGCATTTACAAAAAGAAGACCGACAATACACATAACAATATAAAATGACAAAGCTGTTGACAAATTAAACTGAACTATTAATTATATCTCTTCTGAACTTAACAAGACTGTCAAAAAATATCATTATGGGGTAAATTATTGATTATTTTTTGTACTAATGGTTGGTCTTTCAAGTAATTTTTAGTAAAAAAAGGTTCTAATTAAGTTGTTTGATTTCTTATTAAATATTGTGGAACAATTAAATTGAATTCTTGTAAATTGTTGTTGTTGTTGTTGTCGTGTGCCACTTGGAATTACCAAGCTCCACAAGGATTCAAGGCAAAGGGGGTGCGGCTCCTGAGAAAGTGAGGCCCATAAATGGCAGGAGTCCGACTTCTGCCTCATGAGATGATAGATGCTGCCACTATCTATCGCCACCTCCACAATTTTGCCATGCGTCTGAAGGGGAGGGAAATAGTCTCCAGACACCTGGACCCGTGGTAAACTGCGCCATGACGGACCACAGGACTTTCGGACCCACAGATTTAGCGAGCACGTACTCCGCATATACTCGATGGGTCTTTAGCGGTGTCGGGAATCGAACCCGGGACCCTTCGATCCCGAAGCCGATGCCTTTACCACTAGGCTCCCCACAGCCAATTCTTGTAAATTAACCCTCTAAAGTAGTTTTTATATCCCCATAGACTTAACATTGCAAATTTACTGATTTCTCCCAACGTTTGACGTCACAAGTCCAAGTTATGTGGTCATCTATACAGAAGATCTTGGTTAATCATTAATTTCATTGTAAAGGTGAGTTGTAGAGAAAGATATATCTGTTTCGACGTCTATTATGCGTTAAAGTTTTAGATTCCCTAGCGTTATAAGTCTAGATGGCCATGACTAATTGTTTTAGTCTTAAATAGGTGTTATAAAATTAAAGACTTAGCAATAAAGATCAATAGTAGATCAATATACCTGGAGGGAATAGTCATAATGATCGTTGAGTTTTCAAGTATACAGAAAGCGCAGAAGGCGGGTCCAGTGTTGAATGTAGGGTCCTGGTAAGTAACACCATTGATTATGGAGACTGGACCGTTGTTGGCATCAGACTCTTCCAAGTTAGGATTGCTGTCCAGGCAAATATAGTTACCACCGTTTCCGTAGCCTTCAGTGGTGGTAGCGGCATAGCCAATATATACAGGCTCGGGACTCGGAGAAGTGCAGTTTACACTACCCCAATGGATGTAGTGCGTTGATCCACTGGAAAAGGGAGTCCATTCATAAGGTATTTCTTCCTGAAATTAATTATGCAGTCTTTATGATAAAGATCCAGAGAAATTATTGACGCGTTTCAAAATGACAGGTTGGCTAAATTGTTTATCTTAATGAAAACTACCACATTATTTTGAAAAATCTAACCACAGTGGAAATGCTCAAAATATTTGACTTTGGATCCAGGTATTTTTTATTTATTTCGGTGAGAATTCTCATATTGGAGACCTTGATTAGTTCGATTAGTTTATGTTTTTTCATGTTTAGTATTTTTTTTATTACTTAGAGAGATTTTTTTATGGTTTGGATAGGTCGACCTTCGTGGTAAAAATACAGGTCATATACAGGGTGTAAAGGAAAGTCCCTTTACCCTGTAATAAGTTGCTAACGGAGCAAGCTAAAGATATGCAGTTAAGGTAACGGTATAGTAAAGTGACCATGCCCTATCCGATGCAATAATTTTCAACGCCATCAAGCGGAAATTTTAGGAGTTAAAAATTTTATTTTGAAAACTATTAAATATATGCTAAAATAGTCAATTACTAAGTTGTAGAGCAGCATCGATTTAGAATAAAAGACACCTTTAGCATATCTTGAATAGAACCCCTAAAACGCACGCTCAATTAGGTTGAATTTACGTAGATTTTACGTCTCAAAACGCTTCTCACGAGGCGAAAATGAGAAATTTTCAATTTAATAACTTAAGTAAATAACTAAAAGTATTCTTATATATACTCCTGTTCATAAAAAATGCAACACCAAGAAGGATTTGTCCGATCAACTTGAAATTTTCAGGGTATGTTCATTATGGTTTGATTATTAAATGATATCAAATTCAGAGCTATAGCGCATGCTCGAGCTGAGCAGTGTCTTCTCAACCACTGATTTATTCGTATATTTGGGGGCCTGTAACGGAACGTTAAGGGCTTGTAAGAAGGTTGTCTACCGTTGATTATCTTGTCATTAGATGTTATTATACCCCTTAGACCTTAACGGATGTCATATAAACATTTAACAGAGTGTTAAAGAGGATCAATGTTAGGCCTCCTGGAGGGGTGTTTTTCAAACTGTTTTACCTCTGGTCAGATGAAGGGAAACCGGACAATATTGATATGGGTTTGAAAGCAGAGGTCCAAAAAGGGTAAGGCGAGTTGAAAATTGGGGTCTGGACCCCTTATAGTCACGCCAGCACGGGATGAAAGAGGCTTCATTCACATGGCAGTGCCGGATCATTGAGGGACTTTTCGACATGTTTCAAATTGTTAGAATACTGCTACGGGTCTATCATTCTCTGCCCCATCAGTTAATCGGTCGTCATTGCACCAAAATTCACCAAGTATCGATTTTTTTTCAGCGCTCCATCGATGGAATTCCATCGGTGCATAAAGCTACCATGGGATCCACAAAAAAATATTTTCGCATGATTACTGATAACAAATGGTCCTTTTAAAGAAATCCCCCTTCAATTTTGGTTAACATGACACCTAAATTGGGTTTGGACGTTATGCCGAAAATCGCAATTTTTGGAGTGTTTTATCTTGAGTCTGTGGTGAAGAAGAGAAGTGTTTTGACCTGGAGCACTATTGGGTACCATGGGCAACCTCATTAGATAAAAAATGAGGGCAATCTCATTTCTTAAAAAAAATTCTAAAAATTTTTGGAGCCAAAAGTTATGCCCTACCTTTGAAGCGATCCTGAAGCTGTAATTCATCAGAACACATGTTTTTTGGAATGTTTTAAACTTACTTTACATCCAATAAAGACAGTTTCTTTCTCCACAAATTTCTTCATTCAAAATTTCACCTATGGAGCTCGACTAAAATTTCGTTGGTTTGTCCTTATGCTTAAAATGCTTGTTATGTTGCCAATATTGGCAAACTTTGGGTTTGGGATGAATCTTAGATGAAAATCCACTCCTCAGTCAAAATTTCAATCTGTTTGATTCGATGACCTGTCGTATAGAGGCTCTCATTGCAGCGCGTATGGAAGACATTAAACACTGATTTTCGATATTAAATTTTATTCTTTTGTTCTGAAAATTATATCATTTCTTTGTATCCACAAAGATCACTTGCTGTGTAAATTTCATCAAAATCTAACAAGTCCTTCATGGTGTTGCATTTTTTATGAACAGGAGTATACCTCATTAAATTGAAAATTTTTCATTTTTTCCCCGTGAGGAGAGGGGTTCTATTACAGATATTTTTTGCTAGGTGTCTTTTCCTACTAAATCGATGCTGCTCTACAACTTAGTAATTGATTATTTTAGCATATTTTTAATAGTTTTTAAAATAAAATTTTTAACTCCTAAAATTTCCGCTAGATGGCGTTGAAAGTTGTTGCATCGGATAGGGCATGGTCACTATACTATACCGTTACCTTAACGGCCGAGCTTTAGCTTGCTCCGTTAGCAATTTATTTCAGGGTAAAGGGACTTTCCTTTACACCCTGTATAATGACTCCGTTATGGTCAGTTTGCATACCATATGGGTTGAGTAAGGATAATCTAATTTTCTTATTGATATTTCGACAAAACACAGATATTTTTAAAGTAAGTTTTATCTATTGATTTTCTTTTTTATTTAACATTATTTTCCCGGTTTCTTTGAGGTTTATCCTTAATTCTTATTAGACGTAACCACCAGAGACCATGTTGCTCTTAATCCCTTATATCCTTGATAAAACAGCTTGTTAAAAAAACAGAACATTGTTATATAGAACACACACTTAAGGATTATTATAAATTATAATTTTAAAATTTATACATTAAATTTAATGATTTTACTAACAAGAAACCATCATCATTATTTTAGAATGCATTTATTTGTGTATTTATTAATATCTATTCTAAAAAAAGTTTTTGATGAACGGTTTCCAGAGAAAAACTTTTTAATTACTGATCCGTATAGCACATTTTTGGTATCAAACTATTCAGATTATTTTCAGGGTATACAATAAACCTTTAGAATTTCTAAAAAAATGATCGATTATAAAATATTTAATTTTTTTTAGATTACGGATAAGGTTGTAGTTACAAAGCAAGTACTTTAAAACAATTTTTTATGCATCGAATCACAACCACTGAGCTATCACAACGACCATTTGACGCCATATTTTATAATGAAAAAAAATTTCTTCACTTTTTAAAAATGTACCTTAGAGTACTCTCTAAATTGAATATCAATCAAAGACGGATAAAAGTATTCTGAAAAGTTACAGATATGCTATTTCATACTAAAATTGGAAACATTTTGTATGAATTTTATAATTTTTAGTCTGATAATAGAAATAAATTGTAAGCATTGAGTGACTGTAAATTGAGTATCCTATTATTTTCAATGGATGAAAAGGTATTGTTTAACAAGTCTGGGTTTAAACAAAAATATGAATAATGAAACACTCATATGAATATTGAGAATATGAATTGACAATGAATATTGAGAATATGAATTGACAATGAATTTTGAGAATATGAATTGACAATGAATATTGAGAATATGAATTGACATTGTATTAGTATTAGTTTAATTATTAACGTGTAAGGCATACAAAATTATTAAAATTAAACTATAAGCATATTGAACTTACGATTTGAT
Source organism: Tetragnatha versicolor (assembly GCA_024610705.1). Lineage (NCBI taxonomy): Eukaryota > Metazoa > Arthropoda > Arachnida > Araneae > Tetragnathidae > Tetragnatha > Tetragnatha versicolor. The sequence goes on from JANDEH010000013.1 coordinate 11,346,135, forward strand.
GCTGCAAACGGATCAGATCTCTCATATACCGATTGGGTATATTATCTTTACCAACACCGTATGCTTCAAAAGCTTCATCAAAATGATGCAAATCTTCTCCTTCGGTTAAATCCAAATCACTAATGGCGTGAATCATCTGCTTGTGGGCATTAAAAACTTTTTCGTAAAATTTATCAATCTGCAACAAGAATAAATTCGTATTTTTTATCACATATAAGGATTCCGTATGAAGCAATAGAAGCTCCTATAAAAGCGATTAAAAGCTGTGTTCTAGAATGTTGTAATCTAGTATAGAAGTATATTGTGTTTACATTGTGTTTCCTTAGTGTTTTAAAAGTGCTTCACGTTTTTGCAGTGTAGTTTACCTCGTTCTGCTGTTCATCGGTCCATATCTTCTTAGCAGCCCAACTTTTAAATGCTGCTAGAGCCATGTTTAAGTCATCGTACTTGTTGACGGCTTCGTCACACAGGTTATCCATGGCCCTTCAGGGCAGAGAAGATATATTAGCTGGTGGCCAATCGGTTATCAATAAAAACTAAGTCAGAATTCTGCAGAGTTGTTCAAAATTAGAGGAACATAAAGTAATAATGTTGTAGGGGACACAGAGAACCTGAACAGAGAATCCATGATGACCATCGGCTCTAATAAGAATTTAAAAAGAAAGCATTGGCCTTACTGATCAGAGCTAAAAAAACTACAGAAAAATTTATCAACCTTAAGCCCAAAAATAAGCTCAAAATAACTGAAGTTTCAACTCTTGTCTTGGTTTTATGTATAATACTGGATTTTTCTGGTTTTAACCTTAAAGGATAAAGTGTCAATTTCCACTTGCTCTGGATTATTCAGTCTCCCATGCTCCCTTACAACTAGGGTTCTAAATATTTCCGAAGGAATCGATTCCTGCAGGAATCGAATCTTAGGAATCGTACTTAATTTTCTAATGAATACAGATAATTAACAATTTTGTTCACTAATTAGATAATTAGTGAACACTGATAATTCGTTCACTAATTAGATAATGAGTAATTAATTGTTGTTTTGCAGCAGGAATCGAATCTTAGGAATCGTACTTAATTTTCTAATTAATACAGATAATTAACAATTTTGTTCACTAATTAGATAATTAGTGAACACTGATAAATCGTTCACTAATTAGATAATGAGTAATTAATTGTTGTTTTGCAGCAGGAATCGAATCTTAGGAATCGTAATTATTTTCTAATTAAAACATAAAATAAAACAATTTTTCACTAATTAATTAGTAGTTTGATAATTAATTAATAATTTACTGGTTATTAGTTAAATTAATAATTTACTCTTTATTTGTAATAGAAATAGATAAGTTCGCTTCTACTTTTTCGATACTGGCCCTAAGGAATCGATTCCAGGTTGGAATAGAACTTCAGGAATCGAATCCAAGAATCGAAAGAATGGAACCTCAAGAATCGATTCTGAAATCGAATTGAACGATTCTTTAGATCCCTACTTACAACTCCCTCCGATTCCTATATGTGATTCTTAGTTGTCCTAGCATTATGTTCCTAGCATAATGTTCCTAGCATTATGTTCCTAGCATAATGTTCCTAGCATTATGTTCCTAGCATAATGTTCCTAGCATTATGTCCTAGCATTATGTTCCTCTAGTTTTGAATCACCATGTAAAAGAAAATAAGTTACATGGGATATTGATAAAATGTCCCTATTAATATTTTAATGTTAAAATTACGTACATGCTGTAGTTTTCGATCCCATTTTTACTTACGAACTCCTTGGTCCAAACTTGAATTTCGGATCCAAAGTGTATAGAGGAACGATGTCCAGTTTAAGTGGACTGCCCTTTCCTCCGTTGATTTGGCCCACTAGAGAAGGATAACTGTCGATCAGCTTCACAACTGAATTGGCATCCTTTAGAGATGGTATGTTGCCTCCGGTTGTAGCGTAAGCCTTGATTGAGAGCTTGTAATGAGATCCTATTTTCTTGTTCAGCTCTTCCAAGTTGCCTTAAAGAATTATTGAGATTTTAAAAAATATATATATATGGCTAAATGTCTATAAAATGGCACTATTATTGGATGTGATTGGAGTAATATATATTTCCGGTTTGTGTACTTGATCTCAAGGATCCGCTTATAAACCTTCATCAAGTCTGACAGACACAAACATAACTTTTGCTGACCCAGAGGGAGATAAAATATCCCCCAGGGAAAGGCCGGAATCGAACCGACGACAGGTACAGCGTGCAGGCTGATAGAGTGGTCGGCATGCTCACCAGACTACCTGGTGTTAAGAGGTGTGACCACTATTATGAGTCAAATCTAATATAGTGTTATTATAGTTAAAGTTTTGGTTTAAAAAGACTGTAAAAAAGAACTGGTTGGAATGACCTAATATTTCATCCTATACCTGAAGCGAGGGATTTTTTGTTATAAGAAAATATAGTTCTTAAATGAATCGTTATTGGAACTGCATGAATTATTACTGAGACTTGGCCGTATTCACCGGTAACCTGACCGGCGGTCAGGTCAGGAAACCAATTCATTATTTTCCTTCCACCAATCAGAGGCTGTAACCATGGTTTCCTGACCTGACCGCCGGTCAGGTTACCGGTGAATACGGCCGCTAGAAACAAGTAAGATTTTGGGGTAATCATTCATTATATTTTCAGGCAAAATATTCGTAAGTATTGCAGTCACTTAAATTTATGTTTTGTAAAATCATATGAAAGGGTGGGGATGTAAAAGTGGGGTTTGAAGTTATAAAAGAAATTTAAGATTTTTATCTATAGACTTGACTCGATATGTTTGGACTAAACACAAATCCTTTTATCAAATGGAAAATAACTCTGAGCCTCTTCCAGGAAATAGAAATTAGACTCAATACCTTTGTGGACAACTGTGTTTAGTTTCAAGAAGGATATTGAGGAATTTATAAATTAAAAAATCAAGAGGAATTACGTGACATCTATTGCAAAAGGTGAGACTGGGAGATGTTTCGCATACACAATGGATAATCTGAGTTCACACTAAACCAATATTTTGGTCTTATATCCTCAAAAAAGATTAGGAAAGGAAAGGAAATGTCTAGAAAGAATGATATGGAAAAAAGGAAAAAAATTATAAATATGAGTCTAAAAATTGAAATACATTTAAGTTCGGGGAAAACTCATAAGAACTTTCTATTTTTTAACCTTTTCAGACCTAGCCACCTCAAATTTTCCATTGGATTCAGTAGTGATCTCTGGCAGCTTAGGATTGATATGTTTAAAAATCAAATATAATTTTTTCGTTCTGATAATCACTTACCGGCCACTTTGGCATCCATACGACCAGATAGAGATATACTCCCAGACAAAAAGGCCTTGATTTTCTCCATATTTTCTGAAGAGTCGGCTACCATCCTGTAAGAAACCATGAGCCTTCCTCCATAGGTTATACTTCTAATGTAATGGGTGCCTACGTCCCGGGGTCGCCTTGATTTCCACTCATTTCTTTGTTTTGTGTAACCAGGAAATGTCTCTGTAAGCTAAAATAACTCATTTCAATATATAATGGCCAGATTTTTTTCTCTCCAGCACAGATGTTAATAAAATAAACTTATCATTGCATAGTTATGTTGTATTTACCTAAGTGGTAAGTTAGTAGCGATACCCTGCCTAATGTGAATATATTTGTAGGACATAAAAATCCCATTATTAAGGGAAAACATCCTCTACCATTGCAAAATAAAACTATTTTTATTGCGTGTTTCGATTTTCCGTAGTCTATATCAGTGATTTTAAACGTGTGGTCCACGCACAACAGGTAGTCCATGGAACGTTTTAAGGTAGGCCCTTAGCCTTTTGGCATTATATTATACAAAGTAGTTTGAAAACTTAAGTATTTGTAGGATTGTATGTATTGTTTCCATATACATCCATATGTTTTCATTATTTTGTCTTAGTGTATCTGGTCGTCCATTCGTATTTGATAAGTCATCTAGTGGTCCTTTGCTATGATAAAGTTGGGAATCATTGGTCTATCAACCCTCTAGAACTACCGAGGCTCAAACCTGTTATCATTTTATAACCATATTGTGGGAAGCATAACAATTTCAGAAAATACAGGGTGGTCCTAAATTCGTGGTACAAACTGGGTAGGGTAGGTAGAGGAGACCTAGACAAGCATATTTCGAATAGGAAGAGGGGGTGGAGATACATCGTTAAAGAGCTAGGACCTAATGTAGTGCGAGAGCGTTACAAAAGGACATTTTGCCAAGGCCCGTTTAACGAAAAAAACATAATGAAATGAAAAAAATCATTGCATGAGGTAGTATCCGTACTACTTACACCATAAATTTGATAGAAATTGGACCTCTTGCTAAACCGTGGGGTGAGTTTTAAAACTCGCAGTATTAATCTTTTAGCTAAAGAATAGAGTTCCCTTAGTGGTATTTAGAAAAATTATGATCGGGGAAGGAATTTTCAATGATCATACATTGATCATTGAAACTGTATGATCATTGAAAATTCCTTTCCCAATCATCATTTTTCTAAATACCATTACACTAATTTAAAGGAACTCCATTCTTTGGCTAAAACATTAATATTGAATGTTTTAAAACTCACCCCACGGTTTAGCAAGTGGTCCAATTTCTATTAAATTTATCATGCTAGTAGTACGGATACTGCAATAATTTTTTTCATTTCATTACTTTTTTTTCGTTAAACGGGCCTTGGCAAAACGTCCTTTTGTAACTCTCTCGCACTACATTAGGTCCTAACTCTTTAACGGTGTAACTGCGCCCCCCATTCCTATTCGAAATATGCTTGTCTAGGTCTCCTCTACCTACCCTACCCAGTTTGTACCACAAATTTAGGACCACCCTGTATATTTCGCAACGAAAAAATACGGTTCAAATACATACTGTTTCGTGGTAGACTGAAACCATCATTTCCACGGTTTTTTCTCTGTCTACGGTTTTGATGAAATATTCTCCAAATCCTTGCACTTGAACTTGGCCTCTCTTTGCTTTAAGGGATAAGTCTCCATCAATATCAAGTAAATCGTTGGCATCGGACGAAGATTCAATTAGCGTGTAGTGGGAATGAGTGAAAGGATTGTGGATAGTCTGGAAGAGAAAATTTATTAAAGGTAGAAGTTAATATGATTAGATTATTACAAACGAGACTCCATAAATAGGAATTCTAACAGGAAGTTATCCTTATACAGGGCGAAATCCGGTTCTGTAGCCTACGTTCAAATATCACTTTACCAGTGGTCGGTTTGCTTTTACTCTTTTATTGTGGTCCCGTTAAATAATTCCACAAACATTTGATTAGTTAATGATAAAGGGAGTATTTCACCATTATCATTATACCATTATTACCATTTACATTATTATTATTACAGAATGTATTTACCATTATGCTGGTTTGCAGTGGCGGATCCAGCCTTGATCTAAAGGGGGCAACCACATTTTAAGAAGGTTAGGGGTTCTTTCCAAGAAAAATTTCGAAAATTTGACTTTATTATTAAAAATACTTAGATGACGCCTGAGGATAGGAAGGGGGTCTGGGGGGTATTCCCCCAGAAAAGTTTTGGAAATTAAAAAAAACCTACTCAAAAACTAGTCTCTTGACTCATTTTTGAACATTTAAGATGGCATCGGGGGATGGGATTTTAATTATCCCATTAACGCCCTTTGATCTAGCGAAAAGAATCTTGTGCAAATGTTAACATCAATTGAAAAACAACGTTTATTTTTACACAATTTATAAAAATTTTTAAAACTGTAGACAATTGTTTCGGGGATCAATGGATCCCCTTCTTCAGTACAAACAGACGAAAATAAATTAACTAATTAAATAAATTAGTAATAAATAGTTTATTTTCGTCTGTTTGTGCTGAAGAAGGGGATCCATTGATCCCCGAAACAATTGTCTACAGTTTTAAAATTTTTTATAAATTGTGTAAAAATAAACGTTGTTTTTCAATTGATGCCCATTGATCTATTTTTATATCGCTAAACATAGTGTCAGAAATGGTCTTTTAAATTACCTTAAATTTACCCCACAAAAACAAAACTGCTCATATGTCAAGAGAAAGCCTTCCGTAAGAATAATCTAATGTGTTTTTTTTCGTTTGCAACATTTATTTTGTTACAGTGATGGGCAAAACTTTGCCTTGGGGTTTCATTTTGCAATTTTTTCATCTTTGTTCATGTTTTACGAGAAATCTATAAAAATATACCCCAAATTGAATCCTTTCCAGATTTTATTTTATCTTTATAGATGTAGCTATTACGATACAATGCAGATATTTGTAAAAACTAATTTATTTAGTGAAAAATTGCGACCCAATATTGCTGATCTAAAAATAGATCACTGGGCGTTCGGGTGTTAATTTTTTATGTGATACTTACAATATGATTATTCAGATTTTTCGACTATAAACTGTAAAAAATGAATAGGAGAATACTCAGTAATATTCAGGATGAACACAAATACAGATTTTCTTCAGAAATTGATCATTATATTATTGTTAATTAAATTTTATAATTTTTCTGGTGAACGAATGAAAGGTAGACCTTCTTGATTCATTATTTAGTAAATCAAAAGATTGCAAATAGTATTATGTACTCAAGTTTATTCACTTTAATTTGTTGATACAACTTAAGTCCATGCAAGCATTTTGTTTTGAAATACATTATAGGTAAAATTAATAGACAATTAAAAGTTTTTGAGGAAATGTAAAAATCTTAAATTGAAAATTGTAATAATTTTTTTAATTCGCCCTAAAACAGCTTTTACAACCTTAAAATTGACGTTATGGCAGAATAGTAAGTTAATAAGGAACTTGCATGTGTCAGATTTTCATAAACATTCAAGTGTTTCGTATGGTTTTTTGTACAGAAAAATGAAATATTTTGTCAAATTTTCAAAAAAGTGAACAAGTACTAAAATATTTTAATTTAAAAGCCGAGAGAAAAACACGTGACTGAAAACGCGAATTGTGTTTGCATGCACAGTGACGTAGAATCCATCGAGCCAAATTGCAATCAAAATTGAAATTCTATGTTTTAGTTGATGATTTCTTTTTTGCAGAAGTGTCCGATATGAGTGTTTTAATAAATATTTACCTTCTAAACACTTCTGGTGGCGGTCAGAAATCCAAGGCAAACATTTTAGGCTAAGTCCATGATGAGTGACGTCACTGTGCATGCAATTAAGCGTTTTCAGTTGCTTCGAAAAACACGATTTTTTATAATTTTTTTTGCAATCGAAAAATTTCTCAATTGGCCTCAAATTTTGTGTAGTGGCTTATTTTTGAGTGAAGAATAGATTAAAAAATAAAAAAAAATCATGCAAGTTCCTTATTGGAAAAGTATAGTTAATTAGAATAGGCCGGAAAAAGAGCTTCAACACGCAGCAATTTTTATGTTGCCGAATAAGTTACATTTTATTTCATGAATATCATTATTTTATAATAAAACTAATCCATAAAATTTACAAAAAAAATCACCTAATCATTTTATTTAACTTAAATACACCAATATTATGAAATATTATTTCTATAATATACATATAAATTTATAGTTCTTGGTTCAATTCAAACTTTTTCACCAATTATTACTTTCAACATAGGCTATTCATATAATAAATCTTGGGTAAATTATTTAATTTTATAATTATTTAATTATTTTTTCTCAGATTTATAAATAAATATGCATTTTTTTAAAGAAAAATACTAATAGGTATATTTATTTTATATTTTTTATGATTTTTTGAGGTTTTACTATTACTTAGCTCTGTGACAAAAAATATCCTCCGAACGCCCAGTGATCTTTTTTAGATCAGCATTTTTTAACGAAACTAATGACTGTTTTCACAAAATTTGTTCATGATATTCATATTAAAGGCAAAACACACCAGATTCATGTTTTTTATTCAAATCACCCAAAAAATTAATTATTTGGGCGTTAATGGTTTAAGGTCCCATCCTCCGAGAGAGAGATCCTAAAGATGAGCGGTCATGGTTAGCGGAAAAAATCTTCGTTGCCTTCTGAGAGCCCTAACAAGGACGAAACCGGTCCATGGCTGGAGGTGACGCTTGAGAGTTGGAGTTTACACTTGTTTGATTAATTACTTATTATAATGTATTAAGCACGGCAAAATTTAGCACAGACATATTTTTGGTTTGTTTTTTAGACTTGGGTATATTTAAAATATATTCAAAGAACTATACCTCTATCACTCATAGTTTTTTTATCTCAGTCTGAAAGCATATTCAAATGACTATATCACGTTTTTCAGAAACATTTTTAAAATAAACCTAATCTGGCGTCATACCTTTTTTCTGTTTCAATTTCTCAAAAGTATATTTCGTTGGGCACTTTTATGTAATACACTACAGAAGTCTGAATATTCAGAGTTTGGGATAGCTTGTTAAAATACCAAGTAGATCTCAAAGAAAATCTGAGAATCATAAGAGCTTGCACATCCACAGGATTTTTTAAATCAGCATTTTTATCTCAATATCGTTAATATTTATTAACTATTGGTTTAGCAACTGGTACATTTTAAGCGTTTTCTACCCATCCTATGTTGTCCGTTTAAGAATAATTAAGAACAAATACGTTATATGCGTTATCTGACATCCAAAGGTTTAGGAAAATACGGAATTTGTGTATCGTGAAAGAGTATATATTTTTCAAAACTTAAGAGTTATTAGTTATAAATACATCAGTGTTTCACGTAGGGGCGCGTAAAAATCACCGATTAAAAAACTTGAAATATTTTCTACTAATATTACACAAATGTAAAAATTTTTGTCTGATTACCAGGTTGTTTTTTTCTATATCCTCTTGGTCAAAGATATAGTAGGATCCACTTTTCATATTTTTGTAGTCGAAAGACCGCCCTAAAGCTAGGGCGGTTATTACCATGGGTATGATCATCTTCTATCCTCTATCCTGGAAAATAATATTTTACTCCTATACAACAGGATACGCAAATACAACGCAATAGAAAAACATTGCTATTAAGTAACCTATGCGTCACCCCAAGAATAGTAAGTGGGTTTATATTTTAATTTTTTTGTGAGTTATTTCTGTTAAATTTGTTCTGTCAAAATGATGTCAGTTTTTCAATAATTAAGTGGGTTTTTTCAAAGTTGGAACTTTTTATACTTTGAAAAAACCCACTGAAATTGTAAAAAAACCCTTAAATATTGAAACCTGGTTTAAATTTTGAAAAACCCACTATATAATTTTAAAAATATCCTAAATTTTGAAAAAAAAGCCCATTCAATTTAGAAAAAATTTATTTAACTTTGAAAAAACCCACTGAAATTTTAAAACATCCACCTTAATTTTTAATATCTAGTTTAAGGGCCATATTCAGATCTTCGCCGACGGCGAAAAAGTTGAGCTAAATAGTTGAAACGGTATTTAGATTGACTTTTTCTCGACTCACTTTTTCGAAATCGCTGACGGCGAAATTACCGACTTTCTCTTCTCTCATTGGCTGAAACTGCGCTGAAACCTTGGAAACAGTTTGTTTACATTCTTCATTTGGTTGTACTTCGTAACAAAAATCGGGCGTCCATCTTTAGGGAAATTTGCATGCTTTGATTAGTAAGATGTAGAGTCATTAATGTCTGGATTGATATATTAAAATATTTGATAAATTTAACAAGAATGAGAGAGCACAGAAGAAAAATGGCACAGCTGAGATAAGAGTCGACCATGCCAAACCAACACTCCTTGCCCTGCTTCAGATTACTCCCGATAGCAAAGAAAAATTTGAGGTATGTAAATCGTTTTTTTATTTAATTTTCTCATTATGGAATCTTTCAGAATTGGTAAATGTTTGTGTATTCAATATTTCGGATCAATTAGGTTATGTTCCGTTAAATATCGCCAAGTTTGTTTTGGTATCAAATATTAGAAACATAGCTTCAACTATTACTAATCTTAATAGGATAAAAATGTTCATTTAGTATAAAATGGAATAATTTATAATGTTTTTAATGTTACACAAATCGACGTGGCAAATTTATTTTTGAATTGTTATATTTTAAGATTAAGAATTCTGAATAGAGTCGGAAGTCCAATTCAAGATTTGAATTAAGAAGGTGGATGTGTTCAGTACTTTTTTTTATTCAGAGAAAGTTATAAATGGAAAGCTTTAAAATAGATATATTTAAATGTTTATTTCAGTTGTAATAATATAAGAAATAGTTTGTGTTTTAAATTCATGAAAGATATCATTTTTGCACAGAATACATTAGTTATTACTTGTAATTCTTGATTTTTTTTTATGTACAGCTTATAGCATTTTTTTTGCATTGGAATATCACATATTTAAAGAATTCTTATTCTATCGCTTTCCATTGAACTAGCTTCCTTCAGCAAAAAAGTGTTTTTTAATTTTAGGATATTAAAAAAGATTAGATTAGATTAGATTAAGAAGATTACACCAAGATAAAAATCATTGAATGCGAATATAAACATTTCAATATAATTTAATAACAATCAATTATGCTGTTAAATAATTTTTTCTTGTAAGTAATTAATATTTTCATTTTATGTTTACATGCAAATATAATTTTTTTCCAGTTCAACTAAAATGCTGTTTTCTGTGAATCCAGAAAGAAGTATTGAAAAGGGAAAATTATAAAAGTTTAAAAGGATGAAACTTCTATATATAAAATGAAAGTTATCTTTTAAAAAATATTTGATAAATAGTAATGGAAATTAATCAATTATTCATTTAAATTGTTTTGAGGTATAGTTATTGTATTTGATAATTTATGAAAAAAAAATTTCCTCCTGTGAACAGTGACAATCCATACTCAATTAACCAAACATAATCATTATTGAGAAAAGAGTTGTATAAATGTTGGAACAAATTGGTGTAGTGCTTACTTTTTTTTTGATAATAAATAATATTTTTTGTGATTAGAGGAGTTTTTATATTTTTAAGATTTTGTTCATATAATATACTTTGAAATTATCACAAGTTACACTTTAGTCTAACTGGAGTAATAAAAATTTGTTTGTAAAATCTGCCTCATTCTTTCTTACATGTTGTATTTATAAATTTCAATTTAATACAGAGTAACTGCAATAGTTCACACATTTAACTGTAAAAAAATAATTTTTGCTCCATTGAGCGGAAAATTCTCCAACAAATTAAGTATGCAGTTTAAAATATAATAAGTTGAAGAATATTTAATACAAAATTCCTAAACTTTTATTGAATCCATCGTAAAAATAAAAAAGGGAACTTTCAAATATTGTGTAGAAATGAAAATAGTATAAGTACTTATTTATTTTGTTTTATAAGCTTGCAAAGTTTCAGTTTATAGATTTAAAAAGTGCAGCTAAAATTGGGAAATGATAATTAAGGATTAGTTTACTGTACCAATAAGGTGAGTATTATACTAAACTCTTATCAACCAGAATTATGAATTATAGTTCCTACTTCCTAACATCTTGTATTATATTGAATTTAATGAGTAATTAATTCCTTTGATGAAAAGATATTTCCATGTAATCATACTTTATGAAATAACTTTTTTCTATTGAATTTTTGTTTTGTACCCCAGCTATTATCTCTCTTTTTCATAACCATTCTTTCAAAATCATGCAAGAATGAATTTCCAAAACATACTTGGAATTAAATTTGGGAAATGAAGCATTACTGTTATGAGTTACAAGAATTACTTGATTATGCTCCTTTAAAAGGTGCAAAGCTTGTAGAAATAAGAAAAGATGAAATATTTTCTTTTTCTTTTATTGTTTTTATCAACTCTTTAATATGTGCGCTCAGCTAAAACCTTCAGCTTGGTTTCTAGTTCACTCAAACAACACAAACAAGCGACTTGCAGTGCAGATTGAGTTTGCTTACACTTTTGGAAGCATGTGAATGCATCAGTGATGTTTTCCCGCCTTTTTAGAGAGGGATTTTATTGGTCGCTGAGCGTTTCACGTCAACAACACAACTAACCAATGAGCTGAATCTCCGAGATTTCCGCGTCCTTTCGGAAGAAGATCTGAATACGGTGAAAAAGTTCAAGGCGAAATAGATATTTTGAAATCGCCTCAACTATTTAGCTGAACTTTTTCGCCGTCGGCGAAGATCTGAATATGGCCCTAAACTTTAAACGTCCTAAATTTTGAAAAAAAACCCCATTCATTAATGAAAAAAACCTTAATTACTGAAACCTGGTTAAAATTTTGAAAAAAAATCCCACTGAAACGCAGTTCTTGGTAGGTTATTTCGTTAAATGTTTTTCTTCAATACTAAAACTACCAAAATCTTGATTTTTCTTGAAAAAAAAACAAAAATGGGTCCAAAATGAAGATTTTTATACATGTTTTTTTAAACTCATTGGGTTCAACCCAATTGGGTTCAATCCAACCAACCCTGATTTAAACTGATTGTAACAAAGCAAAATTATTTTGGATTCATTTTGTGAAAGCTATGTTTGTAAAGGAGACATGTGAATTAAAAGATATTTATTGTTAAAAATATATTCTTGGGGTGATAAGCCTATACTGAATACCTTTCTTGGCAAATGGAGAAGTATGCTGAGGAGGGCAAACAAATAAAGTAGTTCCCAGCGATTTGTTAAAATTTCGAGTAAATTTAGGCACTCTACTTTAGAAATATGATTAGTTTGTTAATCTTACAAATACGTAGTGGTTTCTGGTCATAATTTTTGCAAAAAGTTCAACATGCTGAATTTTTTGAGGGTCTTCGAATGCGCAGAGTAGTACATTTAAATCGAAAGCGCCATCCAATAAAAACCGTTTGAAAGACGAAATGTATTAGGAGCAGTTACTATTGTAATTATCATCGAAAACTTTTTCTTCTGCAAAATGACAAGGCAGCCTAAACAGAAGTAGTTAAACACTGTAAAAAATCGGTCACTGAAGTTGCATTATTAGGCGTTTTTGATCCTATTCTAGGTGCCTATTCTAAATAAACAGGCTCTAATGGAAGCTCCTCCCTGCAACCCAACAGACAATCTGTTGACTCCATTTTCTTCCGCTGTGGTCGTGACGTCACTGACAAGAAAAGTTGTCATTTAGTATGGGAGTTGTCAGTTCAACTCCCCCTAATTTTAATATAAAACCTAATTCTCATTAAAAATCCAAATAATAAAGCTCGTGTTAGTTAAATATTATTCGTGCCTTGTTTATCAAGTTCAGAATTTCATAAGTGAGGTAGGGTACAGGGGAGGTAGGGTGCATCATAAGGATTCAGAATTGCATAGGAACCCAAGGTCCCAGATGTCATCCTAAAGGGCTTGAGGGTAATAAAACTACCCACGGGAGCCACCCTTCATCAAGTAGGCCGGCGTATGACATGTTTATGTAATAAGTGATTCAATTACTATATCTTTTTATATTTTAACACCCTTGCGAAAGAAGTGTTTTTTATACCTCAATAAATTAATTGTGACCAGCAATATTAATATGTTGAATTTTATATTAGTTCAAGATTAATTTTTAAGCTGGTGATTAAATAATGGTGAGGAAGATATTGGTAATCTCAATGGGCAATACCATCATTTTTGGAAAACAGAAAAAAACATTTTTCCAGTAAAGGAAATAGATCTAAATCCAAAAATCCACATGAAAAGTTTAAAAAAAATAACTAGTTAAATATTTAAAATTAAAATCGCCAAGTCCTTTGTCTTTGTTTAGGGTAAAAGTACGTCACAACTGACTCATACAGACTTTAACTAAAGCCCTAGATCCTCTACCTTAGATCTTAAGGTAGATCCAGGGCTTTAACTTTAACGAGAAACCAAACAATGACTTTGATTTGTTTAAACAATTAAAGCATTTTATTTCATTTTCCGGGATAGATGGCCGTGTTTGATGAATGGAATTTCCAAACGTTTCGCTCTCTGCTTCGGAGAGCATCCTCAGTGGCAAAAATCAACTGCTAAAAAATTGAAAATAAAACCTGGAAAAAAGTTACCAAAAGCTTTGAAAAATATTTACTGTAGGCAGAAAGTTATAATTAGAAATTAATTTTCAATATAGTCCAGCCGTTACAAGATAAACTTTGACTGAAAAACTTGGCAAAGAAGTTAAATCTAAATTATAGGAACACAGATTTAGCACAAAATGTTTTATTAGCGTTTGTGATATTACCATCAACCCCAAAATTGAGTATAATAGACCATTTTTTCCCATTAAAACCACATCGCTATTGTTAGATGGGAATAATTTTTATCTCGTGGCCATTGGACAATACAAACTATCATGTTTGAATTTATTTATAAAAACTGCGTCAAGTTTTTTGTCCTTAAGCGACCATCTTTAAATCGCCACAATAACTTTGTCACTTTTGAAATTATTACGTATTATGTTGTAATTTTTAATCAACTTCTATAAATGGTTTATTAGTTTAATAATAAAATAAATACTAATTACTTACATGAAGAAACCCGAAGACCAAGTCTGACCGTCTGGATTGCCAAATATTTCAGTCTGCAGTAGCAGTAGATAAGGTTATGCAGCCATTGCCTAAGCACATCTTTACAAAAAGAATTACTGTCAGTATCAGTGATGTATCTATTACGATTGATTTTCCATAAATTCAGCGTTTTGTATGTTTTAGATATTTTGTGAAAACATATCCGGAAGGCATATGATACTTGTTTTATCTTGTAAACATACTGAAAATTTTGCACCTAAAACCATGTTATGTAATTCTTTTTTTTATGTTTGAATGCTATTTCCCCTTTAATGCTGTCTTAGTTTAGGAGTCATTCATCATCATCAACCTGCACTTTTGAGAGATAATTGTTCGTTTCTATATCATACTAGAATATAAATATTAATAGCATAAATAACAGAACTAAAATAACAATTTGCGGACTGCCCCCCATTTCATGTTATCAATAGGAATTCACCACCAATATGAAAATTCATGAGGCTAAAGTTCATTTACCACAGAGTTACATACGAAATTCCCCTATATTTAACGTATACTGGAGGTGTTGTATTTTTTAAATCTGATACACAACTATCATTTATGCATCACTATTCACTATATTACTTTTTAATCTTATTAATATTAGGTACACGTCTAATTTAGATAATTTGAAAATCTGCCTGAATAATTTTACGAATTTAAAATAAATAATAGTTAACAATTTAGATGCGACTCTTGTTATCTCTTCATATTGAACAAACGATGGCCATCTCTACTATATTCATTTAGAATTGGTGCCTGAGAAAAAGTGCTCTACCCCTCGCTAGAAGCGTAACCATAGTTACTCTCGTCGTGCAGCCAATAGTAAGCCTTCTTCGTCACTTTGGCGAGGTGGCGGGGTAAGGAAATATTTTCAGGCGCCTATTCAAAATTAATAGAGTGTAATATTTTACTCATCCGATCTCTTTTCACGGACCACCATTTGGGTACCACTGATCTAAATCAAAACCCCACTGGATCGGTCGTTAATTTCAGTGACAAATTGAATTCTCTGAAATGTTAAGTATTCTGTGAAATGTTAAGTATTCTCTCTTTATTCAATGCTTTTCCACAATTCATCATGTATTCCAACCTAACTTGCGTAGTATTTAAGGCTATGGTACACACAAAAAACTAAAACTAAAACTTTTTTGTAATTCTTAACTTAGATTCTTGTAAAAATCAGTTGTGTGAAAAAAATATCCGTCAAAATAAATGAAATTTTTACAATTCTTACAATGTTTTCAACAAAAAAAGTGCGTAAATGGCCATACTTTTTAAAATATATTTTATGTCATTCCCAATTATACAAGAACTCTTATAAACCATTAACTATTTATATCAAATCAAGTAAAATTTTTAAAAACTAAGCCGCATGGAACATTTTTGAAATTTAGTTAATTTTTTCTTTAAATTTAAATTAAAAAAAACTAACCAATTTTTTTATTTGAAAATTTGTGAGTGGTGTTTGATCATGCTTATAAACAAACTCTGAAAATTTTAAGAGTGTAGGTTAAGAATTACAAAAAAAAATTAGTTTTAGTTTTTGGTGTGTACCATAGCCTTAAGATTGTTTAGGGTTAGTGAGAGCCATTTTTTGGCAGAGTGCATTTTTGGAGCTTATTAGAAAATCTTTGAAATTGTTAAATTTGAACTTATTAATTTATTTAATTTAAGACTATATCAGTTAACAAAAATTTGTAATTAATTTCTAAAGTAATGCTTTACATATTTTTAACTGGTCTTTTTTTTAATGAGAAGGGTGACCCACTGGCCCCAAGAGAAGGGGTAAGTGGGTCACACACTCTTTATTTATATTTAAAGCAAGCAGAACTTAAAAGGAAGTAAGTGTGTCTTACTTGATAAAGTACAGAAAATTTCAATATAAAATATTTTTTGTAATTGTATCCATGCTTGAGAAATATACTCACTTTACAATCAGTATGGACAGGTAAGAGTAGAATGAAAAAAATAAGTATTTTATAGAACGTTTTGAAAGGCCAAAGGGATACGTTTTAATTTAACATTTGAAGTGTTGAAAAACATAATAGGGTTTATTAAGATATAGTTTGGCACATCAGTAAACATTGTAAGATAAAAAGAAATTAGACGCATTAAATGAGAATAAACACTAACGATGAAATATTTTATTTTACTCACCGTAACTTAAATTAAAAAGAAAAATCGATACAAAATATCGATTAAGTTATTAATTTTTTTAAACTTTGAAATGACGAGGTAAAAGGTGCCTTACTACTTACTATAAATCAAAATTTTTTGAAAATATTGGGGAAAATTTCACCTATAACCCCTCTTAAATTCCCCATGTCTTCAGTAGTAGTTCCCATATCATTTGGGAACCTCTAAAACCATTTACACCATAATAAGCTGTCTCGTCACTCCATAAAGAGGGGTTCCACTTATCCCAAAAGGATAAACTTACGGGGTAAGGGGACCCCTTGTTAATCCCTTCTAAATTAAAAATTTTGTAAAAATTTAAATTGAAGTATGTATTTAAGTTAAACTTTGCACAACACTTCAATAAATATCAGAATTTAAGGAAAACTTAGCTATAAATACTTCTTGGAAAAATGCATCTTGAACTCTCCAAAAAATCCATTCTGGGAATCTATTTTAAATTAGTTCCATAATCTGAAAAAGAAATTAAACAAAAATCAAATGTATGCAAAACTCATCCGTGTGGCAAACTGTAACATAATAAATGCGAATAAGTGTGAAATTTCTGATACATATTTTAGTTTGAGGAGGGTGACCCACTTACCCCAAGTAACCCTAATTTATACAGAAGAAAGAATTATTGGTTTGATATTGGTTAGTTATTGGTTATATTATAATGAATTTCCCCACTTCTAGTACAATGATAGTAGACATTAGTAGACAGGAATGCATAATGTTTGTTGTAGTTTCGGTTACTTTATAGGGTCAATATACAGGGTGTCCCACGAGAAGTGGCCCAACCCCTTTAACTTTTGAACCCCTACAGATATAGTCATGAAAGGGGGGTGTAGGTATAGTAAAGTGACCATGCCCTATCCGATGAGACAACTTTCAACGCCCTCTAGCGGAAACTTTAGGAGTTATAATTTTTGTTTTAAAAACTGTGTGAGGTATGTCAAAAAAGTCAATGACTAAGTTGTAGAACCTCATCGATTTAGTAGGAAAAGACACTTTAAGCAGAAAAATATCTTGAATAAAGTCCCTAAAACGCACGCTCAAATAGGTTGAATTTACGTAGATTTTACGTCTTAAAACGCTCCTCACGAGGCGAAAATGAGAAATTTTCAATTTAATGAACTAAGAATGCTTTTACTCATTTACTTAAATCATAAAATAAAAATTTCTCATTTTCACCTTGTGAGGGGCATCTTAAGACGTAAAAACTACGTGAATTCAACCTAATTGAGCTTGCGTTTTAGGGGTTTTATTCAAGATATTTTTCTGCTAAAGGTGTCTTTTCCTATTGAATCGATGCTGTTCTACAACTTAGTCATTGACTTTTTTCACATACCTCAAATAGTTTTTAAAATAAAAATTATAATCGTATCCTAAAGTTTCCACTAGAGGGCGTTGAAGTTATTGTCTTATCGGATAGAGCATGGTCACTTTACTATACCTAGACCCCACTTTCATGACTATATCTGTAGGGGTTCAAAAGTTAAAGGGGTTGGGCCATTTCTCGTGGGACACCCTATATTAATGTCTTGTCTGTGTAACTCATAATTTGAAATTAAAATTTAATAAAACCGAAGGGTTGTCCAAACTTCAAGTATTTTCAGCATACTTAAATCTATGAAAAAGAGTCGCTAAACACCGTAGGGAAAAGTATTAAAAAACTAGTTAAAATTCATTTACTAGTCTAGTATAACTCATATCCTTTGTTAAAAAATGTATTTTTGGTTTTAATTTGATGACTTTAATATGTTTTCTCTTCTTTCTTAACCTTTCCGAATAGACGTTAATTCCAAGGTTAACTAACTTGCACAAAAAAGTTGAACTTGCATCTCCTATTTTATTAAAAAAATTAAGAAAATGTCTTAACACAATTTCTTAATTCATTACATTATTATCTATAAAGCATAGAAAGTTTTTTTTAATTATTTTACCGCTTTTAAAATATCTACCCTTCTGAAATTTCTAGATTTTTCTTACAAGGCGGAAAAATATTACCTTGACGACACGAGCTACATTATTTTTTCAGAGATGGAGAAGATAACTTATATATTATCCGATGATTCTTCATAGATAGGTTTTCTTGTTGAGATGATTGAAATTTCCACTTGAAAGTATAAAGTCCTATATCTCTAAAAAAAATTATAACTTCTATTCTTATCAATTTTTATCATACTAAATATATCCTTGAAATGACAGATGTGTCCAGTAGATTGAGATATTATTTTTAAAGATATCTGATAGCTTTTTTAGGGCAAAAAAGACCTAAACAAGATTACCAGATTTTCCGGTGAATTTGAAAGTGATTCTTAACATCTTCAAAAATATGTATAGGTGTATAATTTCTATTTTTGCTAAAAATTATTTTAGGAGTATATTTTCTATTTTTTGCTAAAAATAAAATAATCCCATTTATTTTTTAATTATTTTGTATGCAACAAACAATATTTCGTCTTAATTTGTAAGTGTGAATGTCCCTCGGCTATTCGAGTTTTAGTCTACTCCCAATTATTTGTCTAATCTCTTTGTCAATCGTTTTCAAAATTATCGGTAATATTTATATCCCACTTTTCCTTAATTTGGCTTCTAATACCTTCATCTCAATTAAAAAAGAAAAAGAAAAAGTTTAATTAACAAGTAACAGGGGAGGTAAATTGAACATACTAGGGGAATTATATATTTCAAAAAATCTTCTAATTACGATATGATTATGATACTTCAGTATATTGTTTTTTTGAAAATTTATCTCTTAAAATAAATAAAAATATTTTTTATATTAACTTTATGATGAAATAAAAGCTTTCCCAGACAATTTCCCAATGTACTTAAAATTGTCAATGCAAACCATAAAGTGCAGTAAACTCTTTAAACTTAAGAATAAAAATGCATCTGTTATGAATTAAATGTTTCGTTTTTATGATTTAATATATATAAAGCAAATTTTAATAGGAAAAAACTCTGTGTAGAACAATACAAACATTTTTTGACAGTGCCTGAAGTATAAGTGTTTTACCATTGTTTTGGAAGCAAACAATTTAGAAATTTTCACAGAAATCTTCTTCGCAATCAAATGTTTTACTTCTTACAACAAGGATTTAAAAAAACTATTGTCTTGCCTTATAAAATCAATCCAAACTATTACCTCATAAGATAATGTCTTTTAAACACATATCCACATGCTTCAACACTTGCCACTCAAAACACAAAGTCTTATTTTAAGTTCATGATAACGTGTATGTGTGTATAACCTTCTGAAGTTTCAACACATCATAAAATGTTTTTCTATTTGATATCAGGAACATATTTTACAATGAATCTTTATAAATGAATCTTTCACTAAAGTACTCACATCGCTAGGATCGGATTAGATACAATTTTGACAAAAAGCTTCAGAAAATTACCAAAAAGTTAAAGGTTATCGACGAACAAGGATACTGATGAGAGATTGACTAATGTGAAACAGAATCCAGTTGCTATGGAAAGTATTTTTGTTTTAAAAAGGATTTACTCTGTGCTTCCTAAACATGCCTATTATAAAGAGCAGTTTCCATTTATGCGTTTGGTAGCTGTAGGGGAGGGTGGGGCACTAAAGTACGTCGAACCGCACTTATTTCAGCGGACCAAATCGTAATAGTGCGGAAAACTTGCCTACCCATAACAGTAACTCGTGTGTGAAATTTTAGCCCTATCAAATAATATCTTCTGTTCTGAACCTCGGCCTAAAGTTTTGAATTTTTACCAAAAATTAGCTATTTTGCAATATTTCTTATAGTTATGGGGCCTTCTGATGCACAGATTTTTTTCAGGAGGTGTGGTAGATGTCTAGAGGGATTATTCCGTAGACCCCATCCTTATTTCCACTTTTCCCCCTACGCGATCGGGGGTTTTGTGGGCGAGCGCGCTGCTGTTAATGTTGGTTTTCCCTCCAAACTCCATCGCTGCGCCCGCCTTCGTAGCCCTTTTTGTGCATCAGAACCTCACATAAACCATTTTCCTGAAAGTGACCAAGAACCCACCATTGAGCGGTATCTTTCCATAAGGTTCCATGAATTAATTATTATTTTTAATTTTTTTACTTTAATTCCTATTTTACAAAAAAAAATTTACAATCTACTTTTTAGCAAACTGAAACTGCCAGTAGAAGGTAGATGGGAATGGAAATGTGTTGCATTTAAATAGTTTAGATATCCAGTCAGATTTCATCTGCGGGGAACCTCTTTTCCTTTATTTATGAGAAGATCTGACGAAGACCTTCCAAACAGAGAACCTCTCGGTTAATAGCTAAAAAAATACCGGAGAGTAATACTTATATTTCGGAGGGAATTTGAGTTAGTTTCAGTATTTAATTTTTTAAACAAGCAAATATATCCCTCATATCCCTATTGATTACGCCCATGGAACCCCACACACCTTGTTGGAAGTTGTACCTCTATAGTAACTATACCTTTTTCTTCG
Organism: Tetragnatha versicolor; assembly: GCA_024610705.1. Classification (NCBI taxonomy): domain Eukaryota; kingdom Metazoa; phylum Arthropoda; class Arachnida; order Araneae; family Tetragnathidae; genus Tetragnatha; species Tetragnatha versicolor. The sequence continues at coordinate 11,367,257 of JANDEH010000013.1, forward strand.
CTGAAATGGTGACTTTGATATTTCTAAATCCCCACTGTCTTATGTCATATCCTCTATCAGTTCCTAAGAACTGGTGGAACCGTAATCTAAGCACTCTCCCAAGCTATCATTTCAACATAATGTTTAGCTTTGAAGCCTAAGTAGCGAAAGCCTGAACTTGCAACCAATGACATGATTTCTGAAAGGCCCATTCCATAAAACTAATCAGATAAATTTTAGATAGAATTCATTATATTATCTGTTTAGAGGTAGCATAGCGTCCCCCTTGTTTGCACTGAGTGTCTCGATCCCTAAATGTGCATTGTCAGAAGAGGTAAATCAGGAGACTTATTTTCATCGATTACTATATTCAGAAATTCTAACTTATCTCATCTAGCTCAAAGGGGTACCTCAACAGCGGATGGGGGTCTGGCTGTACGTTACTGTGTACGTTATACTATGGTTCAATGTTATACTTTAACTTTAAAAGTCTATTAAAGACGGTACGTGACATCTCTTTGATTCAGTATTGGAAAACATCTTGCTGGGCATGATGACTGATTACAAGATATGTTAGAGAAAACGCTCTACAAGATTTGTAGGCAGGAGAACAAGCAATTGGTTGTAAGTGTTCGCAATTTAGGTTAGGCATAACAATGTTAAAATGATAGACTGGGAAAGTGCTCAAATAGTGCTTCCACCAGTTCTTAGGAACTGATAGATGGGCTAATATAGGACAGTAGGGATTCGGAAATATCGAAGTAACAGTTTCAGCGAAGAAAAAGGTTCTGCAGTTAGTTATCTAGAGCTTCCAGCAAGGTGTGGGAGGCCATGGGCGTAATCAAGGGGGATATGGGGATATATTTACTTGATTAAAAAATGACACTGAAACCCACTCAAATTCCCTCCGAGAAATGAATATCTCTCCGGAATTGTTTTTAGCTATTAACCGAGGGATGCTCTGTTCGGAAAGTCTTCGTCAGATCTTCTCATAAATAAAGGAAAAGACGTTCCCCACGGATTAAATCTGACTATTTAAACGCAATACATTTCCATTCCCATCTACCTTCTACTGGCAGTTTCAGTTTGCTAAAAAAGTAGATTGTAAAAATTTTTTTTTGTAAAATAGGAATTAAAGTAAAAAATTAAAAATAATAATTAATTCATGGAACCTGATGGAAAGATACCGCTCAATGGTGGGTTCTGGGTCACTTTCAGGAAAATATTTGGTTTATGTGAGGTTCTGATGCACAAAAAGGGCTACGAAGGCGGGCGCAGCGTTGGAGTTTGGAGGGAAAACCAACATTAACAGCAGCGCGCTCGCCCACAAAACCGCCGCTCGCGTATGGGGAAAAGTGGAAATAGGGATGGGGTCTACGGAATAATCCCTCTAGACATCTACCACACCTCCTGAAAAAATCTGTGCATCAGAAGGCCCCATAACTGTAAGAAATATTGCAAAATAACTAATTTTTGGTAAACATTCAAAACTTTAGGCCGAGGTTCAGAACAGAAGATATTATTTGATAGGGCTAAAATTTCACACACGAGTTACTGTTATGGGTAGGCAAGTTTCCTGCACTATTACGATTTGGTCCGCTGAAATAAGTACGGTTCGACGTACTTTAGTGGGGCACCTTTCAAAAGTTTTCGGTTTTTATTTTTTTGTGACCTTACAAATTGACGTTTGCATATCCTACCGTGGACTTTCAGACACATTGTGTAATTTTACCCAAGTTCCCAGTAGGTGGGACAGGTTTCAGCCGTGGTTTAAAACAACAGTAGGTGGTTTTTTTATTAATGTAATGCTGTGAAAATAGGTACAATGAAGGTTAAAAAACAACGTTTTTTATTTTGCACATCTATATATATAAAAATCAATGCCTGTCTGTCTGTCTGTCGGTCTGTCTGTCTGTCTGTCTGTCTGTCTGTCTGTCTGTCTGTCTGTCTGTCTGTCTGTCTGTCTGTCTGTCTGTCTGTCTGTCTGTCTGTCTGTCTGTCTGCCTGTCTGTCTGTCTGTCCTTTATAGTTTTAAACTTTTCGAACCTACATTAACTATCAAACTATACCACGTTGATCTACTCGCTCCAAGGAAGGTTTCTGAAGAATAATAATTTAAAATCGATGCATCCTATTAACTTTTTTGGTCAATTTTATGCTCAAAAACACATATTTCATACCTAACTTCAGGGCAAAACTACATTGTTGTAAATATAATCAGAGGAGTTGTAACTTTAATTGTTGTAGGCATATTATCGATTGTTGTAGATCGAAATCGATTGTTGTAGTTTAAAATCCATTGTTGTAGCATAAACATAAAAATAGCTCCTTTATTCAACTATTTCCACATTTGGACTGGTGAAGCCCTTCTGTAACACACCAGAATAATTTTCTTTAAAAATGGACTGGCGAAGCCCATCTGTAAACCACCAGATGATATTTATTAAAAAACTGAGCGGTCTAGCGTGCCAGCGCTAGTAAATAATATTAATTTTAGTCAGTTTTTAACTTTTATATATGTGCAAAATAAAAAAACCTTGATTTTTAACCTTCATTGAACAGTGGTTTTTTTGAAAGTTTTAATTGATTTAACTTTTTATTTACTGAAACTAGGGGCTCTTCCCCCTGCTTGTTATCGCTCACCAACCCCCGGAACTGTTTCACAGTTCTTTTCAGATCGCTTCGCGATCTTAGCTAGCAGAGCTCGCTGGTTTCATTTGAACAATCCAACACAACCCAGGGTTAGTTAATGCTCCTTTGATACCGAAACTACTTATCTCTCTAGCTCTAGCTTATCAATAATTTAATTCGAATAATGACCCGGAAGATATCAAAATGAAACTGTGTCTGAAATATTCATCTCTTAACTTCAATTCTTCTTCCTTCTTCAATTATTTAATTGAAATGTTTTCAAAAAATATCCAGCAAGTCTACTAATTATCATCAACCAAATTAGAGAAAAAACAAGCCTTAAAGAAACTTTTAAATATGCACGTGTATATCTAGTGAATCACTGGGAATAAAAGAAATCAAACTCATAAAAAATAGGCTGTCTTCCAAGTGAAAGACCAGAAAGATAAGAAAAAATGGAAACTTTGAATCTCAATAATTCTAAGACTAATTCGAATTTTTTAAAAAACGAAATGCCAATATATTTATAAAAAATAATTGTACATGTGTTCAAAATATTGTACTTTTATCATGATTAGCTTTTCTTTTATAACGAAAAAATCGAAAAAGTTTAAAAAATTTCGAAACTTTAAAATTGAATTACTCCAAAACTAATTTTAAATTCAAAAAAGGGCGATGAGGTGAAAAACTTTATACCTAAGAGTATGTGTCTGCAAAAAATCCTATTTCTGCTGTAAATAGATTTTGCTGGGGGCGAACTCGCGGCAGAAAAAAATATTTTCGACTTTGCAATTTAATAATTCCAGAACTAATTACTTAATTAATTATGTTTTGATACAAAATGATTATCATGCATTTTTCTACTAATGGTCAAAATTTCATAACATTCCTTCAAATAGATTTTGCGTAGTGATAGTTCAAAATGTTCAAAAATAAAATTTTCAAAATCAGCGGTGGCGGCGGTGAAGGTCACTGTTACTTTTTTTAATAGAGAGATGTAACGGTTAAAGGCCTCTCATACCCTTCAGAATAAAGATATCAGTTTGAAAATGGTATACATAGGAGCATAAGTTCTTAAAATTATTAATATATGTAAAAATCCCTCACCTCAATTGAATCACTTATTTATAAAACATGTAAAGCGCCACTTTTTTTCAAGAATGTGTCATGAGACTCTGAAGGGGTAAACGCGAATTTTAGTGTAAGAAAAATAAAATAACGTGATAGTTCTCCAGCATGTTAAATTTCAGCTTTAGTGCAGAAACAAGTCAAACTAAGTCGCGTGACTTGTTTTTGCACAACTGCGGGGAATTTTGTTCATGCTGTCTCATCTGCAGCTTATTTTTGGGACTGCAGTTTGTTATTTAACCGCATATACAATCACTATATGCGATCGGGAAAGTCATTCTTTAGAGATTAGGCCCATCAAGCCATAGTAAAAACCCTATTTAAATAGTTTTTGTACGAATCTCAAGACTAGGGGGGTTTTGGTAGCTATATATTTCAAATTTCCATGCTTGTGGCCCTTTATTAAATCCATGTGATTGATATTTTGGATCTATGAATCACTTTATTAAAAGGGGACCTCAAATCTATAACCCAGATCATAACATCCAGATCATTTGACATCCCTTTTAATAAGTACTGTTTTTTTCTCCTTGAAAATCGAAACACTACTTTTCGGGGTTAAAATTTCATAATGTTTGGGGGTCCCCAGAAAAAAGTGCTGACGTCAGATTTCTTACTTCAATTTTTTGTTAAATTTATTTTTGGTTGAGTTTTGAAATTATTTATCCAAGAAACAATATATTTTCGAAAATTCAGTATCTTACGTAAGCATCTTTCATGTCCTCCCTCCCCCCTAGTCAGGAAAAGTAAGCAAAGAGCAAACCCCCTCCCCCCGTTAGGTGCTTACGTAATATTTGAACGGCCCCTAAATACTGAAAGACTAATTGACTCCAATCAGGATTATTTAATCTTTGTTGGTAATTTTGTCCCAGTAAAAAAAATATGAAACGAGAGTGATACTCACTCATACTGCAATAAGTGAATTGAGGTCTGCAATAAGTGAATGATGATCACTAGTTTTTTATTAATATTTTTTTAATTTGCTTACTCGAAAAGTGGTAAATATTAACTGTTGGGGGTGACTTTGGGACTTAATTAAGTAACAACCATTACTGATTACAAATTTACCCAATGACAAATCACTGATTTTTATTTATTTTTCTTATAAGTTTCAGAAAAGTTGAATAACCGATTGCCCTAACGAAAACTCTATTTTACTCTTAATAATAGCCTCAAATAAATGTGTAAGTATTTGCATGATTCAAAACAACCATTATTACGTAAATTACCAAAAGACGAAGTAACGTCAATTTGAGTTACAAAAAAATGTAAATAAATTTCACTTATTTACGTCTTCGTAACAATATCAATATTTGATAGTATAAAATATCAATATTTTTAAGTGATATCCAGTTTCTTTACCTTAAAATTGATTTTTAGTTCAAAGTTAATGCCTTCCTGCTATGTGGATTAACTTCCCAGCCATCGATCTCAAGTTTACATTCCTTGCACTGATAATAATGTGTTCTTCACCCTAACTTTCTTGACAGCTTTACTTGTTTTCAATGTCTCTTGACTCTATGACGTCACTAAAAGGCAAACAAAAAGCCTGTTGGTTTCCTAGAAATAGTTTCGGTACTCAAACACAAAAATAATTGATAAAAAGACGCTACTTATATACATTGTTTTAAAAATCTAATCATATTTATATTAGTCAAAATTCAAACACCGTGCTGTGGGAACTACTTTTTTTGTTAGTTTGATCTCAGCTTGTTTCTCAGGGGTCAAGTGACGTTGCAGTCTAGTATAGTTAATAAAGACTAAGCATATATTGCACTCAAAAAATATGTATAACATACTCAGAACTAATGAAACAGTTTATTGTCCATCCATCCCAAATCAAAACATAACTTTATTCCACATCAAACCAAAAAATTCACAATCAAAAGTTAAAATATCTTTACAGCTTAAGATAATCGGACACCTTATTGGACTTCTTGCTCTTGCTGCAAACAACACACGGCACTGCCTTGTTCACATCGCCATCATTGGTGCACGGGAAGCTACCGCACTTGGGAGACACTTCGGTGATCTCGGTGAGCTCCGACAGGTCCCCGTCGGTGTCAGGGAAGGTTTTGGACGTGTCCAAGCAGATTAGGTCACCTCGAGCCTGTCTGTAGTCGGTGGAAACCAACACTCCGGAGTATTGAGTGTCCCAATCTTTGGGGCATTCGGTTGTTCCAGGAAGGGTGGTGACGGTTGATTTGCCTGTCGGATAAGCCATAGTAAGATAACTGAGTTTTTACATAGGGTACGTCAAGTGCTTAGTGTAACGTCAGCCAACAGCCGTATTCACCGGTAACTTGACCGGCGGTCAACAGGGAGTCAAACCTCTGATTGGTGGAAAACTAGTTTTCCTTCTTCAACGGCCAATCAGAAGTTTGACTATCGTTTAATCGCCGGTCAAGTTACCGGTGAATACGACCGTAAAGAATAACATCAGGAAATCGCCAGTTACCAGGAATTGGACAAATGAGCGAAAGAACCCCATAAAATGACCCGCAAATGTTGGATCGTTCCCTATAGGAGGTATTTCCCCTCATAAAGGAGAGGTTGTAGAATACACATGAGTAAACATGAGATGTTGTATAATATTAATGGAAATTGACATGTAACCTTTTAAAACCAGCAAAATCATTCGCTTACATGCCCTCTTATAAAACCCCCTATGGCATTAAGGGTGCATTTCCGATCCCCCATTCCAATGTGATTCCAAGTCGTCTAGGTGTGCCCCACCCCTTCTAATATTCATGAAACATTTATCGGAAACTCCCTGTATATCAAACGATATATGAATTTGAGGAGCAGTATTCTCCAGCAGTAGTAAAAATTTACCTTTACTCTTCCAAGTGATTAGCTACTGATGGAGGATACTGTTAATTAATGATGGAAGTTAATTAATAAATTATGGAAGATGGATGCTAAGATACATTAGCAGTTACTCGATACTGAACTGAAAACAATCATCAATGTAACCATCCCCAACTTACCAGGAATCCTGCAATTAGCACAGGGAACAGTGCCTTTCCTCTGCTTGGCATGGGTACTTCGGCTGATAAAGGACACGGGCTGCACTCTGGGAAGGTCTTCGATGTCGTGCTCGTCGTTTCCGTCGTTTGAATAGTCGATGTACTCCCTCTTGGAAGGCATGCAGGTGAACTCGGACGATCCAACGGAACTGTGGTCGGTGGCACTCATAATCCCGTCGTATAGAAGCTTCAGGGATCCCGGGCAGGTCTCGGATCCCCAGTAGTTGAAGTTCGCTCCCCCGAAGTCCACTTCCAAAGCTAGGAATGGACAATGAGGAAGTTGCATGATTTTTTTTATTTTTTAATCGATTCTTCTTGCAAAAATAAGCAACTACCCAAAATTTGAGGCCGATGGAGAAATTTTTTGATTGCCAAAAAAATTAACAAAAATCCCCTTTTTAAAAGCGCGCGAAAACGCCAAGAGTTTGGATGTGACGTCATCTTACAATAATAGGCATTGTTGAAAAGCTATGGAGTTGATGGTATTATTGTTGACGTCATCCTACAGTTTAAACAATAAACGTTTTCAGTCACGTGTTTTTTTCTCGACTTTTAAATTAAAATATTTAATTACCTGTACATTTTTTTGAAAAATTGACTAGATATTTCATTTTACCATACAAAAAACCATACGGAACACTTGTTTGTTTTTGAAAATCTGACACATGCAACTTCTTTATTACACTCCATTTTAAAAAATCTTAATATGTTGACTGTTGAGGATGGCTTGAAAGCTCCAGAAAACTTTTTAATCTACCCTTCATAGCGCTAAATTTTAAGTTATTTTCAAAGCAGCTTATTTTCAGTAGGAGCTGAAACTGAGTGTGACGTCACTCGCGCCTTGTTTACAAATAATTCCACTTTGAAAGACATTGCGCTCTAGTTTCTACAGAAAGTTTTGTGTTGTTATTAAAATTTAATATTTATATTCAAATTCAATACTTCACAAAAGTTCCCCTCTGTTATATAAGGGATTTAAGCTTTTAATTACATTCCTTATTATCGCATTTATAATCCACTTCTTACATTCCATAGCACTTCACAGTTAATCTTTCTAATGAATGTATACTGTGAAAGGCTATACTTACATTCAGTTGTATCCAGCTGAAAAAAACAAACAAAATCTTTATTGTAACATAATACATCAAAACAAAACTCATCGTAAAGCTAACCGGTGCGTTTTATATAAGTATTTTATGACAGAATATGTACTCACAATTTCCTTTTTCAACTTGGACAAGTCTTTCACGTACATGTTTGGAATGGCTTCGCTGTGTTCTCCCAAATAGGCTTCGAAAGCAGGTTTGAACTGGTCTGCAGTTCCTTTGTCCGACAGATCCATTTCAGCGATAACCTTGCTGAAAGTCCTGTCCAGTTTTTCAAGTTTGGTGTAGAAATCGCCAATCTGAAATATTAGTTTTAACAACTAACTAGCACATGCATTTTTTTAAATGTACTATTTGCATTTTGAGTTTGTTTCGTATTGGTTTCGATTGAAAATTATAATTACTTTTGAGCGATGCTGTTTTACTCCAATGATAATAATTAATTTATGATGAAAAATGCTTCGATCAAAAAATAATTTGCAAGCTCGACAAAGTGTAAACATGTCGTTTACACCTCGCCAAAACCTCAAATCCACCTTACTTGGGGGATAGGCGTTCCCTTCAGTATTTTATCGTATTTTTCAGAATTTTTTTCAGTATTTTTTTTTATAATTATCGAGTTATTTCTCTGTTGTCAACTTGATGATATATTTTATATTATATTATTTTATGTAGCAAAAATATATTATTTAGAAAATAATGACCACAATAAGATCATTAAAATTAAAATTTTTAGTTATGAATACAGCGCGATTTTTTTCTCATCTTTTACCACACGATTATCCGTTTTTGATGAAAAATAATATCTTTTGAAAATAGCTAGTAAAATTTTGATCCTATTTTGAATCATTTTTTCTCCGTATCCGTAATGGAGAATTGCAGCAAATCTTAAAATTCTAAATATTCTATTTTAATTTATTAAAAATTATCTCCTGATTCCAAAAATACGCTTGTCTTTCCCAACAAATTTTTTTAATGTAGTTCTGACATATTTTAATACAGAAAGCTCCTAACAATGTGACATCACATGTGCCAGTGGAAATGTGGGAAACACCGTTTTCATGGATACACTAGTTTGTAAAAAACTAGTGCTCATTGTTTCAAAGCGGGATTATAGCAACAAGCGGGAACGAAGCACATATCACGTCACAAGCTGTTTCAGCTCAGACACAAAAGAGGCTGTTTTGAAAATAACTTAAAATTTAGGGCTTTGAAAAGCAAATGAAAACATATTTTGGAGGTTTTAGGCCATTCTGAACACATTAAGATTAAAAAAAATTTTGACTTCAATTATCCATTATCAATTTCAAATTCTGATTGTTATAATTGTAAAATTATTTAGTGTTCCAATATTATTTTTCGTATCGAAAAAATAAGGTTTAATGTTGTAACACTGTATTATCAATCTACAGGAATTGCTGAAAATGTATTTTAATTTCGATTTTTTTAAAATTAAAAAAATAATATTGCTACCTTTTTGTTCTGTTCTTCCTTAAGCACCGGTGGAATGGTTTTCAACCAAAAAGCAAGGCGTTGCTTTGCACTTCTTACGTCACTCAGCATTTCATCAAGGATCACCATTTGATCGGCCAGAGCTCTGAAACAAGACAAATGTTGAAAGAAGGAAGAATGAACGAAAGACAATTATCGAAGGACAATTATTCACCCATTCTCATTCATTAACATTCATCTCATTCATTACTTTCCAGCAAAATTCCTTGATGATTATTTTTGAACAATTGTAACAACATCTTAAAATATGTTTAAAATTAGGTGGATTTTTTAAAATAATGACATGGGATTAGGGCATTGATCTCCCAAAGGTATAAGTAATGTCCAAGCATAACCATCACGTTAATAAAATTACTTATTTAATGAAATTGCGTTTGTAATATTTAAAATTTGATGCATGAATAAATACAAATACAAATACAAATTAAGTCGACCAACTACAGGCGTAAGCCCAGCAAGGTTGGTCCAGTCTTTTAACCCAAACTACCGGAATACCAGTAACTGTCAATTTTCCTCTTGAACTCGTTTACCCCACTTGAATTTACAATTGTTTCATGCAACGCATTCCATCTATCCACTACCCTATTAAAAATAATGCTTTCTACAATCCGTCTTAAATATGACTTTATTCAATTTGAAATTGTGACCCCTTGTTCTATTACCCGTATTGAAATCTAGTCCCTCTGTGTCCCATTGCTTAACCATTTTAAAAAGTTGAATCAAATCCCCTCTAATCCTTCTTTTCTCTAGAGTGAACATATTTAGCTTCTTTAATCTTCCCTCATAACTTAAACTGGATAGACCCTTGACCATTTCAGTAGCCCTATGCTGAACTCCTTCACAATGCTGTCAATCCCCAAACTAGTTCTAAGTGGTTATGCATAAATATTATTTTTACTCACCGATTCCACCATGTTGGTGTCATTCTTAACATGCAGGTCTGCCATGGCATGACAAACAGGAATTTCATAAGAACTCAGGTCCACAAATGTAAACTGGACTTCCGATGAAAATCTTGTTTGTCATTCCATGAAAAACCTGCATGTTAAGAGTGACACCAATATTTTGAGACACCCTGTATAAGAAGTAAAACTTGTCTCTCCTTTTGTTTGAATGTTTAAAAACGAATTTTTGATTAGTTGCAATAAACATGTAAATTTTGGTGCCGAATCTTTATAATTGTATGAAAAATTTGGAGTATAGTAAAATTTTTAGCTCATTTTTATCCATGACAGACTGTCGTACGGAATTTTTTGCCCGCCACAATGTAAAATAATTTTTCTTATGTCAATATAAAGTTTTGCTCCCCCATTGATTTTTACAAAATGAATCCGAAATCCAGTTGTTTCATTTGATATATATTTCATAAAAAAGAAAAGTCGGAGAATTTCGTTTTCAAGGTTATTTAAATTGCCAAGCTCATTCATTGTTTTGATATTAAACTTTGTTTCGAATTAAACTTCTTTTTGACGCAGCCTATCTTGAATAAATATTCTCCCGATTGAGAACAAATTGTCAGCATAATATCATTAATATAAGAATAATAATAAGAATCTCCCAGTGTGGTTAAAGGGAGAATCCTCGCTCTATTTGTGTGGTTTGGGGGTTCTCCTAGCATCCCCTTCAGTGGAGAGGAATTCTTTTGTTTGCTAGTTGACCCCTCCAAGTAAGCGGGACCCTAAAACAGGTAATCGTAAAAGTACAGAGTGTTTTCAGGTGACGTCACGACCCTTTATTTCCCTCCTTGCTGTAGATCAAACAGTCTGTTGCTAGGTGCGGCGGTATCTGTTGCTGTCATGTGATTGCAAATGCTCCAATAGAAGCATTCCATGACCAGTTATTTTCTTTGAACTATTAACTGCTGTAGGTAAAACAATATGTTGCTAAGGCCGTTGCTATGTCCGAGTCATGTGATTGAAAATGCTCTATATTAGGTGCAACCTTAGGAGCGATTTCTTTCCACCATTTTTTTATGTAAAGGTTCTCTTTTTTTACAGCGCGGTTATTCTCGTCAATAACTACCCCACTCCCTTCCTTTATCAACTTTGGAGGGGCTTGTTCAGCTTAGCACCTCTACCTGAGCTGAAATGATTACATGCATCCAGTAAAAGTTGCCAAGACAGAAATTATTACATAATGTTATTTATAACTATTTTAGTGGTGACAATCGCAAACTTACAATGTCTGGAAATAAGTTGGACGATCTCTGTTCAACGCAGTCAGAGAAAACACTTCCATGTTCAGAGGGACTCCCTTTCCGTCGTTAACCTTCTTAGTCTCCTCTGGGAAAGTGTCGACAAGTTTAGATACTCCATCGATTGTCCTGGGAATGTTTGTGAGAGGAACGGTGGCGAAGTAGTTGATGTCCATGAAAGCACTGTCGCGGGTCTCTTCCTTGATCTTTTCCAGGTTTCCTGCAAAGGAGGGTTAAGTTATGTTATATTCTGTTCCTTTTGAAATGGCGCTTGAAAATATTTCCTTCCCCCACCACCGATCGGTAACCATAGCAACTATCCTCATCAAAGTGACGAAGAAGGCTTACTATTGGGCTGCGCGAAGAGCGTAACTATGGTTACGCTTCTAGCGTGGGGGAAAGCGCTCTTTCTCAAGCGCTAATTCTAAATGAATTGAGTATAACTCTAGGGGGTACTGAGAGAAATGAAACTTTTTAATCTGATTAGATCGGGGTTTTATTTTGATATGGAACTTATTAGTTCAAATATGACGACTTAATCCTTTCAATTTGAAATACCAGAAGTTCCAGAGAGTAATCCAGGGTATAATTATTGATAATTGAAGGGCTTGGTGGATGAATGTGCTATGTTACAAGGCCTGCCCCGAAAGTAACGATACTGAATTCCCTAATTCTGACTGAAATTCAGTTTCGTTATACTTTCGGGACATGCCTCGTAACATAGCCCCTTCATCCACCAAGCCCTTCAATTATGAAAGGGAGAAAAAAAACAAAATCAGATCAAACTTTTTCTCTGCCAAAAGTAATCATGATTTTTAATCGAAAGAATCCAATCATGAATTGTTTTGCCTTTAAACCAGACCTGATTTTTCCGATTTGACTCAAACTTTAACCCATTAATGCCCAACTTTTTATTTTTCTTAAATATTTGGTAAAAACATAGTAAATTGCCACAAAACAACTGGAAAAATAGTGAAAAAAATTCCAGGTTAAAATTTTAATTTCTACACCAAAATTAAAAAACGTCCCTAAAAAGGGACGTCAGGCACGAATGCCCCCGTTGTTTTTCCCTATAGTAAAGCATGGTAGAAAACTTTTTTAAAGCCTCAAAAACATCTTCTACCTATTTAAGTGCAGCAAAAGTGATCGGAACCATACTGTAACATGAATATGAACAAAAAATATCAATTATTGATCCAATTAACTGTATAATTAACCCTAATTAACGTAATTTGAGCATTTTTTATGCTCTAAAACACGTTTTTTCCTCCCAAAAAATATGTTAATTGCAAATTAATAAAGGTTTTTAGATGAAAAAGGCATTCTTTGTTTATATGTTACCTAATATTAAGTATTAATTAATTTTACACACCTCAAATCCATCAGAATATCCCAATTTGTGAAGTTTAAGTCTTTCAAATCGCCATACTTTTTTCATTTTATTTAATTTAATTGGGCGGAACACGAATTTCTCCCCAAAAATCAAGCATTAGTGGGATGTGCATTAGCAAGCCAGATGATATAGATTGATCTGCAGTATAGAACACAATGATTAGCGACAATTAGAAAAAAAGCCGAAAATTTTTCACAAAAGCGACTTTTTTGGCAATTTTAATGACAAAAGGTCATTATAACTAATAATTATTCAACTTTTAATTAAAATATAACTGGAATATATTTGCATAAGTAATAAATATAGTGAAATAATTAAAATTTATTCCTTTTAATTAATACAAATTAATTATTTACTTATTATTTTAGACTTTTTATTCCATTAATTTAGCAGAAATAACAATATTTTCCAAAAAAAATAAACAAAAATAATAAATTTTTTAGCTAAAATTAAATTAATTTTATAAATATCATTTATTTAATTCATTTCATTAGAATCGAACGCGTTTTTATGAAAAAATGAAGGAAACACTAGCATTTCACTATGGGGAAAACCACGGGGGCATTCGTGCCTGACGTCCCTTTTTAGGGACGCTTTTCGAGGGTCCAAAATAAGGTCAAGATAAAATATTTTGGAAAAATAAAAAAACACCCCAACTGATTTAATGTATAAACAGTAATATATATCGGCATTGAAATTTTTTTTAAAATAACAACTAGGATTTTTAAGCTTTTTCTTTTAAAATTTAAAAAAAAGCACTTTTATGAAAAATTCTATCTTCCAACTTTAAAAAAAGTGAAAATTTTTTAAAATTCTGCTTTCTTCTTGTGTTCTTTATGTTTTATGAAGATCAGAGATCAGAGATACATCAGTGCAAATTTTGATTGAAAGGAACAATTTTTGTAGAAATAGGAGGATTTTTAAAAAACGTCCCTAAAAAGGGACGTCAGGCAGTAATGGGTTAATCATTAAAACTATTTTTAGGGATCAAGTTTGATCATTAGATTCAAACCCTGAGAAATACTTTTTGAGTTATTTGCTCTTTACTAGACACTGGATGAGAGCAAAAAGGGAAGTAGTTCCCAGTGCGGTACATGAATTTTGAGTGAAATTAAGAACCTCAATTTACAAATATGTTTATGGCGTCTGTTTTCACGATAAGCATAGTACTGATACCGAAACCCTTCCTAAACCAACCGAAGACTCTGCTTACTAACTTTTTCCTTTCGCGGAGTGACGTCATAAGGTCAAGAAACATTGCAGTCTTGTATAGTTTGAAGCAAATTACTATACACTCTTAAAACGACAGTCTCAAAAATGAGTAAAAATTACTCAAATCTGAGTATGTCACGCACTCAAACAAGCTTCAATCCAAATTTACTCAAATTTGAAAACATGTATATACTCATTTTTGAAAATGTGCAGATACTCAAAAATAAAGCATCATGTACTCATTTTCAATTCGTCCATGAAATTCTTAAAATGAGGGGGAAATGTGTTACAGTTATGACGACCATAGCCACGTTACTTACACTAACTTATTATTACACTAACTTATGTTAATATCGAGTAAATATCTCAATTTTCAAATATAAACTTAAGATAAGCATAATTTGAGTGATGACTATTAAATTGTTTGAAACTGAGTATGTCTGGTGTTTCAAAATTGAAAGCATTGGGTCGTCATATTTGAATCAAAAAGTTTCATACCAAAATGAGAACATAGATTTAATCAAATTTGAAACTGTCATTTCTCTCAGTGTACTAGACAGCAACAACGTTAGTTGACCCTGCGACGCGACGTCACTATCAAAGTATATAGTTCCCATCGCGTTGTGTGAATTTCGATGGATACTTAAAAAACGATTATTTCGTTAAAACTATGTATATATAGTGTCTTTTTTATCATCTTTGCGTACCGAAACTCCTCCTAGCAACCCAACAGGCTTTATATTTACCCATTTTCACCTTCCGCGTAGTGACGTACTGTGTTCCGGAAACGTTAATGCCGAGTAAAGTCACCACTCCAAAAATATTTATTTCTCTTATTAGTTTGAAAATTAAAATTTAATTACTTCAGTTTGGATACTCTACTTTTTTGTATTTTGAGCTTGATGATCCAGTTAATATGCTGCGACGCCACATGCAACTCATAAATTAGCTCGTCATGCAACGTTTCCGTCATAACGTTTTATACATCCAGAAACATGCACGTATTCACAGGGTTCTAGTTTAATGATCACAATTGAAGGGCTTGGTAGATGAAGGGGCTATGTTACAAGGCCTGGCTCAAAAGTTATGAGACTGAATACATTTCGTAGCCTTAGAATCAAAAACTAATATCTCTGAAAATTCACGCAGCTTCATTCACAGTAGTTGTTCATTCTACTCGTTTTGTTGGCGGTTTTGGCGTTGTTAAAGGGTTGCTGCTATCCATTGTTAATTCACTTCAGTCCTAGAAAGGGAAAATATTGAAACTTTGAATCTTAATAATTCTAAAACCAATTCGAATTTTTTAAAAAACGAAACGACAATATTTTTGTAAAAAATAATTTTATATGTGTTTAAAATATTGTACTTCTACCATGATTAGTTTTTCTTTTATAACGAAAAAAGAGTTCCAATTATATCATTGGCTGCTGCGAAACGACCTAGATTCAATGTTAATCTTGGCGGTCTGATATCGTAAGCAGGTTGCCATATCAGGGGCAATATTTTCTTCATCTTAAAATCAAATAATACTGCCTTCTGGTCTGATTCGGAAATATTCGGAATTGCAAGCGAGAAAGCTCATTTCATTGGTTCGTAAGCGTGACATCATTGAGCTGGCAAAGTGCCAAACCAATCAAATGAGCGCCTGCAACGATCTGAATTAATTATTATTATTTTTTGATTTAGTGGTATTTAATTGGTGGATTTTTTATGGGGAGTGGTTTGAATTGGCGTCTGATTATAAGTCGCCAAGGATCGGGGTCCCCGAAGTTTGCCAAACGGAGATAGTAGTTTTTGATTCTAAGGCGACGATTTATACTAATACACTTAAAACCTAAGATTATATATATATATATATATATATATATATATATATATATATATATATATATATATATATATATATATATATATATATATATATATATATATATATATATATATATATATATATATATATATATATATATATATATATATTAGGGTGGTCCTAATTTTTCAAACTCGGAATTTCTTCGGTCGCACCCCCCAACTTTTTTACTTAAGGTATGAAATGAATGTATACCAAATATTTTTCAAATATTTTAATATTAACACGTGCCGCAACCCGATTGAAGTTAGAGTACGGTAGATGCGCGGGACTCCGTAACACTGAGGGAGGTATGCCGGCTGGATGCGCACTTTCCGCCGCAACAGTGGACGCTGCGCGTGCTTTCTCAAAAGATCACATCAAAGTCGATATCTTCATGTATTTTATGATAAACTTGAAAACCTCCTACACTATGATTATTGCACATATTTTAGAGTGAAATTCATTATTATATGTGGATTCCAATGGAGGATTTAAGGTAAAGTGGAGGATTTTCCAATGAAGGTTGGGACATAGAACAAAACTTTAATATAATGTTCAAAACAATGAAAATTAGATTTTAAATGTAATTCATCATAGTTAAAGGTTTGATTTGAAATTTACACTGAATTTTATAAGCCTAAGCTCATATATAATACATTTTAATGTTCTTAAATTAGTGTTAAAAGAGGCCTTTGGAGCTTGCGTTACTGCATCCCATGGACCTACATTTTTATTTAAACGTTTTGAAAATCTTGGGATGTTATCTATAAATCAAAGTACCCATCAGGTATTAAAAATGAAGTTGTAAGAAACACCATTGATGGAAGAGACAAAGAAGAAATTCACAAGTTGGCTAAAACAAAGCTCTAACACCAATCGAGAGATGACTACCAAAAGTTTCTATGGTTGACAATAGCACTTTTAGATTATTATGAAGCTAAAATGATTAAATTTAAACGACCTGGTGCTATCCATCATTCTAGGTGGATGTCTTAAGTAATTTATTGCTTAAAGATATTTATATTTAGAAATGGGGGTTAATTTGGATTGGATAATCCAATACTACAAGGTATGAGTATTATTGTTAAGCTATACATAAAGGCCTGGTTTAATGTGCAAATGGATCACAAAGCCGCATTTCAAGAATTGAAATTCATGAGGGACCTTTTTTTTCTACGGAGGAATTAATGAAAATATAATCTAAGGCAGCATCAAAGAAAAATGATTAGTCATGGATATGGTTTCTTGGAGGAGACAGTTGCTTTAGCCTTTTTTGATGAGTCTGTCCCCACAGAGTAATTTCCAAATAGTTTAGAGGGAAAGAATCTACCCGTGTGTAAGGGTGGTTGCAAATTAGTTTTGTAAAACTGGAAGGACTCTAAGAAAAATCAAGCCAATTTTGTGTCAAAATTAACCGCAAACTGTTTTCATAGGTTTTTCAGTTTTCTTCAAAATTTATTTCTAGGGATCCTTTAAAACGTGTGAAGATTATTGGAGGTTATCAGGAAGGGTTTAAAGTCATCAGTAACTTATCTGTTGTAAATAATGCTGCAGAAAGGGAAATCAAGCTTTTTGAAGAATATAACGATATTTTAACGCATAATGAGGAGAAAATACAATACCTTTAAAAACTGTCAAAGGCTATAAAAGCCAATATCCTTCATGTTTAAGCATTTTATGTTTAAAAAAGTATAGAAATATATTGAATTATATATTTTAAATAGATTTAATAATTTTTCAAAGTTTTGAGAATTTTGATGTTTTTTCAGATTTTCATCCCTTTTGCGGCACGTGTTAATATTAACCGATTCGGATAAAATTTTTACCAGTTATTTACTACCCCATAAGGAAAAAATTTAGGGGGTGCGACTTGAAAAATTCCGAAAAAATTTTCTTACCATTATACTTAGGACCACCCTAATATATATATATATATATATATATATATATATATATATATATATATATATATATATATATATATATATATATATATATATATATATATATATATATATATATATATATATATATATATATATATATATAAAACAAATACATTTGAAATTTAAGATCATATGTACCACGTGTACCCACCATAACTCCCAGACACTCAATATATAG
This sequence comes from Tetragnatha versicolor, assembly GCA_024610705.1. Taxonomy (NCBI): domain Eukaryota; kingdom Metazoa; phylum Arthropoda; class Arachnida; order Araneae; family Tetragnathidae; genus Tetragnatha; species Tetragnatha versicolor. The sequence goes on from JANDEH010000013.1 coordinate 11,385,417, forward strand.
ATTTTGATATGTTGGATTTGAGCTGCTTGGCGCTTGTCTGCATATTCATTCTAACTGTTTTTGAATATTATTAATTGTTTTCATATATATATATATATATATATATATATATATATATATATATATATATATATATATATATATATATATATATATATATATATATATATATATATATATATATATATATATATATATATATATATATATATATATATATATATATATATATATATATATATATATATATATATATATATATATATATCACTCCACGGTTTAGCAAAACACATAAAAATGGGAAATATCTGCCAAAACCTCATTTTGTATTTCGAAATCATCTTTTTTTTATTTAATAATCTGAAAGATCATAGTTGTAAACCCTTAAGTTTCACGTAAAAATCATCAATATTAAACGCTTGAGATCCTGTTAAAGTTCGTTTCTTGCGTGCGAAAACTGGTTTCCTGTAGCCGTTTCCAAAATGACAGTCTGAGGACGAAAAAAACGGACTTATACCGTTCTTTAACAGGATCTCAAGCATTGAATATTGATGGCATTGATTGCATTAATTAATAATAATTTAAAAGTAATTGAATATCTTAATAAAAATACCATACAGTCCATCATGACCTTTGACTTTAAAGATTTATTCACGAGTCTACCTCTAGAGAAAATTAAAGATACTCTAATTCACTACTTTCATAATTATAAACATATAATAAATATAAATTTTGAAGATTGGGAAACTTTAATAAATTGTTGTATTTTTAACAACTATATTTATAATGGAGATAATTGTTATGTACAGATTAAAGGTATTCCGCAGGGCTCTATTTTTTCTTCAATCTTGGCTAATCCGTTTTTACATTATTTTGAGCAAAACTATTTTAATCCCAAAGTTGGTATTTTTCGATATATAGAAGACATTATAGTAATTAATTGTGAAAACTTCATCAATCAGCAACGTGATATTTACCCTGAAGAATTAATCTTAAATAGAACTAACCAAAACAACTTAAAAGCAGATTTTTTGGATTTAGATATTTCAGTAGAAAATAATAAAGCAACTATAGATATTTTCGATAAAAGAAACCTTTTTAATTTTAAAGTTCTTAAACTAATATATTGGGAATCGAACATCTCTAAAAAAGTGTATTACAACACAATAAATAGCCAAATTGCAAGATATAAGAAAATTTGTTCAAATCGTGATTTGTTAAGAAGACAAATAACAGAACTCTTCAACATATTAAAATCTAATGACTTTCCTAATAAATTGATTGACAGCCTACATCGTAATATTTTAAATACGATTTCTTAAGATTTATGGAGTTTTTTTTGGAGTGCGTCCGGGAGTCTTTAATTTTGAAAAATATTTTTAAGAAATGCAGTTATGTTGCACATCAAAACAAAGATAATAAAATTACAAATTGGCACTAATTTCAGGTTTTTAAGTTGGTTCTTAAGTTATTAGCTGTTTTAAAAAAAACACGATTTTATTAAAATAGTTCTACAGTTATCGCATAGTGGCTTTGCGGTACCCCCAGCTGTCAATCAACAGGGTGGGCGGGGACTAAAGGAAGCCAGTGATTCTCATTGGCCTGATTTTTAAAAAAGTTGCATAAATAAAAATAAAGTTCTGATTTTGAGTTTTTTCTCCGTGTCCATTAATTTTAAACCCTGGATCTGAGAATTAAATCGTTTTACCTTTGAGTTCAACTCCAAAGGATCCAGACTTGGCGTTCAGTTGTCCTTGAACTGCGCCCTTGATAATGTTCTTGTCAGCAGCATTGGTTGTGGTGAACCTAATGGATGCAATGAGGTCTCCACCGTAGGATATGGACCTGATATAATGTGTCATTCCGGTACCTTCCAGATTCTTATCCCAGTCTGACCGAGGTTTGATGTCTGAAGGTAGAGTTTCGATTACCTGGGAACAGGTTTTAAATTTAATGATCACAATGGAGTACCAAAACCTAGTAGAATGATTAAATTTTGAATAAAATCGCGGAAATTACTAGACAGATAACAAGGGCGAATAAAGGGGTACTTTTTACTAGGGGGATATTTTTTTGAGATAACGAGCACATATACAGGGTGTTTCAAAAGACCGTCTCGCGGCTTTTATTTGGAATCAATGTGTCCTAGGGTCATGGAATTGAGGTCTACCCCTAGGTAAGTGACCCTGGAAAATCCATATGATACGACTTACAACGCCCCTCGGATGGACCACAACTCCCTCGCTGGAATTTTAGAAAAGCTGATTGGGATAAATTCTCTTCTCTTTCTGATAAATATATCGTCGACAATTTGATCGATGACATACCCGACCATGGAGCTAGGAGTAAGTGGAGGGAACATCGTCAATAGAATTTCGTTATGCAAGTTGAAGCAACCGTGAAGTCTGGCCGCCATCTTGAGTAATGCAATTTGAAACTAACATATATTTAAAACAGAAAAAAAATACTTTTATCGGTGAGTATTAGTATGTTCTATGAAACTATTTATTTTGGATTAAAATATAAAATTCCCAAACTAAGTTTTCAAATAAAATAAGCGCATCCCTTTTAAATCATTGTCCTTCAATACATCTTACTCATTCATGCTTTATTCAGAGGTAAGAGGTATTCTGAAGAGTGCGAAATAAACATGTAAAAGTTTCATGGATTACGAAGTTAGTCACCAGTAATAGTTTGTGAGATAAGTTGGTAAGTTTGATAAATATTCGATGCATTACTCAAGATGGCCGCCAGTCATTACCACAGTTAAGTTGGGATTTTTATGGCTTCAATGATTTCGGATCATGTTCCCTCCACCTATTCCTACCTCCATGTACCCGACCACTCCGCGGACAAGTTCACAAAAGCGCTTCTTCTGGCGGCTAGAGAGAGTGTCCCAAGAGGTAAGGTAAAGAAGTATAGGCCTTTTTGGAACCCCACCTTGGATTCACTCAAGCAGGAAAGAAATAGGGCAAGACTAAAGGCTGAATCTACCAACAGGCTTGAAGACTGTGTGGCTCTGAGGAAAGCTCAGGCCACTCTTAGACGAGAGATTATCTTATCAAAGCGAGCTACGTACAGATCCTTTGTGTCAGGGCTGGATTTTAGGAAGGATGGACCAAAGGCTCACAGATTCCTCTCAAGACTGAACAACGAGACAAACAACCGCCGTTGGGAGCCCATTGTCGCTAATGGTAAAGAACTCTTCACTCCACAAAATGTCACAGGGGCCCTCTGCAAACACTATGCTGCAGTGAGCAGACTGAAGGTTACATCGGGGTAAAGACGAAACATCACCAACCACAGTATACACACGTGTCAGACAGAACGGGAGTATTCCCTTTTCGAGAAACAGTTTTCAGGCGATGAGCTCGAGCTTGCAATTGCCTCCCTGGGTCGGGGAAAATCCGCCGGCCCAGATGAGGTGTTTCCGGAATTTATTCGCCATCTGGGAAATGGATCCAGAGCAACACTGCTGAAGCTTATTAACCTAACATGGGAAAAATGGGTACCTCAACAATGGAAGAAAGCAGAGATTATATCGCTGCCAAAAAAGGGCAAACCTGCCAACCGCCTCAGCAGTTATCGTCCCATTTCCCTTACCAGTGTATGCTCGAAAGTCGCTGAAAAAATGGTGGAACGCCGACTTAGGGAATACCTGGAATCTATAGGGGGCATAAGTGATTGCCAGGCGGGTTTCCGCAAACACAGGTCCACCGTCGACCAAATCGTAAAATTCACCCAAGCGGTAAAAGATGGTTTTCACAACAAACAATCAACCCTGGCTGTCCTGGTGGATTTTAAGGCGGCCTATGATAAAATCTGGCGACCTAAACTTTTGGAAAAACTAAAATTGCTGGGTGTAAACGGCAAAATGTTTAATTGGTTGAAAAGCTTCCTGTCCCAACGCTTTATGCGATGCAAGTTCTTAGGTGCCGTCTCCCCCTACAGACAGCTTAGAAATGGTCTCCCTCAGGGAGCCATTACCAGTTGCTTACTTTTTAATACTATGATAGACGATTTAAAAACTGCTATCCAAAAGACAACCGGAGTGTCGTGCCTATTTTTTGCTGACGATGTCATCATGTGGGCCACCAGCAGCGACATCGGGTCTCTTGAGAGAGCTATGAACGCAGCGCTCAACCACCTGGAACAATGGTCAGACTTAAACAAGATGGAAGTCAGTGCCGAAAAAACAGTTGCTCAGCTATTTACAATGTCCACCAGGGCCCAGAGCTTCCAGCTCACATACAAAAATGCAGTCCTTCAGAGGAGCTCTCTGTCTAGGTACCTCGGTATTTCCCTCGATACCAAACTATCTTGGAGAGATCACGTTAAAACTACCGCGGATAAAGCCCAAAAACGCAACAACCTGCTTAAAAGACTCACAGCGGTGAAATGGGGTGCCACGCAGGATGTCTTGGCAACAGCTTACAAGACCTATGTACGACCAGTAATGGAATACGGCAGCGAGGTTGTGGCTACCTCAGCCTAAACCAACCTAGAGAAGTACGACGTGGTTCAAAACAATGCCCTTAGAATTATTACAGGAGGAGTCAAATCGACCCCCATAACTGCGATGCTACTCCAAGCAGAAATAGAGCCCCTTGAAGCTCGTAGAGACAAGTGCACTCTGAAATTCTGGGAAAGGGCCAAAAGAGTAGATGCTAATTACTGGAGCAGTTATAGACCTGCCTCCCAACGTCTTAAGACTCAGGTATCTCCTATGCTGCACGCCAAGTCACTGTTACAGAAATACCATCTGGAGATGGTCTCGCCCGCTCCTCTACGCCACTACACCTCAGTTGCATCGGCCCTGCCCACAACTAGACTTAATCTTCTGTACCTGGATCGCTCAAAGAGTGACTCAAACCCCTCTGAATTACGTCAAGCTGCCTTAGAAACTATCCATAACCTATACCCAGCCGCAGAATGGATACATATCTACACGGACGGATCGTTCATACCAGAGCTGAACGGGGCCGGGGCTGGCTGGTACTCCAATCTGTTTGAGGGTTTTAGAGGAGTGGGAAAGTAACTATGAAGGCGAGATCTGCGCAATTCTCGAGGCGACGATCAACTTACAGACCTCATCGGCCCCTGCTGGCAATGTTGTATTCCTCGTTGACTCCCAGGCTGCCATTTCCGCTTTGAGCAATAATAGACCTACAGACTGTCACCGTACTGTTGATTGTCGAGCTGGGCTGGCGGAACTGATCGAGATGGGCTGGAGTGTTCACCTCCAATGGATTCCAAGCCACGTAGACATCCCGGGCAACGAAAAAGCCGACAATCTGGCGAAGCGAGGAGCAGCTTCAGAACAACCAGTAACTCCAACCACACTTAGAGCGGCTCAAAACCAAATAACGCTTGCCATTAACAAAATGACCAAAACCATCCTGAAAAACCAAAGCAGCGGCAAACCGTGGGAGAGTCTGGCCACTATAGGGCCGATCCCATCGCACCTTGATAGACCCTCAGCGGTTGCCCGGTTTCGAACAACCACGGGTCATGACTACCTGCAGGCTCATCTCCACCGCCTCGGGTTGGCTGCTGACGACATATGCCCTGTCTGCCAGTCGTCCAGAATGGACGGTAACCACTTGTCTACCTGCCACGGCCTTCTTCACCTTCCTAATGAATTGTCTTTGCGCTACTGGGAAGCTCGACGTCTAATGGCCGTAAGGCCAAGGACAGGCATTGGATGAAGAAGAAGAACAACGCCCCTAGCGGTGAAATAAAAAAGTTAAAAAAAAATTAATTATAAAACTATAGGAGATAGAGGAAAAACCTCAGGTAGAGTATTTATTGTTGCCAACGTTATGAAGAACTCAAAGTTTCACATGAAAATATCTTGAATATTCACGGAGATATGAGCATGTGAAAATAGCACTTTTTCAGACCTCGAAAAAGAAGAAGTTCGCTATTTTGCGAGTTTTTTTTTATTTTTTGATTAAATTTTGCCTTTATTCAACTAAAAAAATACAAAACTACACAATAACCCTGAAAAAGTTTCAAATTTGCGAATTTTTTCTTTTTTGAGGTCTGAAAAAGTGCTATTTTCACACGCTAATATCTCTGCAAATATTCAAGATGTTTTCATGAAACTTTTTCATGAATTTCTTCGTAACGCGTTGGCAACAATACTCTTACTGAGGTTTTTGCTCTATCTCCTATGGTATTTAAATGATTTTTTTAAACTTTTTTGTTTAGTAGCTAGGGGCGATGTAAGTCATCTCAATGGATTCTCCAGGGTCCCTTACTTAGGGGTTTACCTTTCTTCCGGGGCCCTAGGACACGTTGTTCCAAATAAAAGCCACGAAACGGACTTTTGAAACACCCTGTATTTAGTTTTTTCTATTGAATTCCCTTTTAAATTAATGACATGGTAGATTCACTCCTAGATAATATGCCATCAGCTATTAAGGTAGAAACAAATTGGAGCCGAGCGGCGTAAGCGAACAGCCACGAACACGCTCTGAGTTGCGCGTGCGCAGAGCGTGTTCGTGGCTGTTCGCTTACGCCGCTCGGCTCCAATTTGTTTCCGCCTTTACAATTATCCAAACAAAATGCTAGAAATTTTTTATTATTATTATTACTATTACTATTACTATTACTATTATTATTATTATTATTATTATTATTATTATTATTATTATTATTATTATTATTATTATTATTATTATTATTATTATTATTATTATTATTATTATTATTATTATTATTATTATTATTATTATTATTATTATTATTATTATTATTATTATTATTATTATTATTATTATTATTATTATTATTATTATTATTATTATTATTATTATTATTATTATTATTATTATTATTATTATTATTATTATTATTATCATTTAGTGATAAACGAGAAAAAATATGCAGTGAAATGTCCTATTGAAGATATCTCTTGTTGTAGAAAATATATTATCTGTATGATAAAATAAAGATACACGTGTCATATCAAGGGTGAAATCTGTAAAGGGGCTATGGAGTCCCCCCGAAAGCTATATAAACTATAATAGATCAATAGAATTTCAAGATTTTATGAAAATTTTTAGACGAAGGGGGTAAGTAACAAAACAACTTGTTTCGAGATATTTGACTTTAATGTATTTTTTGCTGGTATTTTTGTTCAATGATTTTTGAAAAATTAATACTTTTCCTTTCAGGAAGAAAAATAAAGTATTTCAGGAAATATATTTTTTTGTACTTATAAAGTCAGAATCAAAAAGGAGGTATTTGATCCAAACAAAGTCTAACAATGCTATCTAACAATGCTTGGCAATGCTGCTACTTGGGGCCGGATGCAACTCCGTTTCGTTATGTTCTAAGGAACCGTATTTCACCGTTTTTTACCGTACTACGATAACGTCAGGTCAGGAGCAGGCGTCGGCCGTTTCACCCGCTGACGTTTTCCTCTGATTGGTTGAAATGCCCCATGACGTAGCTCGATTTATTTATTCACCAATCAGCGGCAAGCTGGGCAAATGACTAAAGAAAACGATAGTTGAGTTGTTTGGAAGTAGGATTCGACCAGCTTCAACCGTCAACCAAATCGTCGTAAAACGGAGTTGCATCCGGCCCTTGGTGTGCATTTGTTGGATCTTTTTGATTGACAGATTTAAACCGCTTCCGAGAAAACGCAGCTTAACCCTTTATTTACCGACGGTACTTACAAGTACCGCCAACTTTAAAATTACATGGAATAACCATCCTTGCGAATATATTGACCATAATTTGCAGGAACACTCTTTCAGTTATCCTCTTCCAGGACAAAAAGCAGCGAAGGTTCTATGATGAGTATTTTAGAGGGAAATGCGAATATATTTAACTGAAGTTGTAAGTTTAGCTGCCATTTCGATCGGATTTTTTGTTTTGGATTGTCATTTTTGTTCCCGCAAAAAAGTAGTTAAAGTCAAAAGTTAAGTGTATTATTTTTAAGACTTATTACTGCGATAAAAAAAGCTATGTTTTTCTTGTATTGTGAGAATATTTTAGCACTCCGTGTACTGACAGTACCCAAAAGTATCAATTTAAGTAATTGGCTCTAGCGGATTCAATTTTCCAAAGATGATTATTTTATTTATGTATATCCCTTAAGTTTCAATTTAGTGACTCAAAAAAAGTATTTGCACGAAAAAAATTGCAGCGAATCATAATGCGGTAAATAAAGGGTTAAGCATTTGGGGCTTTTACTGCATATTTTGTAAAGTAGGGTTTCATTTGGTGATAAAGTTGAGAATTTTCAAGAATTTTTTTCCGCTTTTCTACTGAAACTGCGCAGATATTTTTTTAACAGTAAGTGTTTTGAGGCATCTTCTTATACCTGCAAAAACTTCCATTTAAAAATCCCGTCCATTTCTTTGAGTTTAGCCTGGTAACGTTTTCTTGCAAGTCCCAAACAGCACAAACGCTCCAGACTCGTCCAATTTGTGTCCCCTACAGCCAAATTTCGTTTACTTCTGGTTGCAGTTACGTTAACTTGACATATTTGGTATGAGTTGTGCTACTAAAGGTATTGCAAACCTCCTTCTTATCACTGCCAGTTTGTGGACGTCCCATTTCCTAAAATCATTCCTGCTGAATTCGATAGATTGGAAAGAAATGGGTCTTACCGTTTCATAGTGCACCTTGACTAGAAGGTCCACACGGTTTTCGAAATTCTTCGATTCTTTCAGATATTTGCCAGATCCTTCGATGTTTATGGCTCCGGTTTTCAGCTTCAAGGCTAGTTTACCACTGACGTCCAAGAAATCCGTTGCTTCTGACAGTTCGGAAACCACTTTGTATTCGGATGTAGTCATGTACCGCTTGATTGTCTGGAAAAAAAATTGAGATAATCCTATAGTAGCACCCAATGTTGCGACGATATCAATCATTATTTCATCGACATCGTTTTACAATATCATGCAATATTTGTTATTATCGTGTTATACAAGGGAAGTGATGGTCAACAAAACAGATTTTTCTAGGCTTGATTTCCAGAAGGAGATGTTAACCCTTTACCCACTGATCGTACCTACAAGTCCCATCAACTTTAAAACTATCATGGAATAACCATTAGGCTGGGCCAGAAACACAATTTAATTTTTATTTTTTTTCTAATAGCACGGAAAGAGTGCCACTTAGGTCCAATAAGGACGGTGTAAAATACTTTTTCGATTGGATAATATCTTCAGCTCCCGCATCGCACTTAAAGTTTGGAAAAATTGATGACTTTTTTACAAAACAACTAAAAAACCAAAGATTAAACTCTAAAATATTGTTCATGATTTTTTTATGAGGAACAAAATATAGTTATAGACATAATGTTTTAGAGTCCATTATTCTATCACCCTTGTTTCGTTAGATATCATTTTTTAATGTTCGAAGAACTTATGTAATTTTTTCCCTGCATTTTAAAACAGCTAATAACTCTAGAACTATACAACTTAAAAACCTGGAATTGAACCTGAATTGCATCTCTTAAAATTCTAAATATTCAATTTTAACTTGTAAAACTTTTTCTCCTTATTCCAAAATACGCTTGTCTTTTCCGAAAATTTACGAACAAATCATTCCCATTTTGTTCGTAAATTTTCGGAAAAGACAAGCGTATTTTGGAATAAGGAGAAAAAGTTTTACAAGTTAAAATTGAATATTTAGAATTTTAAGAGATGCAATTACCCATTCTTCATTAAAGAAGTAACACAATTTCGATGTGATAATTCAATTTCTTAAAGGATTTTGAGAAGAAAAAAACATTACATTTAAAAAACATTTCAACAATGTTTTTACGAACAACATATTGCATTGCATTCAAGACAAAAAAAGTTTATTTGTAATGCCAATAACACAAGCGCCAAATTTCAAGAATTTAGAAAATTTTCTTTTCTCAATTTTTTCTTATTTCCATTACTTTCCCAACAACGTCTTACCAAAAACTATATACCTATTTATTGCGTAGAGTCCTCAAGAAAGCGTTAACCAAATATTCAGTTGAACAAAAGGTAAATTTAGGGAAAAATATTAAAAAAAATTAACAGTTTTTTTTATTATTCAATGACAATGTGATCCTTGCAGTAGTGTAGATTCCTGAAATGGGATTTTTCAAAACTCTCGAAATTCCACACGTGGGTTATTGCTAGTTTGTAACACCTGTTACTGGTTATAGTCAACTTGTTCCCATCCAGGATGGAAAATAATTCTTTCGGTTTTTTTTCACCACAGACATATATTCCCTAGTTAAAGATAGTTATAGCCTGTTAACCGTCACGTTGAAACTACTGATAATCATAATTACCCTTGCATTTTGAGTGTCTGCAACAGTAAAAAGATCAGGTCCTACAGAGTCGTTCTTTAAATCGTATGCCCTTCCCAGAAGCCCGGGTAGGACATAGTACACCACTGCTGACATAGCCACCATCTTGACCCTTTTCTAGATGATCCTTCGAAAACTACAAAAATACAAAGTACTATCTTAAAAAAACCTGAGTAAAATATGTAAATTGTTTTTAACTAGTTAGTGTTGAAATTGCAGTCACAACAAGTGGTCTATGAGATACTACACAAAAATTAAAAATAAATTAAAGCCCATTAAATGAGACAGGATTGCATTATATCCAAGCTGGTGATTTTCAGCTGTTTATAATTTGAATGGAGAACAGTCATCATTCTACTAACTATTTTCCATAACTACACGTATGTTTCCAAAAATCGGATATGACGTCATAACTATTTTGTCGGGTCCTAAAAATAGCTATTATGATGGATATATTTTATGAACAAGTATTGGGGTGTAAAATGTTTGGGAGGACTTATTGAAACTCCTTGTTTCTTATAATATGGTTCAAAAGTATGACGGACGTAAAAACATCTTAAGGTATACACGTATATTTCAATAATTTCAGAAAAATTTTAAAAATAATTCCAAAATGAATTTACAAAATGAAAACCTCGTAAAAATAAAATACGTATGGAATAAAATAAGAAACATATTATATTATTTCTAATTTTGTTGCACACATTCGCTATTTTTTAACCATTTTCTTGTGTATTAAAATCCAAAACATTTTATTCCCATCGATAAACAGTTAGAAATTATTTAATCCTTAAATTTTGAAAAGTGTTTTTAAAAATTGTTTAAAAACTGTTAAATGTTTTGGATGAGTAGGATTAAATAAAAACATAAAATTCTTTTTAAGCGTTTTTGTAATTTTGTAAGCGTTTTTGTAAAAATTTGGTATTCGAATGAAAAATATTGATTAAATCTAATAATAATATTTCTGAACTATCTTGCATACTTATCGTAGCATGTAATATTCAAGTACTACTCATGACTAATTTACAAATTATGAAAAATATTGTTTTTGAATAACTGTGATTTAACAACAACAGGTATGAATTTTTATTTAACAATTGCTTTTTCAAAATTATACAATTGTATAGTAGACACATGTAAAACATAAATATAAAATACTATATCAAATTAGAAACTGACCTAAGTAGGAGAGTATGGACAACTTACCCGTATGTCTTGGAGTACTTTTTCGAAGGAAAACCCGTCGAAGAATGACGTATGGAGAATACCAAAACTTTTCTCCTGAGCAGAAATCAGAAAATCAGTGGCTTATCAGAAAGAAAATCTCGTTCGTCTCAATATACGAAATGGGTTGAAAACGTCCGCAAAATGGTCAAACTTGATACAACTGAATGCATCATCAAGAACTAGTCGTCCAAACAACTGATTGGAAAGATTTTCTTCAGCATATATTTTTGAAGTCGCGTATTTTGCTGATCGAACATTAGTGGTGCAGATCGTATTACAACCAATCCTTGCAGTTTTTTTTGTCATGTCTGCCTTTAAATGTAAGAATTTATAATCGACAAGTTGGATTGGGTATATAAAGACTCCATAACGCGTGTTTTCTTCCTAAACTTAGACATCAACTTTAGTAGTCAAATCATAATTCACATTATTTTAAAAAAGGATGAGAGGGTATATGGCTGTATTTTCTGCTACAACCTGATCAGTGGTTATCAAAGACAAAAAAATTACGAACAAAAGGGGACTAATTTCAGGTTTTTAAGTTGTTTAGTTCTAGAGTTATTAGTTGTTTAAGAATGCAGGAAAAACAACTTTACAAAATATCTTTGACCATTAAAAAATCATACATAACGAAACAAGGGTGATAGAAGAATGGAACCAGAAACATTATGTCTATAACTATTTTAGTTTCTCATAAAAAAATCATGATCAATATTTGAGAGTTAAATATTTGATTTTTTTAGTTGTTTTGTAAAAAAGCCATCAATTTTTTAAACTTTAAGTGCGATGCGGAAGCTGAAGATACCATCCAATCGAAAAAATATTTTACACCGTCCTTATTTGACCCAAGTGGCACCCTTTCCGTGCTATTAGAACATAAGTAAAAAATAAAGTGGGTTTTCGGCCCACCCTAGTGGTTAACCAGCAATCAAAGAAGAAATCGCCAACTGTTTTTAAATCCTTCTTTGATTCCTGGTTTCCCTTGTAACACAGCTTATACCAAATGTGTGGAACCAAACAGCAACTAGAAAAACGAAATTTGGCCATACATGACAAAAGTTGGACGAATCTTGGACGTTTGAACTGCTTGGGTTATCGTTGGTCAGGTAGCAGTGAGTACGCCACCGTTAAAATCTTTTTAAATAATCCAATATATTCCAATATATAATCCATATTGCTATATGCGTGAACAGTTGCACTACTGTGAAATGAAATAGAAAGTAATCTTAATAAATATATAAAAAAGTATTGGGTGATATTAAATGTTTCCAATACTTTTTTTTGGAGTTTGAAGACTAGTTCCTGTACGCTTATACCATTTTTGAAAAAATGAAACATAAAAGTCTAATCAAGATAAAATAATGTGTTTTTTTAATTATTAGACATTATTATGCAACATACATTATATTGCAAAACGAAAATTCCGTCAATTTACTCCTAACTCCTAAAATTTCTTCCCTATGCACCCTGTATATTAAAATACTTAAGTAATCGATACATGAATGTATCGGATGTATTCAATACCTTATTAAAAGTATCGATACTTTCTTGACCCAAGTTTTTTTAAACAAAATTATCTTAAAATATCTGCTGTGAATTTAACGCAGCCTGTTTTCATTTTGCACCTTAAAACCCAAGATGCATATTTTCTTTTTGAGCAAGATTTGACGGCCTTGGTCATTCCCTTTCTTTATTTTTTAGTTCTTTTATAGACCACCTTTCATGGGCGTAACCAGGGTTCCACTTAGGGGGGCAAGCAGGGTCGACTTTTTTATGTTCGTGGAGAAGAATTTTAAATCCCCGTGACAGAGGGCCGTAGCCACAGTATTGTTTCGAGAGAAGGTTTTGACCTTTAACGAAATTAATGTAAAAGTTTTGTGAATAGTGTGGAAAGAATGAGCGTTTTTATTTTTGAGGTAAAAGGTTTTGTTATCTGACACTAAAAAGTAGTCTTTCGTTCTCCCCCTTGCATACGGCCATGGGCGGGGGCTCTTATTTTAAATTTTGAATCAGTGCTGGCGAATATAGAAATTTATTTTGGGAGGGGCTTAAAAATATTTTTCAGCCCCTTTCATCCATATTAATAAGTTTAATGTAGCTTTTCAACAATTTTTTTAGGTAGAATTTGCGTCCAAGAAAAATGTATAAAAGAAAAGTTTTTAGTAATAAGGGTTCAAGTTTCAAAGGGGGTGTGGGGGTCTTCCCCAAAAAATTTTTTGAGAATTTGACCCTAAGAACAGGGTTTTAAACTGTTTTTTGGTACACATAAACCCAAATTTTTGACATACAGTTTTAGGTATAATTTTGATTATAATGAAGTTATTAAAAAAAATTTAAAGGTTTAAATATTAAAAGGGGGCCTGGCTGCCCTCCCCTAGAAAATGTTTGAAAATTTGACCCCTTGAAAATTTTGTTTGAAAATTTATTAATATGGATGAAAGGGGTTTCAAACTGTTTTTTGGTATACGTAAACCCAATTTTGGACATATATTTTTATGTAGAATTTTTATTTTAATGAATTTATTACAAAGAGCATCAACCTGAGAGCGAGACATAATGCCAAAGTGTTACCGGGGTGTACCACGAGGAGGTAGGTCTACTGCACACCTGGAAAGAGAGTCCAGGACTTTCTGAATTCAACCACTTTTGAGCTGATATATGATAAAGCCGACCCCACACGTATCTGCATTATAACGGCAAGAGCTTCACTCCTGACCTTTTGTTGGTCACTAATGACCTTTTCGATACCACGAAACGAACAGTAATGAAAGATCCTGGTTCGGGACACAGGCAAGTCCTCGCAGAAATTGTGATCCCTAGGGCCGCCCAGAAACCACTATCTTCTTCAAAAATATCATGGAATTTCAGGAAGGCAAACTGGCCCCTCTTCACTGAATTGTTGGATCATGAACTTGACCTAGACAACTTCAACTTTAATCAGGATCCTAATAAAGTCTATAAAATTATTAAAACTCTATTATCGCATGTGCAGGGAGATCTATCCCTAGAGGAAGGATAAAGAAGCATAGATCTTTTTGGACCGAAGAACTCACCATTATGAAAAAGAAAAGAGACGGACTTAGAAGAAAGGCAGAGTTAACCACCCGCCCCTGCGATGTTACAGCTTGGAGAAAACAATCTGCACTCTTTAGGAAAACCCTGATTAACAGCAAACGATCTTCTTTCAGGGAGTTTATTTCCAAGATAAATTATAAAACTGATAGTAAGAAAACATTTAACTATATCGGTAACTTGATGAATGGTTCTGTTGACTCACCTAAACAAAGTTTCACTGTGGATGGCAAAAAACTATCTTCGGACTCTGCTGTTGCGAGGGCTTTTGCTCAACATTTCTGTGGTGCTCATAATAAAAATAATTATGCTAAAACAAATTCAACAAAATTTAAAAGGGAAATCGCCACACAACAATCGAAATTCGAGTCGGGATATGAGTCTCTTTCGGACAATATTTTTGTGACACCAATTACTAGAGAGGAACTGGCATACGCTCTAAGAAGCCTCACAGTTGGTAAGTCACCTGGTAAAGACGGAATCCATTCTGAGTTTTTTATTAATCTTGGCCCAAAAGCATTTGAAACATTATGGATGTTTTACAATTTGATTTGGTCCACTGGTATTATACCAGTTGAATGGAAAACCTCCATTGTTATTCCCATCCATAAAAAGGGTAGAGATCTAAATTATCTGCATAATTATAGACCAATATCGTTAACAAGTGTGACAGGGAAGACCATGGAAAAAATTATTGTGAGAAGACTCAACTTTTACCTTGAATCGAATGGTTTACTGGCTGAAGAACAGGCAGGCTTTAGATGTTTTAGATCCACGAATCAACATGTTGCCCTTCTTAGCCAGTCCATCAAGGTTGCTCTGGATAATAGACAGGTCATGATAGCAATTTTTATCGATCTCAAGTCTGCCTATGACAAAGTTTGGCGTGAGTGTCTTCTTCTTAAATTGTCAAAACTTGGAGTTAGGGCGAAGCTTTTTAACTGGATACGGGACTTCCTCTGCCAGCGCTCATACAAAGTCAGGTACGGATGCGCATTGTCAAAATCCAAACTCCTAAAGACAGGCCTACCCCAGGGGGCCGTTAGTAGCTGCTCCCTTTTTAATATCTACATTAACGACTTGATTTTGAGTTTGAGAGAACTGCAAGGCATCAAATGTCTTCTTTACGCAGATGACCTTGTTATCTGGACAGTTTCCAGAAAGCAAAATGTTAAAATGTATACAGAGGATAAACTATCTGCTGCCCTGAAGGTTTTGGAGGAATGGTGTGAAACTAATAACATGGAGGTAAATTTAAACAAATCATTCTATTTGAGCTTTTCTCTCATGCATCAGCCTGTGAATCTTCAGCTGAAATATAAAGGCTTGGATATTCCCCCCAGCAATGAAATAAAATATCTGGGTGTTACGTTTGACCGCAAATTAACATGGAGGGATCATGTAGAGGACATTTCCAACCGTGCCTCTAGGAGACTTAGTGCCCTTAAGCGACTAGCCGGCGTAAAATGGGGCTGTTCTGGATCAATATTGCTCCAGACTTATCGTTCTTTCATTCGCCCTTTACTAAAATACTGCTGTGAACCGCTCGTGGTGGCCGGTGAAAATGTTATAAATTCACTAGAAATAATCCAAAACCAGGCTCTGCGTATTGTCACCGGGGCAGTAAAGACCACACCAATTGACGCTATGTATATGTACACGGATGATAGGCTACTAAAAAGCATAATCCAAGAAAAGGCAGTCCTTCTCTGGGAAAAGATAATTAGAATCCCCGGGAGCATATCACTATGGCATGAAATCAGTCGCAATACGACCAAAAATTTTTAAAACCAGTTGGGCTATCTTCAAGGTGTTCTCCAGTTACAAGATACCATCGATCTTAATTACGAGCCAGAACACCTATAATATCACCTCAAGACCCAAGGGGTCATAGGACTCTTAAACCTTCAAAAAATTCGATTTCGTGAAAAAAATATATGTTATTCTGTATACAATTCTGCATCATTTAAAACAAACCCCATAAAAAAATTCCATTTATTTCAGAAGTTATAGCCAAAAATGTGTTTCATGATGGGCGTAAACAACCCTACCTATTTGTAAACAAACGCACATGTTAATCATGCTTTTGAGGTATTTGCCTGGATAGATCATTAATTTTGATATTAATTACTCTGATTATATTTTAATACTTATTAAGTTAGAAGAAGGAAGATGTCTACTCAACTAAACTCAAGAAGGCTTGTTTATATTTGGATTTACCGATCTGATTATTAATTTTTATTAATTGGTACATAATCATGACAATTTCAGATTTTTTTTTATTTCACTGGTATCTTTAATATCTCATCAGCATTTATACAGTAAATTTATAATATTACTTAGTTTAGAGAGAAGAAAAACTATCAAGTCATTTTTCTCGAAACTACGTGTGTTTTCTCGAAATATTTTTTTAGTGTTGCGCCCATTATAGCTTATTATATAATGAGTGATATATGCATGATAATTTATCAAATAATGTGTATATAATCATGACACTTTCAGATTTTGTTTATTTCACTGGTATCTTTAATGTTCAGCAGCATTTATACAGTAAACTTATAATTTAACTAACTTCAAAGAAAAAAAAACTTTAAAGTCATTTTTCTCAGAATGTGTTTTTTTGGTGTTGCGCGCATGATAATTTATCAAATAATGTGTACATAATCATGAAACTTTCCGATTTTGTTTATTTTACTAGTATCTTTAATTTCCCCCAGCATTTTTATGAAAATTCATTTATTTTGTATTTTTTAATCATAATAAAAGTTTAAAAATTTTGCATTTTTTTGTATACCTAAAACTATGATGTTTTAAAAATATAAAATAAGCGCAAAAATAGTTAAATGCTGGGGGGATGATAAAGTATACTCATCTACTTTAATTCCATGCAAAAATAATTCACTAATATTGTATAGTTTGGAAACAATCATGCGCGCTAGATGATGATATCTAAAAAACTGCCAACAAACATGCTTATTTCGACGGTCTATACATATTTATTTTTTTAAGTGAATTTATTTTTAGAAAATTCCTCTTATTTATGAAGAGTGGTTCTTTCTAAATGTAAAAGAAGAATATCATTTAAAAATTTAGTTTAAGAGTAATTCAATTTCAAAGTTTTGTAAAGTTATTTTCCCTGCATTACATCTTAAGAGTCCTATGACCCCTTAAAGACAACATCAGTTTGCCTCAATCTAGATTTATGTCAAGATGCTACTAAAAGTAATACGGACCCCATCATTTTGAGAACTCTGGCCCTCGAGGTATTAAACATCTTTTACCCCGAACCACAGTGGTTGAGGATCTTTACAGATGGATCTCTCCTGTCTGATAGTTCAAACGCAGGTGCCGGAGTATTCTCCGAAATCTTTTCTTTTTACCATTCCGTGGGACACGGTACAGCCTTCGATGGAGAGATTGCTGCTATACGAACAGCCTTGTCTCAGCTGCTCTGCCATCTGGAAAACTTTACAAAGGCAGTCATCCTCAGTGATTCTAGAGCTGCTCTACTGGCTATAGCTTCTTATAATAATCCCTTAACGCAGGATGTACTGACATGTCGACATCTCCTTGAAAGCTTGGCTTCTTTCGAGAAGAATATTGTCCTCCAGTGGGTCCATGCCCACTGTGGGGTTCCAGGCAATGAGAAAGCGGACCATCTCGCTAAAAAGAGTGCATTAATCAACCAGCGTATCTCCCGCAATGTGTCCTTCTTCTACATCAAAATCATTTTTAAAGCCGCACTTAAAGCGCATATCAAGGAGGACCTGACTAACCGAACACTCCAAAAACCCTGGAAGAACGCCATGGGAAAACTGTGTTGAGCTCCAAGGAGAAGAGCAGTGGCCGAATTCCGCCTTACCATTGGCCACGACTGCCTCCGGAACCATCTTTTTCGTTTCAATTTAGTTTCCTCTCCTTCCTGCACTCTTTGCGCCTCTGGTGAGGTGATGGATGCTGCGCATCTCCATCAGTGTTCTGCCCTGCGCAAGGCCACTCTTTTCGAACGCTACTGGGAAGCTCGAGACCTTTTGGATTAATGAACTCCGTTGCAGTAGGGTGTCTCAAAAAAAACTTTTTTTCGAAAAACCTCGCTCCCCAGGGATTTTCCCATTCCATTTGATCCCAAAAGATAGTGGATGAAGTTTCAGCCCCCTAAGTTAACTCTAGGGGTTGCCTGTAGGGCTCCAAAGTTTGAAAAAAGTGGAAAAAATGACTAAATTTCAGAATTTTCAAAAAATTTATTTTATGAGTGAAACTGGATAAAAAGGATTCAAATGTGTTACTTAGGACTTATTTAGAAGGGTTACATTTATTTATGTGTAATAATTGTACCCTATAGCCCCTGCAATTTAAAATTAAAACGTACTACTTAGGGACGTTGCGCTCACCAAAGCTTATAATGCACTACCGGTGGACGAATTGAATTGAATCCGAATTTATTTGCAGGAACTCCCTCAAATGACGCCATTTGGTGCTAAATTGATATTATAAACTGTAAAAGCTAGTGAAATAACAATAATGATGCCCTCCACTGAGCTTATAATTTAAAAGTGATTTTCTTCAAAATTGCTCATTTCCAGCTGATCAAACCCAAAATATGTACTAAAAAAGGGGTCTGTTGTACTTTTTTAGATACCAAACTTTGAAACCTTTATAGGGGCTTCATTTTTTATAAGTAGAAGTTAATTTTAAACCCAAAAGATCGAAAATAATACGGATATCTCCAATACCAGAAGTTAAAATCGATTTTCTTTTTTTAAATTTAGGAAAATAGTTTAATACGTGTGAATCTAGGTTGAAATGTTAAGAAAGAAGTTTTATAATAAAACTTACCACTAATACGTTAAAAGGGAGTAATTTTCCTAACTTTAAAAAAAGAAAATTGATTTTAACTTCTGGTATTGGAGATATCCGTATTATTTTCGATATGTAGGGTTTAAAATTAACTTCTACTTATAAAAAATGAAGCCCCTATAAAGGTTTCAAAGTTTGGTATCTAAAAAAGTACAACAGACCCCTTTTTTAGTACATATTTTGGGTTTGATCAGCTGGAAATGAGCAATTTTGAAGAAAATCACTTTTTATATTATAAGCTCAGTGGAGGGCATCATTATTGTTATTTCACTAGCTTTTACAGTTTATAATATCAAGTTAGCACCAAATGGCATCATTTGAGGGAGTTCCTGCAAATAAATTCGGATTCAATTCAATTCGTCCACCGGTAGTGCATTATAAGCTTTGGTGAGCGCAACGTCCCTAAGTAGTACGTTTTAATTTTAAATTGCAGGGGCTATAGGGTACAATTATTACACATAAATAAATATAACCCTTCTAAATAAGTCCTAAGTAACACATTTGAACCATTTTTATCCAGTTTCACTCATAAAATAAATTTTTTGAAAATTCTGAAATTTAGTCATTTTTTCCACTTTTTTCAAACTTTGGAGCCCTACAGGCAACCCCTAGAGTTAACTTAGGGGGCTGAAACTTCATCCACTATCTTTTGGGATCAAATGGAATGGGAAAAGCCCTGGGGAGCGAGGTTTTTCGAAAAAAAGTTTTTTTTGAGACACCCTACCGTTGCAGCCTGCGATCTTTTTGTTCTTTTGTTGTTCGCTGTAATTGTTCATAATCTGCCATTGGAAATAAAAAAAAATGAATTTATTACAAAAAATGTGAATGATAAAGGTTTAAATACCATAGGCCCTCCCCCAGAAAATTTTTGAAAATTTGACACTAAAAGACTGGGTTTTAACTTAACTAACAGTAAAGTAAAAGTAAATTCCTCAGGACTTAGGGGGGGGCAGCTGCCGCTCCCTGACCCCCCTGGCTACGCCCCTGCTACCTTTAGCTTACGTCGGTTTCATGTGTATTCTTTGTCAATTTTAGGTGCTTTCTGTTTTCAAGTACATTTGTTGAATTTTTAAAACCGTATATGTACTTTATTTCAAAAGATTGCTAAAAAATATTTGAAATCTAAAAGTATCGGTTTTGTCCATCACTAATTAACAGTGGGTAGAAACAAACTTACTTTAAGTACTAAATGTCAACAAACCATATTTTCTTAAGAACAAAAAAATTTATAGTTTGTCTGGATTATCCGAGCTATCAACATGTTATTAATACCCTAACAACAAGCATTAACTAATACGGATTATTATAAATAAATAATGCTTCATCTTTATCTAACCTTTCAAACCAGGACACCCGATACCACAATTGCTGCCAAGGAACTCAAAAAGATGTTTCATTTAAAAATACCCTCATCAGATTGTTACCACTTAGCAATCCATCATCATACCCTTATCGGCATCACAATAAGGTCGATTCATTATGTTCAACCCAAAGATGAGGAGTGATTTTCAGATACACCAGATTGTGTATTGGTGATTGCCAAGGACATTCTATTTGGTCGCGAGTGTCCAAAGTTCTAAGTCAGCAACTATCAGTCGAGCAGATTTTTGGAGGCTTCACTGACCTCCTCGTATGTTGGAGGTGTCGTCAGTTTACCAAGTCTATAGAAATATCGATTGAGGTACGTACTCGTTACATGATTTTGTTTCTTTTGTAATGGGGGATACTGAGGGGGGCTACAACACCTTTCAGCTACAATGAGGCGAGGTCCTTATTTACCATCAGGCCCATGCCTAGGATACCTCAAATACATCTACAATATAAAAGAAGTATACCTTATCTACTGCTATCGTTTCTATATATACTACTACTACTACTGTTTCTCCATTGTTAACATTATTGTAATGTTGTATTCGACCATGATAATTTCCTAGCCCCACAAAACCCGGGCCGTGGGTCCTAAATTTTAGGAGGCCCCCAAATTGTTTGAAAATAATAAATTTATAGCTATTGAAAATTTGAAATTTATAGCTATTGAAGCTATGCATATAGCTTCAAAAGCTATATGAATATTTTGGTGGTATTTGTAAAAAATGATTTTCACATAAAGAACTATTTGTAGTGAACAAACAGTCATAGCAAGATTAATGATTAGCTACTAAATAAATTTATTTTACTTTATTGCTTATGAAGGGACTGAAGCATGGTCTTAAGGAGTGATGTTCTATCTGGTGTGGAGGGTGAACAGATATTAGGTTTTTTTATGTTACTTCAGATAGGGAATTATATTAGTAATTTCTTCATTACTTTATAAGTAATTAACGTGTGCATTAAAAAAGTACAGTACCTAACACAACCGTCGAATAAGTAATACAGTAGGACGAGCAGTAGGAAAACCATTATGGCGCCACTTTAAAACAAAATGCATTGACAAGAAGACTAAGTAAATAAAAAATTTAAATATATTTTCATAATTTAGGTGTCGAAACAAGATGCAAATTCCTTACATGTTCCCCTTGTTCTTGGGGATGACATTTGATGCAAGAAGCTTAAGGCCTGGTGTGGACCTGTTCGAAGCCAAGTATGTGGATGATCCTGTTGTAAGTAATTTTGATACTATCTCTGCCAGGGCCGTATCCAAGGGGGGTTTGGGGTTCAGCCCCCCTCGATATTGTGAAGTAAGTTTTGTTACTGTTTTTTCCCTTAAATATTACGTGAATGTCTAGAAGAGGTGTAACCAAAATAGTCTGAAAAGAGTCAAAATACCCCTATTATGGCAGCTAAACTTACAACTTCAGTTAAATCTATTCGCATTTCCCGCTAAAATACTCATCATAGAACCATCGCTGCTTTTTATCCTGGAAGAGGATAACTGAAAGAGTGTTCCTGCAAATTACCGTCAATATATTCTCAAGGATGGTTATTCTATGTAATTTTAAAGTTGGCGGTACTTGTAAGTACCGTCGGTAAATAAAGGGTTAAGGGGGAGGAGGATCCCACTCTCTCTAAAAATTATAAAATATGTTACATTAGTTTCGTCCCAGCCTTATACAGGGTGTCCCACAAAGAGCTCCCTGGTTTTAAAATTAAATATATTTTGAACAAAAATAGATAAAAATATAAAACCAACGGAATCCTTCTTGTTATGGCTTGGAATTTCTTGTGCCAAAAGGTAAAAAATTTAGTTACTATTATTGTTAACAGATGGCAGCACAATAAAAATGTCTGGAAGCTATTAAAAACGCAGTGTAACAAATCGATTCTTCTCAAAATCGATTCATTGATTTCAGATTAAATTTTTAAAACAAAATATTCGAAGATTGGTCCAAGTCTCGTTGTTATGGGAAGGGGTTATGTGTTTTATATTTCATTAGAAAAGTTGTGTCTTTAGGTTGATGTTTAAGTTGTTAGAGATTAGTTCTTCAAACCCCAAAAAGGTGCATTAAGCTTATATGCGTTTTAATTTTATATTAAGGAAACAAATTGAGAAAATTCTGATAATTCTGATCTGTGTGCATATAACCAGATTGATGATCATCCAACTCATCGGATCACAATGAAACTTTCTGAAATAGAAAATTTTAACTTTATTGGTTAAAAAACAAAAGGTTAATGAAAATTTTTAAATATTTGTATTTTTATTTGAAAATACTATTCTAAAGAATTTGAAATTTTAATTACAGATGCTCGAATTGCACATTTTTACTATGAATCGAGATTAATTGGATCGTAAATTCCTCACGTGTTGCATAGCCCTTATTCGGATGGCTTAATGATCCTGAATTTTGTAGGGTGTCATCTTCAATTTTAGTTTTGTTTAGTATTCTTTGCGCACTGGACCGCTTAATTTCTGATTGAGCTGACACCTTCCGAACTGAATTTCTGGGATTTTCTTCTATTAGTTTGGACAACGTAGAAGTGTTATCGGCAGTGACAACAGTCCAACGAGGTCCGACATTTCCAACTAGTTCATCGGCAATACTACCTATCCTTTCAAATTTCTCGAAATAGTTTCTGATTGTTTTATTTTCAGGACCTTTTCTACTTTTAAAATTTTTTTTGAAAACTTCGTCTTGTGGCTGTTACGCTAAAATTAAGTATGTAATATTCAAGTACGATAAAAACACGTTGATCAGTAGAATACATGACTAGTTATGACTGGTTTCAAAATATTCAGGATATATCAATTCTCTCAAAATTTGTTCCCCTCATCGATTTTCGAAAAAAAAAGAATCTTAAAATTAATTTATATTGATATCGACAAACGCAAAAAATCTAACAAGCAATTTAGGAGTTAAAGACCATACTCCCTAAAAAAATAAACAGTTAACCCCTTTCCATAACAATTGAACCAACCGTCGAAAATTTCCTTTTGAAAATTTAATCCCCAGTTGCACAGCTCATACCAAATACATCAATTTTACGTAATTCCTACTAGAAGACGAAATTTGGGCGTAAATGGCAAAAATATGACAAATATTGAACGTACGAACTACTTGGGATCTTAAATCAATAAATCGATCTTGAGAAGAATCGATTTGCTATGCTCAGTTTTGAAATATGAAGCTTCCAGACATTTTTATTGTGCTGCCATCTGTTAACAATAATAGTAACTAAATTTTTTAACTTTTGGCACAAGAAATTCCAAGCCATAACTAGAAGGATACCGTTGGTTTTATATTTTTATCTATTTTTTTTCAAAAGATATTTAATTTTAAAACCAGGGAGCTCTTTGTGGGACACCCTGTAAGACGGATGAGCGCTTAAAATAGTTCACGAGTTGTTATAGAAGCACAGAAAGTTTTCTGATTATAACCATTTTTCCTTAAACTTTTAAACTTTACACTGGTGAGTAAAAGTAAACATGACATCTCGGATTAAAAGAGTCAAAAGTCGGTTAAATAGGAATGGTTTGTTTTTTAATCAAAGAGAAAAGCATACATACAATATAATACACATACAGTAAAAAGTTCACTTAGTTGAAGCAACAATAATTACATGACATTTATAAAACTTGAATATTTTTTGTAATTTATTTAGCAAGAGAAAAAGTTAGGCCAAAAATTTACGAACATAACGTGAAATTCGTATAAAAAATACATCTACTTATTTGTTTATGTTTGAGAGTATAAAATATTTTCGTGAAACAACGAATCAATTGTAACATAATAATTGTAATTTTGATTTGTACGTTACTTCATTACAGGTAAATGAATTGGGTCAATTTATATCAGTCTACAAGGTTGTTACTTCTCAATCTGAAGTTCAGGAAGCTCTAGATATCGACGGTGACCTATCTTTGAAAATAAAATCTGGCTTGGTAAACGTCGAAGGCAAGGGAGCATACATAAAAAATGAGGAAACTGATGAAAATAAAATTTCAATTTTGATATCATCTCATTACACTTCGGTAAGTAAAGATTTCTTGTTAGGATTAATTTAAAATTCCCCCAATGGCCTGGTTACCAATCGGCACAGTAACAATGATAGCTATTAACTCAAATTTTTATAGGGCATATTGAAGGAATTTTATAAAAAAAAGGTTAAATTAAAAAGGAAACACTATACAATAAGCAGGAAGGGAGAAACTAGATTTTTTCATTCGTTTAGTTTAGTTTAGTTCGAAAGTTTAAGAAACATTGGCTTTACTCTATGATGAGCCGCTTCGTCCCTCTTTTTAATTATTGTTATTATTAAACGCTTTTATTCTACTTGCTTTTGGCGGCGTTTTACGGGTGGAATTTTAAAACTCGATTTTCGGGCACTTCCCGATATGTTAGGGCCCCGAAACTTTACACATCGGTGTAACCCTCATGACACTCCAATATTCAACCATTATCTAGTCAAACAACCGAAGGATTAAGTTAATTAACGAGTATTTTTAATTAACAAAAAAACCGGAATTTGAGACCTTTCCCAAAGGTCTATGCCCCCTAAAACGTGCATAATTGTGGATTAGGCATAACTTCATCATATTCAAAAGTCAAAACGAGAATTGCCCAGTAATTATGATGATAATAGATGATTAATCACTTTTTTTGAATGCATATTTTGGATTCTTGTTCATAAAATTTCAGGCACTTCCAAACGATATACAGTTCTGAAACTTTGCACCATGGTAGAATTCCCATGACAATGCAATATTCAATCATCAACCAATCAAAACCACTGTAATTAAGGTCATTAAGGAGTAATTTTGATTATCCGAATATCTCGAATTTGAGACCTTTCCCAAAGGACTATGACCACAAAAACGTGTACAATGATGTATTACACAAAGCTTTACAATATCCAGTCATCAAAAGGAGAATTGTCTAGCAATTATGTTAATTATCGACGATAAACCGCTAATTTCAAAAACACATTTTGGATTCTTGTACATAAAATTTCAGGCACTTCCAAACGATATAGTTCTGAAATTTTGCACCATAGGTAAACCCGATGGCAATGCAATATTCAATAATCAACTAGTCAAAACCTCCGTAATTAAGGTAATTAACGAGTGTTTTTAGTAATCCGTTTAATTCAAATTTGAGACACTTTCGTGAAGCCAATGGTTCCCAAAACATGTAGGATAATATATTAGGTTATATCACTACAATATTCAATCTTCAAAATGTGACTTCTTACCTTCCAATTAACAATTAAGATAATTAGCGATTTAAGATAATAACCGCGAGAAAGAAATCGCCAGAAGAGCGAGAAATCGCCGAAAATTGGTGTCCTATCCCGAGGAATCGCGAGAGATGAAAAATATGCTACTTTAATAATTTATGGACTACTGAAAAGATTGGATAATACTGTTTGCTCCTTGATACACACTAATTCTGAGTTTTATTTTTGTCTGAGCTTACGATTGGTTATATTTATTTTATTGAATGACTTTTCTTTTCTTCTGAATCTTTTGGATATCGATGGTTTCATCGGCGAGTGAGCGGAGGCGAGGTATATTCTTTGTGAGAGGTATGTTTCCCGCTCAGCTCTGTTATTATAACGTACCTAGCAATATTAAATAGATTTTAATTAACTTTGGAGTTGATTGTCCTGCTGGGACGTCAGAGGATTGTTCTACTTTTCCAGATAAGTGAAAAATTTTTGTTATGCATGATTTCGTTACTATAGTATTTTGTGAAGATATTTTGGTTCTTATTGATATTTGAGTACGATGAATCGTCAGTTGCTGATTTTATGTAGAGGTTGTGTACGACAGTGCAAATAGTTAAATCTGGATAGGAGTGTTGTGTTGATCCATCAAATACAAGCGAGCAAATCTGGAGAAAATTATTATTTATATTCAGTGAAGTAAAATGAAAGGAACACTAATGGAAACAAAGCTAGAGTTGGCAGAAATGTTGCGATTGCGAAGCCATGATTTTGTAGAAAACTAAAATTCCATCCTAACATAAGATTAAATATGGTTGAAATATATACATTTTTTCTTGTGAGTTTTTGTTAAACAATACTATGACTAAAAAATAGAAAATAAAATAAGTAAAAAAAAGATATTTTAATAAACGCTTTTATTGAAGTGTTCCAAAAGGTCAAAAATAATTTATTCGGTTTGACAAATAATTTATTGGGAAGTAGAAAATAACTTTTTGGTAAGTAAAAAATAACTGATTTTCTAATCACTAAAAATAAAAGCGTGGGTGCTAGTAATTCTTTATTCACTATTTATTCTAAATTCTTTATTATATGTTCTATGAGGTAAAATTTACAAATTTCTCATTTATGAGGTTTGGGTGGGATGGATTCACTTTAAATTCTCTATTAGGCATTTTTATTTATGTAAATTATACGTAAATGCCGACGTAATGGCCTAGTGGTTAGAGCACCTGACTGCAAAGCCGTACGTCTGGGGTTCGAGTCCTCGTTCGGCATAGATGTTAGTGTTACTGTCCTTGTGTGTGTTGAATTTACCTATACGGGTCCATACCTTCGGGTGAATTTGTTCAAATTTTAAAAAATAAATAAAAAAATTTAAAATTTATATAAATTACTAGCGCCCACGCTTTTATTTTTAGTGATTAGAAAATCAGTTATTTTTTACTTACCAAAAAGTTATTTTCTACTTCCCAATAAATTATTTGTCAAACCGAATAAATTATTTTTGACCTTTTAGAACACTTCAATAAAAGCCTTTTTTTTTAATCTTTTTTTTACTTATTTTATTTTTTGCATGGATGATAGATGCTGCCACCATCTATCGCCACCTCCACAATTTTGCCATGTCTCTGAAGGGAAGGGAAATAGTCACCAGAAGACCTGGGCCCATGGTAAACTGCTGCGACCGACCACAGGACTTTCAGACCCTCATATTTAACGAGCACATACTCTGCATATACTCGTGGGGTCTTCAGCAGTGTCGGGATTTTTTCATTCCTTTTATATTATCACATCAAAATCAAAGTCTGCCCGGGCCTAGTGGCCCATCAGGCGGTGCCCATCTCCGTTTCTGTAGCCTTTGGGCCTGGGGTGCTAATTACTAGCTTGTGTCCAGGCCGAGTGGCTAGCCCGACGCTGGGCCCCCAATTGATTCCCCAAGCGAGCTCGGCCCTCATTTATCGACCCCGGAAGGATGAAGGGCTGAGTTGACCCATGACCAGCTACCCAAGGAGAAGCCGCAAGGCATCGAACCTGGGTCGGTAATGCTCGTAGCCAGATACGCTGACCACTACACCGGCCACAATATTATAGTGACCTATTTTGTTATATTATAGTGACCTATTTTTGAAAATAAAGTCTTGTTTGGTAAACATTCTTGAACTGTAATTGGGTGTAATGTTTCTTGACCCTCTGACGTCACTACGCGGAAGGAAAACTGGGTAAACATCTCCTAGCCTGTTTGGTTGCTAGGAAGAGTTTCGGTAAGCAAATCGAGATAAAAAGAGACTATATAATATATATGTTACTTGCAAAGTGATTAATTGGGCATTATTAATAATGCCCAAAGGTGGAGGCTGGCAATGTGATAACTTTCATTGATAAATGCCATTTAACCCTGCCTTTAACCCTGCCATTTAACCCTTTCTGTTAGGGTCTATTTGACCCAAAATTTTTTTAGTCGCGTGTTAAAAAAATTTAATAGAGGTATTTTAATGAAACTTCGTGACTTTGTTCGAAAGTCGTATAACTATCTACATCTAAAAGGAATTTTATTTATTTTAATTTGCAAGGGATATTTTTCAACATAGTCTTAATGTACTGTTCGGGTCAATATGACCCGATTTTCTAAATTTTTTCGTTTTACTCAAACCTTTTCATATTTTTTTGCGGAATAACTCAACAGAAAAGAATAAAAACTATGATAACATCCTTTTTTTGTATTTTAGTTTTCTTATTTCTTGTTTTTTTTGTCATTTGAGACTAAAGCACGTAGAAGGTCAAAAGGTTGATTCAGTTTCGAAAAATGAAATATATTTTCAAATTTTATTTTTTCTTGTTGTATTTTTGTTTTATGAAGTATTTCTTTTCAGTTAATATACTAAAAATAACTAATGAAACGAAACTTGTGCTATCCGAATGAAAATATTACTCAAAATGAGAAATTAGTGGTGTTTTTCATTGCCACTGTCTTTTGACCAAGTTAACCATTAAATTTGGGGTAAATGTGGACTTTTTGTGGTAGTATAACTTTCTAAGAACTGAAACATGAAATTTATTGCTGGAAAAGAAAAAGAAATCATCGCCAAAGAAAATTTGAGGTATTGGAGTAATAAGTAATTTCGCAAATCCTGCAATGCCTTTTCAATGGGATTTAGTACAAATAGAAGGAAAATAAATGTTTAAATGAAAATTATTTTTGAGGATTTGAGGAAATCACTTTTATTTTCATACAGTAAAGCAGATTAGAACATATCATGAGGGAGGAATCAGTTAAAAAAAGTAAAAGAATAAAGAAAAAATAGAAATTTATATCGGTTCCTCAGACGAAAAAAATTAAAAACGTACTACTTTGTTGTGCCATACTTGTTTAAAACTCATTTTCATATATGTCATATATTGCCAAAATAGTAAAAAATTACAAATTTCAATTACAAATATTTTTTTAGTTAATTTCATTATTTTATACGTATTTCATAACTTAACCCTCCGTCGGTCGCAACTGTACTTTTTCGCACACCTCATACATTTTCGTTCGCCTTTCCATTATTATGGGGGGTAGAAGTCTGAAATTTTTGCTAGTCCCCTATCTTTACCGGATGTATGGCTCCAACCAATTCATTAAATTCGCACGCTTTGTTTAGTTTGGTTTTCATCATAATTTTACTATTTGACACAATGCGCTCCAAAGTGTTTAACGTCTTTAAGGTACTTAATATTATTTTTTGTAATCTCTGATGCTCTTTTATTAATTTTATGAGTGCTTACATATCAATATCATTTAATTTTCCTTAATATATATGTAATTTTTCTAATTATTTTTTGTTTACTGCAGTTGAACATACACCTACAAAATAGTACTTTATACACTTACCTCGCCAAAAACAATGTTGTGCAATATGCAAATCTACGTTTACTACCTGTAATTTGGCAGTTTAAAGCTAAAATAATGTATTTTGGAGTTATTTTACTATAGCTACAGGGACTGTCAGCGGTCAATTTTCCCAGCCTAGTGTTACCTGTTAAAGTTATATTTGTGAATGGTTATTATCTGGACATGAGATAAAAAACAATAATTTATAATTAATATTCCTCAGGTTTCACACCATTAAGTATATTTTTTGACTAAGATATTGAATTATTTATCCCGCTGAAGTAAGCTTAATTTTATGCTATTTTTAATTTTTATTCATAATTATTTTCAACAAATATCAAATTTTTTATGTCTGAATAATACTATGAATATCTTTTATTGTTTTTAAGACCTTATCATTGAAATTAAAAGGTAGAAAATTGCGATTCTTTCGATTGTGCGTTTTGGCACATTGCGACCGAACACGTCAGTTTAATATTGCGACCGACGGAGGGTTAACTCAATTATTTCATAATAATTACATTTATTTTGAGTTATTTTGCTATTGTTTTACCTATTTCTTAAATTCCATCATTCATTTGCCGCTAGAAGTGATATTTTTTGTATCGGGTCATATTGACCCGAACACTACGTGCCTAGAGTAAGTCGGAGCAGAACAGCAGGGTTAATTTATCACGTTGCCCTCACGGGTAACAGATATCTATTTATGGAGGCAACTACTACACAAAGTAAAGTGCCGTTTCTTTACAGTGTGGGAACTATAGTATGTGTCATTAAAATTGGCGGTTCGTCACCATAGCAACGCAAAAGAAATGCTATGGGAAATGACTAGTAGCGTGCCGCCTATTTTATTTACACAGATATTAAACTTTCTTTGTTAGTTCTCAGATTGTTTCACCAGGGTCAAGTAACGTTCCAGCCTTGTATAGTTTATTGCAGTTTTTGTCAAATAACTCAAATACCTGCATATAACTTCATTTTACCAACATTTCTCTCAAGGTTGTGAAAGCCTTCAAGCCAGGTGCCAAGCTTAGAACTGGCTGGGAGGACTTGGCTGACCTTTCTCACAGTACCCACTACGTCAAAGAAGTGCACTACGGGGCGGAGTTTATAACAGACGCCAAGTTCATCGTTCTCAATTCCAACGATACGAATGCCGTCAAAGCGGAAATCAAAGCGTCTTTGAACACAGAGGGAAACAGCACAGACCTGTTCGTAAATGGTACTGTTCAGTTATCAATCCAGCTGAAAATTGCCGAGCAGATTTATAAAGAAAAGTAGGATGTTTCAACACGTCCCCCCAAACCCTGAACAAATAGATTTCTTGCGTGGAATTAGAATACATAATAATGCCCAAAAAACTTTATGTAGCGAGTTGACTCACCATTCAAAAATTCAGATAAGGCATAAATGGATTAAATGTCAACCGAAGAGTATCGATGTAAGAAAGTTGTAAGTTTTGAATCGTTATCAGGACCTTCGGTTCGGTATCTCCCCGTCTTCCACCTCTAGCCACTAATGTGATTAAAATTGCTTTTAAAGACCCTTATTTGTGAACTTTAAAAAGTTATCGACAAAAAATTTAATTTCTAAAATTTAAAAAAAAATATGAAAAATTACATGTTTTTGTTCTATTTGAGGCCAATCCGGAGGCAAAAAGAGTTATTATAATGGAATAATATTTTACAAATGTTAGTTTGAGACCATTTGGCACCCTTTTCTTGCTGTGCCCGATAGAATTTGTAAATTTTTTTTCGCCATAGGGAAATGGCCCACCCTAATAACCATGTTAACGCTTCACATGAATTTCTTGAAGAGTAAACTGGATTTGAATCCATACCATTTTCTATTACTAATATCGTGAAAACTGCCGATTGCGGAGGTATGTGGGCCTTTTTATGAAGTCGATCAATTTAACTTTGCAGAGTTTGGGTAGACTTGTTGAATCACTCTTTATATGACCTAAAATTTCAAACCAATCGATTAAAAATTTACTTTACTGACGGCCGTATTCAAACCGGTTATCAAACATCTGATTGGTAAACACTAGTTCTTCTTCAGCTAATCTGACTTAAATCTGTCAATCAGAAATTTGACTACCGGATAACCGTCGGTAGGTTAGCGGTGAATATTATCGTAAGCCATTCAGTTTTACTGTTTATCTATGTTATTAGCTTTTAATCAATTTCCCGTCTTTTACCATTTTGCACTGTTAAAAATTTAATAAAAACAACGATCAAAGCTCGAGCTCGGGAAGACCTTTATGGCCGTGCTTCCAACAAATCTTGGATCAATGCAATCTTAAAATTACGAAATGGGCTAAGGCACAGAGTGGTAGCTGAATTTCGCTTGGCCTCCGGGCATGACTGCCTCAGAAAACATCTTTACAGATTCGGCATCGCTGCTTCGCCCATCTGCCCTCTGTGCAGTTTAGGAGAGGAGATGGACTCCGTGCATCTCCTACGTTGCCCTACTGCTCTTCGGAAGAATACTCTTCCAGAGCGCTACTTGGAGGCGAGAGACCTTCTTTGTTCATGAACTTTGTTACAGTTTTTTTATCATCTTTTTGTTGTAACTGTTCAATTTAACATGCCATTGGAAATAAAAAAATAGCTTTTAATCTTATTTTTTACTTTTTCCAGGAACTCTCGACTTACTCAAGAAAAAGCTTTCTGGGAGAGTGAACTTGGAGATCTCTTACTATGCTACAGTCCCACTATCATCTGTCCCGACCACTTTAAAGGGACTTGAAGAGTTGATAGAGAGTTTCCAAGTCCAGTATGGCAAGACTGAAAATGGGGTAGGTGCCCCGATAGCAGTTGCCCTTGAACCTGTGAGTTACTTGTTCCAAGATGAGAAAATGAAAGATCATTTTAGATTCCTGAAGAATGAGTAAGTGTGACCATGCAAAGATTAAAATAAATAAAATTTATTAGATTAAAAAAAATATCACAGAAACTGAGTCATCAAACGTGGACAGCTTTCTTTTCCACGGAATAACTCTGATTGGAAGCTGATGTTAGAGTTAAATTTACCCTTGGAGAAAAACTATGATCCTCTTCAATTTAGTTTTCCTCTGGAGGAAAATTCAAACTCTTGCATCAAATTTGAGTTTCGTTCCGAAACGAAAAAAATCCTTTAGAACATTGAGTTTTTTCCCGGAGCAAAATTAAACTATATCTTCATAGCATCAGAATTTCGATCCAGAGTGAAGTTAAACTCCTCTAGTGTGCCGAATTTTCCACCGGAGCAAAATTTATAATACACTGAAATTTGTTACGGATGGAAACTAATTTTGATTATCAGCTTTTAGTTTTGCGCCGAAGCAAAATTATCCACATAAATCGGTAGGGTGGGTTGGGGTAAAGTGGGTCATGGGGTAAAATGGGTCAGTTTTAATTAACTCGATATAAATCAAATTGAAATTGAATTTTTTTTCACTAATTTTTTTAATTATATTCTTTAATCTGTTGGAAACCTTTTTCGACTGTCAAAAATTAAGATTTATGAATTTGAGGACTGAAAAAATATTTAATTTAAACCG
This sequence comes from Tetragnatha versicolor, assembly GCA_024610705.1. Lineage (NCBI taxonomy): Eukaryota > Metazoa > Arthropoda > Arachnida > Araneae > Tetragnathidae > Tetragnatha > Tetragnatha versicolor. The sequence continues at coordinate 11,418,906 of JANDEH010000013.1, forward strand.
TAAATTATGTCATCGAAAAAACAGGGTTTACCAACTTCGAAAATAACTATATATGGTAATAAATTACAACAGACTTTTGTGATAGTTTTTCATAAAAGAAAGTCTGAGAGACATTTAAAGCCAATCAGCTTAGAAAAATATAAAATATTTTATCTTTTATAACGATATTTTGGACTTGGGGTAAAGTGGGTCATAGTTAAGAGGCCTTCTGTATTAAGTAAAAACAAAGTTTTTAACTTATTTCCTTCAAATATACATTTAACTGTCAAACAAGTTTATTTTTTCTCGAAATGAAGTATTTTAATTGCTATATTTGGAACAATGGTCATTAAGTTCAGACGTTTACCATTTCCTAAAAGTACAACTTAAAACAAATTTTTTCAGATAAAAACGGCTTAGCCGATTGCCTTTTTTCTTAATTTCATGTATATTTAGTAATAAATATATTTTTGACATATTTTTGCAAGGAGACCCATTTTACCCCACATTGGGGTAAAATAGGTCATTACTTTTGATACTAAGTTTATCCAACTTATAACTAAAAAATATTTGATAAAATTAGATGAAAATGTTCTGAAGGATTGTAATGTCAATATCCAATTGAAAGAAATCCTTAAAAAGTAATAGTTTTGATGAAATAAAACTTAGAATGTGAAAGTACCTTAACCTTTTAAACGCCGCAATTCAAATTTCGAATTAATGGTTCTGATTTTTGACTTAAATGGCTAGTTTCATCATTACTAAAACCATTCTAGTCATTTTTTGGCAGAAAAAAATTCCTAAGTATGATTTTGAGGATGTTCCCATTTGGGAACATTGGCGTTTGGGGTGAAGTTTTTAGGGGGATTTCCAAAGGGGACATATTTTACAATTAATTCAAATAAAATGATTTAAATAGGTTTCTACTCAATAATTATGAACATTTTTATGATTGTGGACGGTTTTTTCACTTTTATTATCCATACTTGAACGATTTAGTAACATTTTATAGATTTTAATCAGAAAAAATTGACATCTTTATTACGTACGCAAAGCTTTTCCGTAAATTTTTCTTGCTATATGGGTAATATTTTGGTGTAAAAAATACAAAAGAGTGTTCCCATGCTCTTCAAAGCTAAACAATTACGTTTCTGTGAGAAAAAGTAGTTTTAATTACGGTTCTATACGGATATCTAGCATAAAATCCACTAATTGCATTAAAATCTAATTAGCTTTCAAAATTAATAATCATAATTATCTCCATTGATTTATTAAAGCTGTGTTTCTCATGGAAGATTCCGAACTGAAACACATATAATCTTACATCCAACTTACGTTAGAAGAGTGTTTTTAGATGTACGCACTTTTCCTTATTTTCAAAATTCTTCAATTTTATTTCTAAAATTTTTATTAAAAAAAGTACTTGAACAAAAATATATATGCAAATCCTCAGAAGCACTCCAAATATGCTCTTTGTATAATAGGGTGGGCCGAAAAAACCTTTTATTTTTTTTCGAAGTTTTAATAGCGCGGAAAAGTTGCGAATTATATAGACAAAGAAAAGGAAAAAAAGTTTTTCAAAATCGGTTAATATCTTCCGATCGCGCAAAGGCCCCAAAGTTTGAAAAAATATGAAAAAACTTGATTTTTGCGATTATTTTTTTAAAAAAATCAAAGATTAAACTATCAAATATTGTTCATGATTTTTTTATGTGAAACTAATATAGTTATAGACATAATCGTTCAGATTCCATTCTTCTATCACTTTTTTTTCGTTAGATATAATTTTTTTAATGTTCATACAAATTTTGTAAAGTTGTTTTTCCTGCATTTTTAAACAGCTAATAACTCTAGAACTATACAACTTAAAAACTTTAAATCAGTCCCATTTTGTTCGTAAATTTTTTGTCTTTGATTTGGTGTGCATCATGATCATCATTTTCAAAACGTTTTTTTTTAATTTGAAAAAAGTGAAAAAAAATTTAATAAAAAAATTTTTTTTTAATTTTTTTTTGAAAAAATATTAATAGCCTTTTAACTCTTAAAATGAACATAACTACCCAATTTCAAGTTGAAAATAAAATTTAATCATGTATAAAAAAATAAAAATAACCGTAATTTAGTCAAATCCCTAAACATTCCCTAAAATTATACACCAAGAGCGATTCACTCATGGAAAATTTATCAAATCACTTGAGGGTGTTCATATGACTTAAAACATGTAAAAAATGTCACATAAATTTCAGAAAATAAGACAATTAACAGATTCGGTTCAAAATCTTACAGTGCTAGTTCCCAACTTTAAGTTAATTCAATTTGCATGAATTTTACCTGAATATTCCTTAGAAATGTGTTTATATCCAATTTTTTTATGTTCTTAAGTTTTTAATTTACTTTGATTTGACTTGTTAAAAGTAAAAACAATTAGATATAAACATAATTCTTAGAAATTTTCAGGAGAAATGCATGCAAACTTAACTAAATATGAAAAAACTTGATTTTTGCGTTTATTTTTTTTAAATTTGATGTTTTCGTAACGTAATAGTTTGCAACGTCTTCTAATCGTCACGGAAGCCTCAGGAAAAGTTTGCGGAGATGAATCACGAGAAGGATTTATAAGAACCACTCTGCTCTCTAGATCATACATGCCGAACTTCATCAGCAAATCCAGCTTTAAAGTACCTTAAGCCACCAAATAGATGTTTAACATTCAAAAATATTATGTTTCAAATAAAAATAGTGTAACTATTACGTTAAAAAATATATTAAAGATATAAAAAAAACTTGCAAAAGTGTGAAATTTTCAATATTTTGGCAAATTTTGGGGCTTATGCGCGATCGGATTATATTAACTGATCTGAACCAAATTAAAACACAATGTTTTTAGGCTCTATTAGAAGACGTTGCAAACTATTACGTTACGAAAACATCAAATTAAAAAAATAAACGCAAAAATTAAGTTTTTTCATATTTAGTTAAGTTTGCATGCATTTCTCCTGAAAATTTCTAAGAATTATGTTTATATCTAATTGTTTTTACTTTTAACAAGTCAAATCAAAGTAAATTAAAAACTTAAGAACATAAAAAAATTGGATATAAACACATTTCTAAGGAATATTCAGGTAAAATTCATGCAAATTGAATTAACTTAAAGTTGGGAACTAGCACTGTAAGATTTTGAACCGAATCTGTTAATTGTCTTATTTTCTAAAATTTATGTGACATTTTTTACATGTTTTAAGTCATATGAACACCCTCAAGTGATTTGATAAATTTTCCATGAGTGAATCGCTCTTGGTGTATAATTTTAGGGAATGTTTAGGGATTTGACTAAATTACGGTTATTTTTATTTTTTTATACATGATTAAATTTTATTTTCAACTTGAAATTGGGTAGTTATGTTCATTTTAAGAGTTAAAAGGCTATTAATATTTTTTCAAAAAAATATTTAAAAAAATTTTTTTTATTTAATTTTTTTTCACTTTTTTAAAATTTAAAAAAAAACTTTTTGAAAATGATGATCATGATGCACACCAAATCAAAGACAAAAAATTTACGAAAAAAATGGGACTGATTTCAAGTTTTTAAGTTGTATAGTTCTAGAGTTAATAGCTGTTTAAAAATGCAGGAAAAACAACTTTACAAAATTTGTATGAACATTAAAAAAATTATATCTAACGAAAAAAAAAGGGTAGAAGAATGAAATCTGAACGATTATGTCTATAACTATATTAGTTTCACATAAAAAAATCATGAACAATATTTGATAGTTTAATCTTTGATTTTTTTAAAAAAATAATCGCAAAAATCAAGTTTTTTCATATTTTTTCAAACTTTGGGGCCTTTGCGCGATCGGAAGATATTAACCGATTTTGAAAATTTTTTTTTCCTTTTCTTTGTCTATATAATTCGCAACTTTTCCGCGCTATTAAAACTTCTAAAAAAAATAAAAGGTTTTTTCGGCCCACCCTATTGTATAACCCCTATTGATAATTACTGAATATTAATCGATCTGGGAGTTAGAAAAATATACAAGTGTAAGAATTTGCTATAAAGATTTAGAATATATTTCTCCATAAATCAGGTGAAAAAATAAAAATTACGTATTTTTTGAATTTAAAACATAATTCTTAACATGTTTAGATCCTTTGAGACTAGAAATGTTCAAAAAATTAAAGAAAATTGGAAATAACTTGAATTTTTGCATGTTATAAAAATCCCCTCAAATACTATACCCCAAACGCCGATGTTCCCATTTGGGAACATATACGTTGTATTGGTAATTACTCTCCAAAATTAAAATATGAAGCTATTCTGTCAATCCAAATGGGAAGATGTGTACTTAAGCTACCTAAACGCAGCAAAATTATTTAAAACTAAATTTAATTAAATTTTTCACAAGTTGAAACTTGTGCAACTTTTGGAAGAGCCAAAAATCTCTAAATTTGATGTAAATTCTACAAAAAGGATTAAATTGCACGTGAAAAACTTTTGCAGGTAAAATAACTTCATATCTTTGAGTTCCTTTCTACCAAGTATCAAATTCCTGCATGAAAAATTAAGTGGTGTAAAAATTCCTTAAAATGATGTTCCCATTTGGGAACATCGGCAGGTAAAAGGTTAAAATTGACCCATTTTACCCCAACCCACCCTAACTATTTTTGAAGGGAACATTTTTCAAGAAGAAGTTATTTACGTAAGATTGTTTGTAAATTTTTCTAGCGGTACATTTAATTAACAGTAACATAATTTTTGGGGTTCTAAATTTGAAAAATATAAAATTAAAATCCATTATATAATCCGATTTCATGGATTGTTATGTGCATTACGCGCACCTCCGATTTAATGCCTTTTTTTGAAATTAGGATTTTATATTTTACGTGGTGCTCACTTAAATTAATTTCTATTATTTTATGCTTTAAAATGCATGTGCACTGCTAGGATTTCGAAAAAAGCGTTAGATATCAGTGCGCAATGCTATGCGACTTGTGTTTTAAACCTTTCTATACCATTTATTAAGTGAAATAAAATAACTATAGTATAGCTAGAAACACGCTCAATATCTGGAGCTTTTAAAATTGTAAAGTGACGAAGCAAAATTTTTATTTCTTCAATCGAAAAAAATTAAAAAATCTGCATGCTTCCCGTAAGTCTTAATGTTAAAACACGCTCTTTTGGTCACTGAGCTATAAAACAAACTTTATAGCTCAATTTATTTATTATCAATTTATAGCTTTATAGTTTGTTTTATAGCTCAATGCTTTTGAGAGCAGACAGCTAGCTTTTAGTCCAAGAAAGTTAGCTCAAAAAAGGGGTTCAAGTGTAACAAATTGTAAAAGAAAGTTTGATGGGTGATTCTTATATGAAATTTTCTGTAGAAAACGATGGTGAAACGTATACCAAAATAAACCGTGTCCTTTAGCCAATATGGCGGATTTTCCAAAATGGCGGTCAATCGTTTTTAACTTATTACTTCCTAAAAATTGTTAATAAAATTATAAATTTTGCAGTGAATGATTAAAATTTAGTAGCAAAAACAATGGCGAACTGTTTTTTTCCTCTTACGATAAGTCATTTATCCAATATGGCGGATTTTCCAAAATGGCGTCCACTAATGTTTATAGTAAGTAAAATTATGATGATAAATTCGTAATTTTTACAGGATATGGTTAGAATTAAGTCATAATATTATTAATATAAGTTTCATCTCCTCAATGTATCAAATATGGCGGATTTTTCAAAATGGCGGACAATCGTGTTTTACTTATTTGCTAAAAATCGTTAATAAAATAAAACTTTTGCAGTAAATTATTAGAATTCAGTTGCAAAAATGATGTGGAACTTTTTTTTTCTCTTACGATATGTCATTTATCCAATATGGCGGATTTTCCAAAATGGCGTCCACTAATGTTTATAATACATAAATTCTGATGATAAATTCATAACTTGTACAGGATACGATTAGAATTAAGTCACAATAATATTGATAAAAGTTTCCTCCCCCTCAATGTATCAAATATGGCGGATTTTCCAAAATGGCGGTCACATATTTAGATCCTTTTTATTTTTAACGTTTTTACATATAAATAAATTTTATTTTGGCATAACATGAATATTTATATATTAAATTACCTATAAAATAGTATATTAACCAAGATTTTGCGATACATAGAAATAATTTCCAAAAAGGCGGCCCCGTATTTCAAACTTAGTGGTAAATGGTAATTTTTGAATTTCTACCTACCTTAAACATTATTTACCAGTAAATTTTAGTAAAATATAAGTATTCTGCTTATATTTTACCTAAAAACATTTAATATTTCTAATTATTAAGAAAAACAATTGTCCTGACTGTCCTTCCAATAGATTTTGCACTTCCCTAAATACCTCAAAAGTGTCGCTCTTTTTCTTTAAAAATCTTACCTCAGTCCAGTCCGAGCTTTCATCAATAAAGGTGATGATGTAGGACGCCCCTCCGTTCGATCTTGTTCGAAATCGGCCCACACAGGTCAGTGTGCACTATATCTCTAGCTTTTCCTTGCTTCTGGTGTGAGTGTTGGGGAATGATGATCGGCAAAGTTTTCCTCGTATACACACTTCGCAGTCAAATTCCTTTGGAATGGGCGGCAACTTTTTTACATCTTTGAATGTGTCGGCCTTGATACCTCGTCTTAGATTGTCAGCACTTGCATGACCGAATCTACAATGCCACGTCAGAAAATCAGCTTTGCTTTTTGTATCCAACGAAGAGCTTGCTATTGCAGTTGATTCCCTGGGCTCCACATCTTTTTCGTGGTTGGCAAAACTTGACTTCATACTTCCATTTCCAGGTTTCAAGACTTCCAAGCAACAGAGATTTTCCTTTCTCTTCCCGATGATCACTTCTCCAAGTTTGTTTTTCAACTTCACTTTTGCCTTGTCAAAGGTAGCTGTATGTGTATACCCTTTATCGCAGATCTTCGCTATAGAGCAGTGGTTCCCAACAGGTGGTCCGCGGACCACTAGTGGTCCGTGAGGCCTTCAGAGGTGGTCCGTAAGAAGATTTTTAAATAATTTATCTAAAAAATGCGTTGAAAATTTTAAAGAATAGTTTTCCTAATCACACATTCCAGGAAATAGCAAAAACACTACAGATACAAAAACATAAGTAAAAAATCATACGTCTCATAAATAAAAAAATTTATGTTCTCTTTCTCTCCTATGAATCATTTGTTCATTTCTATTATTTAGCACAGTTCGAAATGTGATGATGTGGAAACGTATTGTATCAGATTAACTAAAACTGAGAGGCGTCGGGATGGGGCTAATAAAGAATCAAATGATCGGACTTATACTTGGTTTGATACTAAAAGCGAAGCGTGGAAGCGTTGAAAGATACTTTAAAATATGGAATGCTATGGTCAGACAGGGCCTTCAAGAAATCGTGGTATGAAAAGAAGAAATTTCTCAGATACACGTGAAATAGGTTTGTTCAAAGATATGAGAAACATTTATTGCCGAAATGCGATAGTTTTTGAACACATAAATTATTTTCTATTTTAATCGCTCCTTTGAAATATTTATTGACTTTATGCTTTTGACGCGGTTTCTTTCCGGAGAACATCAGTCTCGCCCGCCTCGCCTAAAGAATTTCCTCTGCCACAACTCGCAATCAGTGCATGTCCAACTTTGCTTTTTTGTGATCATCATAATTCCTGGTTATCTCATTCTTCCTGCAGTTAAATTTAAAGCTTATTTTCTTTCAAATTTAAATCTACTAATAATATATTACCTTATTTATTGGTTATGAAAAAGAAGAAAAGTAACTATTTTATACTGTTTTTTTTAAACCTGTAACTTTTGTGTAGGTGTGAACCCTTCCAGGGTTATTAGATAAAAAGTCTTGATAAAAATGGTTAAATGTCTTTTATAAAAGGTATATTTTTAAATAATTAGATATAAAATTAATGTAATGTTAATTTTTTTAAGTTTAGTAGATTATTTTATTTTCGAAGTTCTATTTAGAAACATTGCAAGACTCGGTTTTCCTTACCACAGACAAAAAGTCGAAATTTTAGGTGTCCATAAGGAATGAATGCACTGAAAAAACAGGTTAAAATTTTGAAGATAAAGTTAGGGATAGAGATGGTCCGCGGAGGTTCAAATTTAAGTGAAGTGGTCCGCAGACATATTTGAGTCGGGAACCACTGCTATAGAGAGAAGGTTGTTCCTAAGGTTAGGAACAAACATAGCATCCAGCTCCATCATTTCCTGTTCTTGACCGTTTACTTTGGTGATGATCGCAGCATCTCCAGTTCCATGTATTTCAGTACAGCTGTCATCGGCCAGATTCAGGTTCCGTATTGGTGTCTTCTTCAGTTCCATGAAGAGTTCCTCTCTAGATATGAAATGTCCAGAAGATCTGGAATCCAGCACAAATAATCCACTCGTCTTCGTAGAGTCTCGGTAGATAGAATCACACTCAGCAATAAAACCTCTCCTTGGTTTTGATCCAAACTTCCCACTCGGGCACTTGCTTCTAAAATGTCCAGTTTTTTTGCAGTTCCAGCAGACGTGTTCACTCGTTTCAGATTGAGCAGGATATCTTTGGAAGTAATCCTTGCTTCTCTTCAGTCTAGGTCTCCACAATTTTGATACGTTAACTTTCCGGCTTCGGTAATTCATCCCTTGATTCGATCGCTACGCGGAAGTTGTCGAATTGTCCAGGTAAACTGTAGAGTAGCATGATCGTCAACAGATCGTCATCTATACTGATCTGTAGATCTTGCAGCTGATCCACAAGGTTGAAGAATGCATTTAGGTGATTTCGATCATCAGACTCGTATCACGCATCTTCAGTTGCAGTAAAGCTTTCAGCAGGGTCGCCTTTCTCGCAGGTCCAGTCGACTTGTAGATTTCTGATAATTTAGTCCAAGTTTCCTTCGATGTTCCACAGCTCTTTACTTGCTTCAGTTCTGAAGGTTGAATCGCTAGAATGATGTCCGACATCGCTTTTTGGTCTCCGATGTTCCAATCTTTCAGAATTAGCAGTTACGTGGAATCTGGACTAAATTTGTTTGATCACCTAGTAGGATCTGAGGACTCTTGAAGTTCATGATGACATCGATGACTAAAAAAAAAGATAAAATTCGCGGTTTGTTACATCCTACTCCCGGGAGTCAGGTGTAGGATGCTACAAACCACGTAATTTTATCACTGTTTTAGTTTTTTAGTTATTAGTTATTGATTTTTAAAATGAGTCAGTCTTTTTTGGGGATACCCAGTACATACATTTAATTCAGGATATCTGGCATGAGAAAACGTAGTATTTTCAACAAACGGTATTTCTTTCATTAATAGGGAATTACAAACTGCTTTGCTTGAATTTGGAGAAAAGTTTCAAGAGCTTCGCCAAGTTCGATTGGATCTTCAAGCTTGGTCTAAAGCTCTTCCGTATGACATCTCCCCTTCACTCAAATCTGAAGTAAGTATATTTCTTATTCTTATAAGTAACCAGGTTTCGCGATCAAGTGAGCTCATTAAATTCAAACTCTAGTTAAAACAAGCATATGCCTATTTATTTGTTTAAATATGTAGGGTGGGTTGGGGTAAAATGGGTCAATTTTAAGGTACCTTCACATTCTAAGTTTTATTTCATCAAAACTATTACTTTTTAATGATTTCTTTCAATTGGATATTGACACTACAATCCTTGAGAACATTTTCATCTAATTTTATCAAATATTTTTTAGTTATAAGTTGGTTAAACTTAGCATCAAAAGTAATGACCTATTTTACCCCGATGTGGGGTAAAATGGGTCTCATTGCAAAAAGATGTCAAAAATATATTTATTACTAAATATACATGAAAGTAAGAAAAAAGGTAATCGGCTAAGCCGTTTTTATGTGAAAAAAATTGTTTTAAGTTGCACTTTAATGAAATTGTGAAAGTCCGAAGCTAATGACCATTGTTCAAATTTAGTAATTTAAATACTTCGTTTGAATAAAAAAATAAACTTGTATGACAGTTCAATGTATATTTGAAGGAAATAAGTTAAAAACATTGTTTTACTTAATACAGAAGGCCTCCTAACTATGACCCATTTTACCCCAAGTACAAAATATTGTTATAAAAGATAAAATATTTTATATTTTTCTAAGCTGATTGGCTTGAAATGTCTCTCAGACTTTTTTTTATGGAAAAATATTTCAAAAGTCTGCTGTAATTTATTACAATATATAGATATTTTGGAAGTTAGTAAATCCTGTTTTTTCGATGACATCATTTACGGTTCAAATTAAATATTTTTTCAGTCCTCAAAATCATAAATATTAATTTTTGACAGTCGAAAAATATTGCCAACAGATAAAAGATTATAATACAAAAAAATGAGCGAAAATTATTCAATTTAAATTTGATTTATATCGAGTTAATTAAAACTGACCTATTTTACCCCAAGACCCACTTTACCCCAACCCACCCTATATTTTATTCATTTACAGATCGGGAAGCTATATATGCAGATTTTGAAAGCTTTAGATGCTTTTTTTGAAACTTTATGGCGTTTGGATGTAACCCAGGGACCTGAGCAATTGAATGAGGCTAATGCTAAGTATGATCCTGACGATACCTATAGGTACCGCCGTTACATAAACAAGTTGAATGATCTCAAGGCACAATATGTAAGTACACAATTTAATGTATCGGTTCTAAAAGTGGCATTCTTTATCCGTCTATAATATTCTGTTGATAATTAGCATAGAAATTCGCCTCCTTTCATGCTTTCAAATTTTTGCAGACCTTCTTCAAATAAGGATGTGATTTTCTTAGCTAATAACATTCAGAATTTAAAACATTTGTGAGGCGGAAAGCGAAAAGGGACCTCTTGTCGGCAAAGTTGATTTCGAGAAAAATCCAAAAAACCGGAAGGAGGTCAAAACTATCAAATTTTTTTTCTCTCGATTTATCGATCCTTGGACCCTTTAGAACCGAATTTTAGCTGTTGGAATCATTCTTTAACTGTGAAAAATAACGAGAGGGTAGCATTTTGAAAGTTTAAGGTCGTTTTTCCCGAAATCCACTTATTCTATTAAAACTTTTAATTACTGGCGATTCGTCATTCTTTGAGCTACAAGAATGATGATGGTCTTAAAATCTTCATAAATCTGTACAAATTGAGAAAAAAATAATAACTACATTTCGACGAACGCCGACAAGAGGTCCCTTTTCGCTTTCCGCCTCACATTTGGTACAGAGGTTTTCAGGGGTGTTTCTCTGAATGTGTAAATTAAAGTTTACTGTAAAAGTGTTAAACTCTTCTCCTTTTGCCGGTGAGCATTGTCCTCTTGCGGACACAGTTAACATTTGCAGACCTGCGTTCCTCTGAAAATATTGTTTATTATTAGCATGAAACATGCATGTTAAGTTTGGCATGAACTTTGATTCTCTCTGCATAAAAATACTCTTTTCGCATAAGTTGGTTTTTGCACGTTGAGGTGATGTATGTGGTAATAAAAAGTATCTTTTCACGGACAAAACTTTTAAGTTCTTTTCTCATGCCCTTCACTGAGAGAAATGACAGTTTCAAATTTGAGTAAATCGATGTTCTCATTTTGGTATAAAACTTTTTGGTTCAAACATGACGACCCCATGCTTTCAATTTTGAAACACCAGAGATACTCAGTTTCAAACAATTTAATTTTCGCTACTCAAATTATGCTTTTTTTAAGTTTATATTTGAAAATTTATATATTTGCAACTTATTGAAAATAACACTAAGATTATGTGATAACGTGTAACAAAATGTTGCGACGAAGCACTCAACTTACTGGTCTACTTCCCACGTCGGCTACATGGACATCATAACTGTAACACATTGCACCGTCTTTATGTTATGGACGAATTAAAAAATTAGTACATGATGCTTTATTTTTGAGTATTTGCACATTTTCAAAAATGAGTACATGCATGTTTTCAAATTTGAGTAAATTTGGTTCGGAACCTATTTGACTGCGTAACATACTCAGATTTGTGTAATTTTTGCTCATTTTTGAGACTGTCATTTCAAGAGTGTTGAATGGGTAATACGAAAATTTCGCTCCATGCAAAAACCACCAGTAAATTTCGGTCAGTAAAAAAATTTTTTATATTGATAAAGCTGTATTTTTTCGTTTTTCTGCCCGGAGTTTATCGACCGGTTTTTGCATTGACCAGAATTTTCGTGACTCGTTATATGTGTGATTCCCATGCATATTCTATTTCACTCATCAAAACGTTTTCTTTTACAGGATAGCTCAAGTAAGAATACAATTTTCTCCAGAAAAAGGTTGTATTTCAAGGTTTTTACTCTTGCATAACATCACAATTTTCAAATTTATTTGCGTAAAAGTAAATATACCGATTAATCAATTAATTAGTATACAAATTTATAATTTAGAAAGTGTTATGTTTGAGTTGTGGTGCTAACAAAACTAGTCTATGTGTATCTCTGTAGCACCCTGTATAGCTTGTTTCGCTCCGCCCAATGGGCAATATTAGCATTTTTTGTAGACTGAAAAAAGGTTCAATTCCTTTAGAGTTCCCGCTAAATATCGTCAATCTCTTTTGGACACCAAAAAGTATAAATATTGCAGAATAATTTCAAACTCAGATCGCGAAGTGATATGTGGAGGGGGATAACGAGCTTCAATGAGAAAGGGGAAGAGTCTCCAAGTTAAATCAGGTAGACCATCAAATTTCAAAGTGATAATTCACTTCAGAAATCCATAAACTTCTTCCCTGTATGTTTTCGGATGTAATGAGGTATTCTCACGATTTGAGATTAAAATTTATTAAAATAGTATATAAAAAACCATGAAGAATGACGTTTACATCAAGTATTTTCGTAGCCTAGATTCTGAGATATAATTTTTTGAAATATCGTTTTTTGTTTGGGCGCGAAAACACTTTCGAATCCCAAATCATGCGCTGTGAGGTCACATCCAATAGAAGCCCGTTTTCTGATCACGTGACTTTTCTGACGTTTTAGCACAGGTAAAATTGAATTTTAGATTATTTAAAACACATTTTCAACTTAATAATCAGAAATTTGTGAGTTTCAAACCATAATGTATCAAAAAAGTATAAAATCATGCAAATCCCTCACTCATGCAAATACCTCATTCGCTATTCAAACTACACAATTTATGCACTTCTATAAAAAAGAAAAAGTAATCAACTATTTTTTTAATCTTTCTTTCCACTTAAAGTAACAGTTCATTACTTTAATTTTTGTATTCATCAATTTAAAATTGCTTTCGGTTCAATATTACGTTTATGCTTTATCGTTGTGAATTAGAATAGGATATAGTGTAGTGTTAATTTCATTTATTTTTCAGATAACAGATACTGGAATTAAAATTACTTAAATAAAATGTAACCTTCATAATATTCCATGTGTATGTTTATAAATGGTCTAAATACAAACCCCTCTCCTTACTGGTAAAACAGAAGCTATCACTAATTTATATTTTAACTGTAAAAAATACGATAGCATTGCTAGAAAAATACGAAACTTTTCATAAGCCAACAAAAATAATATATATTTTGAGCGCCGTGCCAAATAGCGCGATAACCTCGCCGAATAGCGTGAAATCTAGTAAATCATAGCTTTGACAAGTAGGCAGTCTTGGGATCAGTTGCTTCCGTTAAAATCGAACCCAATTCCTCCTCTATTCTTATTTTCTAACTCTATGGTCCAGAGAGAAAAATTGCCACTTTGGGGGAGAGATAGAAGTTTGAAGATTCCAAATCTGGGTGACAGGATACCTATAGACGTATTACCTATAGACGTATAAAATAGCTATTATTTTATGAAAATCGTGTTAAAAATCGCATTTAAGTAGTCATGTCAATGCACTTTTGTGCCGCAGTTTGGATTCGCGGCACCCATCTTGAGCAGTGTTTTCAAGTGCAATTGTGCAAAAAAAATTTTGCGTGTACCTTTGATACCCCTAGATTAGACTATTAGAAATGTTCCCCACCTTTCATCAATCTTCTAAGGGGGACTTTTCGATGATTTCCGGCATGGTCGCCCTTTTTAACCTTTTTCCACTATGGTTCTTAATGAACGCTCTCACACCCAAGTTAAATCTTCGACGCTAATTTTTTCACTGCCAAAACAAAGAGTCCCTTTACACATTTCTGAACATTACTTTAATTTGGTGACATCGCTTCATTTAAAAATAATTTTATCACAGCTCGATACTTGCTTTTTCTCATTGTTGAGAACATAGGCTCACAAACTCATTAAAATAAATTGACGACAGCAGTATTCCGATCAGAACATCCCAAAAAAATTAATTAGGCTTCTTTGAAGAGTTATTCTAAGAGGAAAAAAATTCGCGCCAATTCTGGGTGAGAATAACCAGAAGAATTAGTTCTAAATAATAAAACATACTACACGCTATGGATATCTAAAACAAACCGTATGCGGACGAGTACTTAGCACGTGTTACGTCACAGCCATTGAAGTCACATGACTACCTTTTCAAAATGATTCCGAAACTAGGTGATTTTTAATTGCAAATAATTAGTTATAGGGCGCGTAAATCTAAGAAACAAATGTTTTCTAGAAGTTTTAAGACACTTGAAACACATTAAAAGCGAAATTGAAATTGTTGCAGTTATCTATTGTTTAAACAACTGATCAACTGAACCATTGTTTAAAACCAATATTTCGGTTTAAATTACGTAACATTTTGACATTTGACGTTTTCGCGCCCTTTTTTAAAGTCAAACTTTGAAGTTAAATTTAAAAAAAATATGGTAATTTAAAAAATTTTTCAAGTACCATATTTCTCTCTTGGGTTCCTCTATCGAATAAAAAAATGCGGTAATTCCTCATTGTAAAAGTATTTTTTTCTATTTAGATTTACTAAAAGAAGTATCAGGAGCCACTTACATCCGATGGGGAAACGACAAGTGCCCTGATGATGATTCAGATACCGTTGGTCAAGGTTTTGTGTACAGTTCACCTGAAAATGGTATAGGGGGAACATCCAAGTACGACTGTGCTGATAATTCAGTGAAATTGGCAGAAGATTTGGTGCAAATTGAACAATTTGCCGAACATTTTATAACATCTGAAATAGGTGTGTATCAGAGAGTATTGTGTTAAAAGTGTAACTAGAAATCCCTTTGGAATTTTTAAGTTCTATTTATTAACATATGGCTTAGAGCAGGTATGGGCAACCTCTCTGAATCTGCGGGCCGAACACAAAGATTATAGTGACGTGGAGGGCCGTAGGGTTGAAAATAGGCAATTGTGAAAAATTAGTCGATTTATTATCTACTTTTTATAAAGTTCAATTATTATTTCATTCAACAGTAATCCCTCCCTAATTCTGAATACACAGAACCCCCTTTTAGTGATACCAGGACTTTGCTACGTTCAAGGAAATTTAGTACCCTACCTGAAAATTTCCTACTTTCCCCTTAAAAATCACTTAAATTATTTATTCTTCCATCCATAGATAAAACGGGGTCCGGGAGTCCTCCCCCATAAATTTTTTTGAGTTTTAGCATGTCAAAAATTGATTATTATGCTACTTTTAAGGGATTTCGGAACGTTTTTTATGAAAAAAACCGACTATAATCAATAGTTTAAAAATATTCGAAGCCCCTTCTTAATTCTAATAAGTAACTCTCACAAATTTTCAATCAAATCATCCCCATCCCCTAGAACTCCTTAACGCCGCCTGAGGGGTGGTACCACCCACTTTCGGAAACACTGCTGTAAAGCCAACAATTCTTCGAAATGACGAGCAGAATTAATACAGCACAACAAAGTTGAGCAGGAAGTTTAACTTAAAAAATTAAGCTCTATTCGAGGGAAAGTTCCGTACACACGGTTCATCTAGCAAAGAAATGGATCCGTTTTAGGACCCTTCAGATAATTCTGATATTCAAAAAAGGACCCTTCACAAAATTCCAATTCATAAAAACAAACTCTTGACAAATGGAACTTTCAAATGCAATTCTATCGTTTTAGAATGGAATTTGGCAGTTTTTAGTCCTAAAATCCATCATTTTCACAAAATTACATTTGATTTTTCACAAAACTACATTTTTTTTCACAAAATTCCTTGCAATTTTTCACAAAATTCCTTGAAATTTTTCACAAAATTCCTAAAACAGGACTCTGGCAGAAAAACCTGGATGAACCCCTGATACCCCCTCTCTTGCTATTATTGACGAAAACCAGAGTGATTTTTCGAGTACAATTTTTAAATGTTCCGCGGGCCGTAGGTTGCCCATATGTGCAGTAAACCAATGGTGGGCTAACTGGCGAACATTTACATTTCATGAACAGTCTAAAAAATTTAGACATTTCATGTAATTCTGGAACATTACACGATCTGTCTAAGGCTCAATTGCATATCATGAACTGTCTGAAAAATTTTAGTCACTTCGTGTAACTAATCCACCATTACACGATCTGGCTGCAGTTCATGAAATGTCTATTCAGTTCAGTATATATTTTAGACACAAAAAATTTGTTTGACTTTTTTAAGGGTAAAATTTATGAAAATTTCTTGGGGGAAACCCCAAGCCCCCTTTTCAATACAAAGCTATTAACAAATAATTTACAAGCACTTTAAAACAAAAGTTAATTCAATGGTTTTGAATCTTATAACTTCGGAGGAATTCCGATATATGTGAAAAGTTTATTTCTCTGAGCAGCTAATGAAATCTTTCCAAGGAGCAGTACCTAATTTCTATGGAGTATCCCCTCAACGTTCTATTCCTGACGAAATCAGCATTTTTTATCAGCAGAAATTTATAGATTTGTGTTTCAAAATTAAAGGTGATAGTATGTAACACTAACCAATTTCTTCCAGCTGTCATTCACTATCCCGAAATCAACTCAAAGCACACCCCGTTTGTCGGCCATGAGGCAAAAAAAGTATCCGGTAAAGGCATACCCTGCTCCAGATGCCACAATCCATACCTTGCCACAGTGACCATGTTCCCTGGAACTACCCAATGCCCCATCACATGGAAACTCGTGTACAAGGGTTTCCTCGCCAGTTCCAGAGCAGACTTCGGACAGACCACAGAATACATATGTTTGGACGAAGAACCCTCGACACCGAAGCACGTGGATGTCGAGCCGTTTCCCCGTTACGATTCAGTGGCATTTACCACTGTGAATAGTCAAGGTTCTTTGCCGTCAGAAAACTACAAGAAGGGACCGCTGAGATGCGTTGTATGTTCGATTAATAGGAACCTGAAACTGTTTTTTAAGGAAAAATGAAATTGCTTTGACCACTTTTTTGTATAATTTTAATACCTTAATTTGTTCTTCAAAATATCATTAGCTGCCTCAAAACTTATTAATGAATCAATAAAACATTTGTTAAAATTTTCTCCCCTATTTAAAAAAATAGGGAAAAATGGGTCAAAAACAATCATCACGTATTTTGAAACTACACAAAATATTATTTACTTCCATGAATTGAATTTTAGATAGTAATATGTATTCTCAGATGTAGACTAAAAGTTTTAAAATATTGTATTTTAAAGTTTTTAGAAGATTTTGAAATAGAAATATCATAAAAAAATAATAAAGCTGTAATTTTTTTTCTACAGAATCTATTAACATGATTTTTGTCAAATCTTACACACATACTATACCTAAAATATTTATACCAAATTTCATGCAAGTCCAACTATAACTTTAGAAGATATTTCAAAATGCGACTAAGCAAAAACAGAAAACACCTATTTTTTACATTTTCCTTACAGAACTATTAAGCAAAACTAAAAAAAGTTATTAATAGTATTAGTTAATTGTTAAAATTAAAAAATTATCATTTAAAATTTTGTTATTGAAAAGGGGAAAGAGCGCATCTCTTAACTGTACTTTAGGTTCTAATCTAATAAAATAAAATTGAATGTGGGTGTGTGTTTGTGTGTCTTTATAATACAAATCCACAGTTTTCTTCAGATCGGCACCAAAAATGGTATACATACGTAAAACAATCCCAGAAAAACATTGGCTATGTTTCAAAGTTCTGGAACGACCCCTTGACCCTCTTTTGACCCTTTTTTATTGCCATTTTTCTGAAATAGCTTTATTTCTGCTTAAGGGGAGTTAGTACCTTTCAGACCTCGCGATGCTTGAAAAAACATACCTTTTTCGATTTGTCATAAATAATTAAGTTTTGTATATTTTTGCATACTATTAGAGCAGTGAGTAGATAATTGTACAAATTTTTAAAACATGCAATCATATTTTTAAAATAACCCACCAAATTTTTGAAAAGTAAGCATAATTTGCCAACATTTCCTACTATTTGAAATGCATGTACTTGACTTTCCCGCAAAATAAATTTTGAGAGAAGCAGTATAAAACCTAAATTTTTGCACCAAACTAATCTATATTAATGTCTCTTCTCTGTGAACTAAGGAATATACAGGGTGTTTCAAAATTGCGTTGCACGGCTTTTATTCGGAACCAGCCCCTCCTAGGGTCATGGAAGTAAGGTCTACCCCTAGGTAATAGACCCTGGAGAATCCATTGAGAGAACTTACGGCGCCCCTAGCGGCGAAATTAAAAAGTGAAAAAAATTAATTTAAAAACTAAAGGAGATAGAGCAAAAACCTCAGTGAGAGTGTTGTTACCAACGTCAAGAAAAACTCATTGAAAAAAATTTAATCAAAATATCTTGAATATTCGCGGAGATATTAGCATGTGAAAATAGCACTTTTTCAGGGGTCAAAAAGTAAAAAGTTCGCTTATTTGCAAATTTTTTTGATTTTTTGATTAAATTTTGTGTTCTTTCAACTAAAAAAATACAAAACCACACAATTTCACTGAAAAATTTGCAAATATGTGAACTTTTTACTTTTTGACCCCTGAAAAAGTGCTATTTTCACATGCTAATATCTCCGCGAATATTCAAGATATTTTGATCAAATGTTTTTCAATGAGTTCTTCTTGACGTTGGCAACAACACTCTCACTGAGGTTTTTGCTCTATCTTCTTTAGTTTTTAAATTAATTTTCTTAACTTTTTAATTTCGCCGCTAGGGTCGCTGTAATTCCTCTCAATGGATTCTCCAGGGTCACTTACCTAGGGGTAGACCTTACTTTCATGACCGTAGGAGGGGCTGGTGCCGAATAAAAGCCGTGCAACGCAATTTTGAAACACCCTGTATAATATTATAAGTTTTAGTATTTTTAAAAAAATCAGATTTAAAAAAATAAGAAATTTCAAAATATTTTACTCTTTAATGACCCATAAATGAAAAAACATAGCTCCAATAAACAAATCCTTAGTTCATAGAGTGAAGATCAGCATAAAGAACAACAATACCAAGTTCCAAAAATATGAAAATGAGAAAACGAAGGTTAAAGCGCGAGAAAGAGGAAGCACGTCACTGTTTAGAATTACGTTTTTTTGTCACTGAGAGCTTAATTATGGACCGATTTGGATGGAGTTTGTTTTAAAATGTTCATAATAGTTCAAATAATTTTTTAAAATAAAAATTGAAAAATCGATTTTTTGAAGGTGAAAAGGTACTAACTCCCCTTAAAAAGAGATCTGCTTACCCAATTGTTACAAAAAAAGCATAAAAAGTTTTAAAAAGAAAAACTAGATCCAATCCTATTTAAAAACTATATTAACCTAAAGCCCTAGATCCCCTACCATAAGGTAGAGTATCCAGGACTTTATATTAATAATCTAAAAATATATTTCAACAAAATTTAAAATTTGAAAACTGGTAGGTATAGTGTAAAATATTTAAATATGAAAGTTTAATTTTCAAATAAAAAGTTTCGTGGAATAGCGTTGTTGTTAAAATGGTCTTCATGGAAATAGTCAGGGTGCCAACTCGAAAAGTTTGCATTGGAATTGGAGTGTATATGGAATTTTATGACGGTTTCTGGTAGAGTTGATGGTGTAGACTTCAGAAGCGATTGATGCCACTCTGCAAATATTGAGCATTTTTTATAAATCAAGATGGCTTCCATTGAAATCAATACTTTTGAAAATAAAAATATACCATGCAATACATCATACATGGTATTTTTTGGGTCAAAGAAACTATATATAATGATATTTTTTACTTTAATTAAGATTGGAATAGGTTTTCAAATAAAACAAACATATTTCATTGAAAAAGCAGAATTTTTTAACACTGTGTTTTAATGTCTATATTTTGTTTTTAAATTCATATTTTGCATAAATTTAAAATAAATTGGGTTTAGAATAATTAAAAATTACGGTAAAACATAAAAAGAGAAATTAAGTAATAAAAGAAAATACTAATACTACTACATTACTTTTATTTCATTCAGAATGTACCATCTGGAGGATATGTTCTGATTATTTTAATAGCTATACATCAAAAACTCAAAAAAAAATTAAAATATTTTAATTTGTTTTAGAAAAAATAATTGTCTGGTAAAGGATTATAAAAATTTTGCCGCATAGAGAGCGACATAACCAAGGGGACGTCCATAAATTACGAGTCAGAAAAGAGGCGAAGGGGTCTAGCAAAATATCACCAATTCTCACGGAGTAAATTAAAGTCTCACGTCAACTTATGGTTCAGTTCAGAAAATATATGCCTTTTCTTTTATATTTTTAGCACAGGTTTAGGAAAAATGTGCAGATTAATCAAGTAGGTATAACTCGTAGGTATACCTACG
This sequence comes from Tetragnatha versicolor, assembly GCA_024610705.1. NCBI lineage: Eukaryota > Metazoa > Arthropoda > Arachnida > Araneae > Tetragnathidae > Tetragnatha > Tetragnatha versicolor. The sequence continues at coordinate 11,439,566 of JANDEH010000013.1, forward strand.
GATTAAGACCATATTTTTGATTTCAACACGTAATTGTATAAATATTGGGTTGTCCCATAAGTTCTGTTACTTTTTACGAAGTTTCGTGTTTGAAATTTTTTTATGAAAAACTGGTAATAGGTGGAGATTTCAAACAAAGCGGATTTTGATCTATGTACATTTATGAACATAATGTGTGATTTTGGTAGTTCTCATGATATTATTTCTTTTCAAAATGGCGGTTTGAAAAAAAGACCGCAAACGACGATTTTTGCGTAATTTTTTTCTTTTGTTTAAAAAACTAGGAAGAACCCATAATTCATGGCTAAAAATTTTTTTGCTGTATGTTTGAAATGTTTAGATTAAGATGTCATAGTTTCAAGAAAATTCGATAAGTTTAACTTAGGAAATTTCGGTCTCAAACATAACATCAATTGCAAAAAACTTTCCTCAGTAATGTTAGTCATTTCAAAGAAATTCTCACAAAAAATCATCAAAAACAACAAAAAAGCTTACAGATAGACCCCAGTATTCAAAATATGCAGTATATTAAATTATCTCTGTAATTAAGTTTATAAAGTAGTGCGCACAATTCAAGCGCGCAACATTTTAGCTTATCCGAATTACACTCGCTGAGTTTATACGCTATGCGAACAAAGCAATTATTTGCTTCATACGAAAAATGTACAATAAAAACAACTCGTTGGAATTTAGAAATATATCTATTCACCTATAATATGAAAAGGTTCTTTCAATGTTTAAACTGAGTAAAAAAGCATTATGGTTCAAAAAACATCTGCCTTTTATTTGCTTCATACCAGCTGCTTAGAAAAACAATGGGCGTGCTTTAAAAAACACGGGAAATTAGCAATATATGAAGTTTTAAAGCCGAAATTTCCTACCTTAAACTTATTGAATCATCTTGAAATTATGACACCTTAATTGAAACATTTCAACTATACTGTAAAACTTTTTTTAGCCATGAATTATGCGTTCTTCCCAGCTTTTTAAACAAAAGACAAAAATTACGTGAAAATCGTCGTTTTTTGTCTTTTTTTCAAACCGCCATTTTGAAAAGAAATAATATCATGAGAACTACCAAATTCACACGTTATGTTCATAAATATACATAGATCAAAATCCTCTTTGTTTGAAATCTCCACGTATTACCAGTTTTTCATAAAAAAATTTCAAACACGAAATTTCGTAAAAAGTAACAGAACTTATGGGACAACCCAATAAATATCAAAGAAATAAACAAACAACAAATATTAATATCAAAGAAACTAATTTTTTTAAAAGAGGTGGGGGCAAGGGGAGTAGGGTCCACCAAAATATCACCAAATAAGGGAGGGAGCGGTCAGAAATTTGGAAAAAAAACCCACCTCATGTGTACCTCACCCTTATGACTCACCCCACCACCCTTATGACTCACCCTCTGTAACTCACCCTTATGTACGTCCTACAAGGTAATTAAAGAGAGAACTTCATTCTTATCATCTTCGTATGGAGTAGAATACGTGGTAAATATGACGGAAGCCAGAATTCTTCATTGGAGAAAGAAAATAGGACAAGCCCAGTTTCGCGCACCTTCTCTTCAGACCCTTCCACCAACAATAGATGAATGTTTCGCACTGAATGTTAAGTTAGTCGTCATCTTTACCAACTATGGATCCAACACTATTTGGATGGCAAAAAAATGAAGAGATTATACCGATTCCAATACCTGAAATGTAGACTGAATATTGGAACTGTGTAAGTGCTATCTGCGGAACTGAGGACAACTGTTCAACTATTATTCGATAAGGCTATCATTCCAATAACATTTCCTGCAGATTTATATGTCATTGTTACGAAGAAGAGGGGAAATGTTGCAAGCCTCACACAAAAATTTCGGAGATTTTGAATGAAAGTGAGACGGGAAGAAGTTAGAGGTTTTTTATGATACTACAGATTACTTTTAGATGATTTAAACTTGAATCGAAACTTTGATTTAGGTAGCTGGAATTGTTTTGATAGTAATTAAAATGTGTGATTGAAGTAATTTCTATTAAATGTTACTTAAGTATCAAAGGCAAAGCATAGTATTAAATTTTGGATTATACATGGCTTCTTTAAAAAATTTATGAAAACTTAATAAAAAATGGTTAAAAATAAAACAGGAAATTATTTATCATACGTAATTTGTTAACTGGATCATAATATTTTTAGAAAAAATCAGCTCCTCCAATATCAAATAAACAAGGATCTTTTGTAACCAAATTACGCGGTTCCATCATAATTATTTTCAAAATAAAGGTATTTCAAATCAATTTAAACTTTTTTTGTTTAAAGTAAATGTTTCCCTATTAAAAAATAAAAAGAATAATACCCCCCACATGCCATATTTTATTGTAGGTAAATCGAAATTCCTATTTTGTGGCTACCAGGGACGCCATCTTGAATTCCTCAAAATGCTAAACATTTACGAGGTGGCATCAATCGGTTCTTCAATCTAGACATCATAACCTACAAAAATCAACAATAAAATTTTATACACACTCTAATACACGGTTGACCCCTTTTTTGCCATTTGGCACTGACTAAAACGAGGATGCAAAATCAAATGATCATATTTTACCTTTTAAGAAAGTTGGTTAACAAACTAAAAACAATGGGGAAGTTGCATGTTTTTTTTATTATTTTAGAGATTTTTTTTATTATTAGACTTTTTTACAGTGTATAGTGTTTGTATGCGATTAAATAAAAAACAGCAGTCCCAAACAAGCTGCAGATGAGACGGCATGAACAAAATTCCCTGCAGTTAAAGTGCAGAAACCTGTCAAGCGACGTCGTTTGACATGTTTCTGCACTAAAGCTTAAATTTAACATGATGGAAAAATATTTTAAAATCACTTAATAAGAATTTGCTCGGCCGACTCCATGGTTAATATCAATATAGAGATTTTATTTCATACAAGTTGAGTACTATCGGTCGTGCAATTTTTGTAAAAATCACGTGACCCTTTTACTATCGTTGGCTAAGCAGTAGTTTTATGCAGAGATAGAAATATGTAGTAGGTTTCAGGATGTTAAGAAACAATATTATTTCATAGACTTCCTGTTCAGATTATTATGGGTGTTCTGGGGCAATAAAAAATAAAGTTAGAAAACCAGTTATCGAACATTAGACATCACGTCATAAGCCCAATAATTTTTCTTACAATAAATCCGACAAAGAACGAAATGGACAAATCTTTATTAACCTTTCCAAATCAACCAAAACAAATCAATTCAATTCATCCAGCACATTTCTACTCTGTGGAGCAGACAACACATCTGACCAGATCGCCTTCCTCAAAGACACTGCTCGGCAAATGCCCTTGACTCTTCACCACAGTAAAAGCCAAGGAGTTCTTACCACTGATGTCCAGGCTGGCAAAGTCATACGGGGCGGATGGTTCGTCGTCAAGGCAAATGTACTCTGTGGTGTGTCCCTCGTGACTGCGAGAACTGGCTAGGTAGCCCGAGTATATGAGTTCTCTCATGAGGGGACACTTGTTGGAGGCAGGAATCATGACGATGTGGTGAGAGTCTGGGGAGTAGCATTTGGCGCAAGGGACACCTTGGCCGAGGACTTTCTTGGCGTGGATTCCTTTGAGGAGTTTGGACTTTTTGTTCAGGTCTGGGTATCGGATTCCGGCTGAAAAGAGGATAAGAGAACTTTAATGCTGGAAAGTGAATAATAGATCATAGAAATATATCAGTTCAAATTGATGGCGTTTAAGTAGTTCCATCAACAATCCATGGGTGGTATCATGCCTTATACACAGTGATAATATCATCCATCTTTGAACCCAAGCTGCCTTTTGTTTCAGCGTCAGAGAAATACTACAACCCTAGTAGCACATCTCATACCAAATATGTCAAGTTAACGTAACTGCAATCAAAAGTAAACGAAATTTGGCTGTAGATGACAAAAATTGGACGAATCATGAACATTTGTGCTGCTTGGGAAGTTAAATAGTTTAAATATGTTGTGGTATGGAAATGCTCGCTTTCAGCTCAGCTCTAAGTGAAATTAAAGGTTATTCCACTTCAGAATTATAAAAACTTCATCTATTAATTTTGAGAACTGATTTTCATCTCTTTTTCTTTTTCGATTCATAATAGTTATCTACCGAATTTCACCACTGGATCATTGCGTTTGCATTTTGGCGGCGTATTCGCTTTACTACAGTTGCTTCACTTGCACAGCTGTAGAGCTGTAGCTCTCTCTGTTGACCATTATTTTCAGGTTAAATGGACTCCTAAACACCCTGTATAGAGTCATCCTAGATTTCCCCTCTGTCATTGTAATATAATTTTAAAAAATAACCTAATTTCAGCCTAATAACAAGTTATTCTTTAAAAAAAAGGATTTTTTAAAGTGCACAAAGTATACAGCAAGTCTTTTAATAGTTGTTAAACTCTAGAAGTCGAACCACACCAGTAAATTCCGTATACATACCAAGTGTAGACTTATCACCAAAATTCGCAATCGCAACCAACTCGTCACCACCCTTCAAAGACGAAGGGGCACAGTCGTATTTCGAAGTCCCTCCTAGGTGATCTTCAGTTGAGCTGAAGGCAAAGCCTTCGTACAGCACAGTTGTTCCGGGAGCCGTACAGTTGCTGTTACCCCAATGGATGTAACTGTAGCTGGATACATCGCCTACTGGGACTGAATAAAGATATTAACTAATCTTAATGTGCAAATGAGGCAGGTTGATTAAAAAAATAATCAAATACCAAAGTTAATCATAGAGAAGGACGTTCAAACCATGATCTTACTTTTTGGGCCCTGTAAATAAAATAAACTGAAGTAAGATAATTGAACTGACTCATGAGCTGATGATTTGTTAAATTTCATTTCTTTAAATGAGGTCTTATTATTACTTATTAAAATTTCAATCATTTTAACTTCAATTAGTGAGTAAAAATTTTGTTTTTAAAATAAGATTGTAAAATATATTTTTATTAATTTAACTAACAATCCTATTAAATGCAAATTTGTCGCTAATCATCTTAGTTTCAGGTTTTGTATTATTTAATAACTCACCAGATCATACTTTAGTCTTTGGACTTCCTGGGCATATAGCCTGTAGCCACGGGTTTCGTCTTTTTCATAATAAGCATTTAATGCAGTCAGAAGTTGTTCAGGACCTTTGGTCAGGTCCATATTCACAACAGTTTTATAGAACACATCAGTCACTCTAGTGATTTCAGTGTAAAGTTTTCCAATCTAGAAAATGTTTTAAAGGCGATTATATTTCACATTTATGCTGTAAAAGTTTATTTTAATTATCTTCGAAAAATTAACAAACACGACACTTTTGTAGGTATATATTTTTAAATTTGGTTTCCTATGTTTTTAAAAGTGTGACAGGGTTCGCAAAAACCCTGGTTTCTTTGAAAAAACCCAAGTAGGTTGGGTTTTTTTCAATAAAACCATGAAAAAACCCCTACAAAACTGGGTTTTTCTGGTTTTCCCATATAAAACTGGGGTTAAAATCTGAAAAAGTGTGGGTTTTTTCAAAGTTAGCGGTTATTTTCTATGTAGTAAGTGGGTTTTTTTCAAACTTTAGTTCTGTCAACATCTGTCAAATTTCGTTAAATGCTTTTCTTCAATATTGAAACTGACAAAATCTTGATTTTTCTCGAAAAAAAAACAAAAATGTGTCCAAAATGACGGTTTTTTCACATGAGTTTTTCTGAAAAAAAACCATTGGGTCCAACCCAATTGGATCCAATTCAGCCAACTCTTCACTGTGATCACTTACGTATTGAAAAGCTTTTCTTATCTCTCTATTCTAAAAAAAAGTTTTTGGTGAACGGTTTCCAGAGAAAGGCTTTTTAATTACTGAACCGAATGACACGTATAAGGTATCAAAATGTCCGGATTCTTTCCGGATTTCCGAGTAGGCCCTTCGATTTTTCAAAAAATTTCTCAATTTTAAAATATTTAAATTTTTTTAGATTTCGGATAAGGTCGCAGTTACAAAGCAAGAAACTATGAATTTTAAAACAATTGAAAACATATTTCACTGGTTTTTTATTATTCAAATAGATTAAATAATCACCTTTCTATTTTTAACACGAATTACAAAATATATTTTGGTTTGTTTTTAAAAATATTTATATTTTTGTTGTTGTTCAAACGGTTTTAATTATATTTAAAAATAATGTATAATTAATATATATCTTATTTTTAAATAATAAATTGATATTTTTAAATTTATATTTGTCGTAGTGGCAACGTGACAACCTAATCATTACCAAGGTATATAAACTAACAAGGTATGCTCTTCCGGCGAAAAAGGCGTGGCTTTTGAAAATCACGTCACCCAGGATATATTTCCTATTCACAGCATTGGAAAATGCTTATTTTTGGTGATTTTTATTAAAATAAGGACCAAAGAAACTTTTATAACAGTTAACACTGGACACAATTACGAACATGTTTATAGGTTATCAAGTGTTTTGAATTAGAACAATAATTTTAACTCAATAATAGCCGATCAAAAATAAGAACCTTGAGCTCTACAACGATGTGCTTCAATCTCTCTGCTTATTGATTTTAATTACTAACTTGTATAAATGAAATTAAAACAGCTGCTGATACAAACAAAGAAAACAAAATATTAAAAATATTCAATCATGAAAACTTTCCAGAACATTCTTATTAAAAAATTAATATCGCTGTTCTGCTATGTCAAACTTGAATATCCATTGTATCGAAGCAGTTTTGATTTTTAAGACAAAAAAGATTCAGTTTCTAAATAAATGAAGTACATAAAAATATAGAAAACAATGAGCTAAAATCTAAGAACTAATTAATTTAATTTAATAATGGATTTATTCAAAATTTTAGTGCATTTACCTTTAATGATCCTTTTACAGTCCAGTCAGCTTGAGTGTTTATTTTTATTTGAGATTCAGAAATAGTATTCTTAAAATCGTCTGTCACTTTAATTATCTTTTTTAATATTTTTATACTATTTTTTTTAAATAAGTGGGTGAATGTATTCATGTTTTAAAACAAACTAAATAATGAATTTCAATAATATCGACCCAATTAATCCTGATGTATCTACGATCTGTTGCATTGCAATGGCGTTTTATTGGCTGATATGCTCGTCATTGATTGGTCCGTTATTTTATATCTTGGGTGACGTCACTTATGAGCATACCTTGTTACTTTATATACCTTGATTTACAATGAAATATAAACTACTAGCTTTCGGAAATTTTGAACTTTTGCATTTATTTTTTACAATAATTATTTTTTATAACTTTTTGCAGGTATGTTTTTTAAGGTAGTAAAATGTAACTTTTTATTTCATAATGCCAAAACGAAAAAAACTAGATAACAAGGGTGAATATTTTAAAAATAAAGATAAAAATCGAAAATGTTAAAAGTCTAGACATTCGTGTCATTGCTATAAAATTGATACAACTTCGACGTTTGTTTGTTCTAAAGAAGATAAAATTCTAAATTTTCGCGATGTTTACGATAATTAGTACATTTTTTACAACCAATCGATAAAAATCATTACAAATTTTAAGAAAGTTAAATTTATTCCTGAGATGTCTTAGTGCTTCTTAATGAATCTGTGAAAAAATATTACCTTGGGGAAATAGTAAAAGAATGTTTACATTGCTCTGCTGTTAATTTTATTGGAATTATAGGGCGATCCGCCAATTCATGTTACCATAGAAGAGGAACTGTTAAAATTCCGCCACTGAATAAATATTCGTCATTTTTGAAAGAATACCCCGGAGAAGTACTACCCCTGCTTTAAGAATGTTTTATAAAGTGAGTAAGTGCAGTGAGGCACAAGCAGTTAACGGGGGTTGGCGAGCGATAGCGAGCAGGGGGCGGTAGCCCCTAGTATTTTATAAAATTTTAATTTATCATGCAAAGATTAAATTTTAATAGACTACTAATACCTACTTTGCTTCTGATGTCCATTGGAAGAATATCAGGAAGTCCATTTGCCCAAGTTATAAGGTCCAATCGGGCTTGACGTAGTTCATCAAATTTTTCTTCCAGATCTCCAAACACATCTTCCAAGGCTCTAAATAAGTAATTTTTCAATATTGTGGCTTCAATTATATGAGTTTCTTGTGTCACCCCTTACTCCCACAGATGGGTTCCCTATGCTGACCTCCCTAACCCCTGAATACGTCAGCTATTGAGGAATTTGGATGCCCGATATGGGTAGTCCAATTAGAGTTTTAATTTTTTTTCAAAGAGAGGATTTCCATATGGCCTTTGATATCACCACGAATCTTTGTGATAAAGCAGTAATATAGGTAATTGCCAAATATAAACAAGATTATTGGATAATCTTTAGGATTTTTAAGGGTCGCCCACGCAGCAATTTTAGTGTAATGAAGATTAAAAAAAGTGTCGAATTCTTTAATTTTTTACAATATAATTAAAACTTGACATTTAGTATTTTGTATCACATAGATTCGTTGCGACATCTCTGCTATAGGGAAACCGGTCCTTTGAACAAAAATGAAACACCCTAGTCTTCATATTATTTTTCAATGTCCAACTCATGAAATTCAACAATATTCTAATACACTTACAAAAACGTTCTTATAGTATAAAACAAAGCAATCGCCTTCTCATTGTTTATGCTTACTTATTCTTTTCATATTCAAACTTGCTGACTTCATCTGGAGGGGCCAACAAAGTCAAGGGTTGCAATTTCACCATCAAGGGGATTCCACCACCTAAATTCTCCACTTGATCTCCGAAACTGCGAATGAGCGACTTCAGACCCTGCAATGTGGTGGGTACAGACTTCAGGGGCACAGTGGCGTAGTATGATATGTCCAGGTTAGCTTTACCTGACAGCTTTTGACTCAGCTTGTCCACAGTTCCTAAAAGCAATTTAAGATGAATGAGGGATTTTGAGGATGAAGATGATTCGGTATGAAGATGATTTGAGGATGAATGATGATTAGAGGATGAAGATGATTTGAAGATGAATGACAATTCGAGGATAAAATGCATACCTATCCATACCACTGATCTATAAAACAAACTGGAGTGACGAGTGAGCGTGCTGAAAAACCGCATCGCACCTTATTGAAGTGTATACGCTAGTCTATGGAGAAATTGGTTTGTTTTGCCTCAATTGCTGAGAGCAATCGGGGCATTTGTAACCTTCCGCGAGGCACGTTCGGTCGCTTGTTATAGTCTCGGCGGTTGTCACTCCAGTCATTTTTATAGCTAAGTGATCCATACTTTCGCGGGTTATTTTAGTAGATGTACTCGTAGTTGGGGTAAATGGGCTACCGTGCTGTAAGTTGGTCATCCCCCTTAAACAAAAATATGTCCAGGACATTTCAGACTTACTCGCATTCATCATGTTACATTTTGTCACACCGACGGGTTTTGAATACATTTGAGCTTTTTTATTTTTTTTAAAGATTATAGCACTAATACATATAAAATAGATTTCCAGAATTGTTCGTTTTTCAAGTATAACCCCCTTACCCCCTTATTACTTGCTTTCAAATTTATTAGAAATAACAGGGAAAATACACAAAGAATTACATATCGTCGGCTTACAGAGTCAATTTTGGCTCAAATACTTTGTACAAAGTTTCTCGAAATTTGGCAATAGAAACTGAGATACACTGCAAAAAAAACGGAAAATTTAACAGCAAAAACTGCTGTTAATATTTTACGCTTTTGCTGTAATCTCAAAAAACTGCCTTTTTAGCTGTAAATTCGAAGCGCCACCTGCTATACACTGCAAAAAATTTCACAGTAGTTTTACAGCAAAAAATGCTGGCAATATGGGTGCCAGCCATTTTTGCAGTGATTTTACAGCAATTTTGTAATTTTTGACTTTAACAGCAATTTTGTAAATTAACAGCAATTCTGTACTTTTACAGCGATTTTGTAATTTTACAGATTTGTGTGTTAACATTACAGCGATACTGTAATTATTCCGCAGAAAAACTAGAATGCTATGTGCATCTCAGATATGTCTTGTTCTTTCATGTTTCTACAAGTATTCAAAATGTGGCATATTATGAACCACGGGAGGTAACGATCTAAGAAGGTTATACTTCCTAGTTTTAGAATCATCAGTCGGTTCTTACACCTCATCTAAATAATTTGACTCTTTTAGTGGTGATCGTGAAAACAAAAAAAACATTGGTTTCCTGTCCACAAGGATTCAGAAACGTTTCAGAAATGAAAACCAGAATTTCCAGGAAAGTGTTAAACTGCTGTAAAAACTCATAAAAAGCAGGAACGTTACTGGAATTTATGTGGAACTATACATAATTTGGGCTGTTATTTTATAACTATTTTGTTTATATGTACTAAGCAACATTTTCGTTGCTAGTTTCACATTCCTTTAAAAAAACTACCTGTTAAATCTCCTTCTTTTTGTTCCATAACGTAAAAATTCATCCAAATGTTGCTACACTCTAAAAAAATCTGTAAATTTATAGATATTTTCTGTATTTTTTACAGGAAAAATCTATTATTAGAAAAAAACAGTTTTTTTCTGTACTAAATCTAGTTGGCTTTTGTCCCTAGAGATGCCGTTGCAAAACCTGAAGCAAAAATCTTTGATTTTTTACAGTTATCTTCCCTAATTAATCAAGAATTTGGTTTAAGAACATTACAGAGAGGTTCTAAATACGTCTGACTGTAACCGCCTTTATGTTAGCGGTCAATTTCAGTTTGAGTTTGGGTTTTAGAATTAGAATTGGAGATAGAATTGGCTTAAAACAAAAGTAAGTTTTATCTAACGTCATCCCTTCTTGTATCTCCATCTTAGACTGAGAGAAATGACAGTTTCAAATTTGAGTAAATCGATGTTTTCATTTTGGTATGAAACGTATTGTCTAAAATATGACCACTCAATGCTTTCAATTTTGAAACACCAGACAAACTCAGTTTCAAACACTTTAACAGTCACCACGAAAATTATGTTTATTTTTAGTTTATATATAAAAATTGAAGTCTTAGAGTATAAGAACGACTTTAAATTGGTGTAATAACGTGCAACACAACATTGTGACGTCACACTCAACTTACTCGTCTACTTCCCACGTCATCTAAAAATGTAACATAATGCACCATCTATGTTGTTAAAGAAAATATGCTGTTAAAAAACAAAATTGTTAAATTGACAGAAATACTCTTAAAAAAACAGATGAAACCTGTATAATAAACAGGTGTTCTATATAAATTAATGTAGATTCCTGAAAATATGCTGTTAAAAAACTAGAAAAAAATTGTTAAATTGACAGAAATACTCTTTAAAAAAACAGATGAAACCTGTATAATAAACAGGTGTTCTATAAAAATCAACAGATGAAACCTGTATAATAAACAGGGGGGTCTGTAAAAATTAACAGAAGAAACCTGTATAATAAACAGAAACAAACTGGCATCAAAATTGACAGTTTTTCTCTGTAAAATCGATGACCTTTTTTTTACAGTGTATAGAGGTGCTTTTAATTTCATTAATTTTATATAGTGATTATACAAAATTCTTACCAAATTATTAACTTAAGACATCGGTTAATGTTATACAGATTATAGTACTATTATCCTGTAAAGGTAATGCCACATTTAAAAGCATTCAATAAACAAGAATTTCATTTTCTTTTAATATTTATTTTGATGACAGACATTACAAGGAAAACTACCAGGAAAATTACTATGTATATTTAAATTAAACTAATGCAGGTGGCGCTTCAAATTTACAGCTAAAAAGGCAGTTTTTTGACTGTGTACCAGCAAACGTGTTTAATATTACCAGCAGTTTTTGCTGTTAAATTTTTCGTTTTTTTTGCAATGTGTATCTGGTCACTATTAATTATTAGGAATAACGCTAGTTAACGTAAACCCTTACAATCGCTGTTCCGTAGAACATGGATGGCTGCTATAAAAATTCAAATAAAGATAAAAAATTAAAATTTGTGGTTTTGGACTCTCTAATGATATAAGAATCAACACACAAAAAATCATTCGATTATAAAATGGTCGAGCGACCACCTTTGGATCACTTGATATGGATTGACCCTATATCGTTTGGAAGTGCCTGAAATTTTATGAACAAGAATCCAAAATATGCATTAAAAAAAGTGATTAATCATCTATAATTATCATAATTACTGGGCAATTCGCGTTTTGACTTTTGAATATGATGAAGTTATGCCTAATCCGCAATTATGCCCGTTTTAGGGGGCATAGACCTTTGGGAAAGGTCTCGAATTCGGGTTTTTTTTGTTAATTAAAAATACTCGTTAATTAACTTAATCCTTCGGTTGTTTGACTAGATAATGGTTGAATATTGGAGTGTCATGAGGGTTACACCGATGTGTAAAGTTTCGGGGCCCTAACATATCGAGTTTTTAAATTCCACCCGTAAAACGCCGCCAAAAGCAAGTAGAATAAAAGCGTTTAAAAATAGTTATGTTTGTCACAGTTAAATTTAAATTTTATTTATTAAAATTATGAACTTTAAAAATTGTTTTGGTGTATGAAATAGGTTAATTGACTTGAATTACATGATATCTTGTAATTTATATTTTTGATAAAGGGAATTTTATAATATTATATCATTTAATGACTTTTGAAAAGTAGTCTAAAGTTACGTTAGTCACTATGGAATGACCCAAAATTACAAAATTGCTGTAAAAATACAGAATTGCTTTTAAATTTACAAACTGTTAATTTAAAAAATTGCTGTTAAAGTCAAAAATTACAAAATTGCTGTAAAATTACTGCAAAAATGGCTGGCACCCATATTGCCAGCACTTTTTGCTGTAAAATTACTGTGAAATTTTTTGCAGTGTATGACTGAGGCAATAGAAATGACTTTCTTTTGAGCCATGTTAATTGATAATCTTACGGGTTGCGAGATTTGGGGAATGGTCCAAGGATCCGCTCATTTGTTGGCAATATTCTATCACTTTCAAAAAATTCACCAAAAGTGACTTACTGCCTTTCGCTTGAAAGCCGACGATATTCATAAAAGAATACTTAATGTACATAAAAACACATAAACAACATAGGAACTGCTTCTCCATGGGGTAACGGATTAAATTAAAATAGATACTTTCAATCTAAATAAAGAGTGGTTGGCCCACTTGCCCCTTCTTTTGGAGTAAGTAGGGAACATCCCTTTGATTAAAAAAGTGTTTATTAATAAATAGGCTTGAATAAGATTATCCAATAAGTTTAAATTTGACCATTTCAAAATTTGCCTATTTAGTTTCCAAAGGAGTTCCACTTACCCCAACCATCTCTAATTAAAGATTTGATAAAAAATAGTATCATAATGCAATTAGCAAATTTCAAAGGAAAATTCAATCTAACATAGTACCATTCACGAATAAATTGAGTGAGTCTCCTGCTGTATTCAGTTCTCCTTGTATTGTGGCTTTAATATCTTCAAAGTCATTGCTGTCCAAGGCAATGAATTTAGCGGACGCGATCAGCTCTGCTCCATACACGATTGTCTGAACATAATGGGTCCCGAGAACTTCCTCTTTATACAACTCATGCCAGCCATTTCGAGGCTTCGCTCCTTGCTTGAAGCTTTCCACTCTCTGTTGGGGAAATTTATTTGAGTTTTTGATTGAAAAGAAGAAAATAATATATAAATAATAAATATATAACTAATAAAAGTTGATCATAGAATTGTTCTGTACATATCTTTAAAACGAGAAAGGTAAATAAACATAAACTAAACTTGAAATTTGTGATTTTTAGGTATTTTGTTCCTTCCGGACGGAACAAACCCAAAGCTCAATGCCATTTTAATTTTGTTCCGGAGGCCAATTAAATTCCATTTAAGAATTTTAATCTCGATCCGGAACTAAAATAATCTTACTTTGATTATATTATTAAATTTATGTTCCGGAACGAATGTCAACTTCAATTCTACATTTTAATTTTGTTTCAGATAAAACACAATGATCTTCAACGGTATAGTTTTACTCTGGAATTAAACTAAAAGCTAATGGTTAAGTTAAGTTAAGCTCCAGAGAAAAACTTTGATTCTCTTCAAATGTTTTGTTTCCGTCCGGAGGAAAAATAAAGTCAAACATTAGCTTTGAATTTCGTTCTTTCCGGAACAAAGTAAATTTCTGTAAAGCATTCTTTAAACTTTTTAAAACCGCACGGTCTCTTACCTAGAGTTAATCAAAAGTTCTACGACCATGAGAGACTGCTTCAAAATAAAAGCCGTGAAACGGACTTGTTGTTGTTACTAATTCCCCTTGGTCTAGTCGAAGCTAGACCAAGTCCAAGAGTTTGTAAATCCCTAAAAAATCATACACCAAAATAGGAGTAGTCAGAAGGTCCCTTACAGTTAGTCCCATGCACTCTAGAAGATGTGCAGGGGAGGCCTGAGCTGATGCACATTTAGTGCAGATCTGAAAAGTCTTTTCACCGTTTAAAAATTTAAGGCTCCCAATATGTCCACTCCTATGTCGGCTGAGTTTGACATGGGTGGGCCTATCCCCTCAAAGGGCAAGGGCTGGCGACTTTTCAGGATACCACGAGTGAAGCGGAGTATTTGCAAACATTTTCCGGTTGGATATCTTTATTTTTGAATACACTGCTGGCCATCCAAAATGGTACCCCAAGAAGGAATAGAGATATCAAAGCGAAATTTATTTCTATGATTGCACATAGTATTAATGTGAATTGATTAAAAATTCAGCCCTCCTGGATGTAAGGGGGTCGAGAAAACCAGGGAGGAGCCTTGTCTCCATAGGTGTCCATTACCGCCTCCCCGGACCATGGTATTTAGTGAAAGGGGCGCTAAATGGGTTATAATTGATTGGAAGACCATGTAGCCTCCCCAGGTAGTCGAAGTTCATATGGTGCACCAGCGGAAGTTACCTACCAGGCTAGGAGATTTCCCTTCTTTCACCGGACATGTTTTGGGGGCGTTGGTTCTTAAGAACGGATAGGTCAGGGTAAAAATGCATCATAGGGGGATAAGAAGAAAGCTTGGACATTGCGTTCATCATGTGGTTGTGCATTTTTCTCTTGAGACTTGTCCGCAGGGGAGGACTGAAGGTAAGGATAGAAAACAGGTTGCCAAACCTCAATGATGCAGCTCTGTTTGGTCAATGGGCAGGTAAATCATACTGAGGAAGTGTGAGAGAGGAATGCATGTCATTTACAGTGCAGGGGACTGCCCATTCGTCACGCATAGCTTCAGAAAAATTTCTCTCTTCAACACAGGATTTGGCATTGGCAATAGAGCCCTAAATAATGAAATGAGCATCTCAATGTCATCGTACTGAGTTTATGAGAGAATTTCAATTCTGTCTGAAGCACAGCGATAATTAGAGATGTCTTTAAGGCAGCGCGAAAAGAGAGCACTCAGCTGTTGATTTTGTAATCGTTAGATTTTTTCTGTAAGCAGGATAAAGCAGAAATGAAGAATTGGATTCCACTCCCACACTTCCACAGTATGATTTACCAGCACATTGACCAACCAGAGGTGCATCATAGAAGTTTGGCAACCTGTTTTCTATCCTAACCTTCAGTCCTCCCCTGCGGACAAGTCTTAAGAGAAAAATGCACAAACACATGATGAACGCAATGTCCAAGCTTTCTTCTTATCCCCCTATGATGCATTTTTACCCAAACCAGAACCAACACCCACAAACATGTCCGGTGAAAGAGGAGAAATCACCTAGCCCGGTAGGCAACTTCCGCTGGTGCACCATATGAACTTCGACTACCTGGGGAGGCAACATGGTCCCTTAATCCCTCAAAACCCATTTAGAGTCCCTTTCACTCAATACCATGGCCTGCGGAGGCGGTAATGGACACCTATGGAGACAACACTCCTCCCTGGTTTTCTCGGTCCCCTAACATCCAGGAAGGCTGAATTTTTAATCAATTCACATTCATACTATGTGCAATCATAGATATAAATTTCGATTTGATATCTTTTTTCCTTCTTGGTGTATCATTTTGGATGGCCAGCAGTGTAGATCTCAGAGGAAGTAAGGGCCCCGAGAGATAGTAATGGTTCAGTGGCACCTTCTTTGGCCAGAATATCGGCTATCTCATTACCGTGGATACCAATATGGGAGGGAATCCATTGGAGAAAAATACTGTGCTGTTGTGAGAGTGCCTGAAGATTTTTAAGGATCGTCACAGAAGTATCATCACCTACTCTAGACCAATTGCTTAGGTGCTGGATAGCACTGCGACTGTCGGTCAAAATCCAGATATCAGAGAAGGTATCTCCGGTCGATAGAGCCTTAGCGCCTCGTTTATGGCAATGAGTTCGGATCTAAAAACCGAGCAGTGGTCTGGATTTCGCAGTTTAATTTTAATGGAATTTAAAGGTGATTTAATTAAAATACCACTACCACATGCATTCTGGTCGTCTCTACTTCCATTTGTGTAGGCCTGAACATCTGAAGATTGTATTTGGTTTATGATCTCCAGGGCAAGCTGATAGAGGTAATCAGGTGTATCGTGCTGTTTATTTGTATGCGCACCTATTCTTTAGGCAATGCCTCTCGACATTGATGTCTAACAGATTTATTGACTGCAGTCTGGAAAAGAGGCTATCTCTTTTCAATCTCTGGTTATTTACCCATTTTCTAAGATAGATAGCCGTTCTATTGTGACTCCCATAGCTGTAGAGTCTAAACACCCTTAGTAGTTAATTATATTAAAAACAACTCTTAAATTTATAACTTACCGATATGTACTCTGATGTGGACAATATTTCCACCCTGTTATCAAACTCTTTCTCGTTCTTTATGTATGAACCTTTTCCTTTTATGTTTATCAAACCGGTTTTAATTTTTAAGGATAATTCACCAGAGACATCCAAAGCCCTTTTGACATCCGAAAGTGAGCTTGCAACTACATAAGTTGATTTAGAACGACCAAAATCCTGTACCTATAAAGAATATATAAGTAGGGTATTTCAAAAGTATGGCTAAAACCTTCTAGAAAGAATATCAAATTTTAATTAGTCCTATAGTCTGTGTAAATAAAATTGGCGACTGACTATTAGTAATTTCCCATTGCATTTCTATTGCGTTGCCATGGTGACAAGCAGCCAATTTTACTAATATATTTTATATTTTTTTAACAAAGAAATATATTTTAGTATATTTTTTCTGTTTAAAGAAATTGACCAAAACTTAGTAATAAAATAAAATAAAATAATTAATAACAACAAAAAAGAGTTGAAATGTATTATTTTAAGAGATTTAAACATGAATTTCTACTCACTTTAGGTTCATCCACGTATTTAGCATCGAAGATATCCACACCAGGCCTAAAGGATCTTGCATCAAAGGTCATCCCCAAAAACATGGGGAAAATGTATGGGAGATTTAATATCTCCATCTTGTAATTCTGCACAATTAAAATGTCACTAAGTTCTTTTAAAATGGGAAAAAATAATAATTAAGATTAAAACTCCTGTTGCATGAAAATACGATATCCAAATTTGTAAGTAGAATATTTTTATCATTATTTATTAAAAACATTATCATTTATTATTTAAAACACCTATGACACCAGGGTGAGGACCCCCCTCCCGAAATTCGGATTAAGGGAACAAAAACGAATCAAAACCCTGTTCTCAGGGCCAACTTTTCAAAAGCTTTCTGGGGGAAAACACCCACATCCCCTTTGGTACTTGACTCTTTATTATTACAATTTTTTTAAAACAATTAGTTTAATCAAAATTTAATTCCTACCTAAAATAATAGGTCGAAAATTTGGACCAGTACCAAAGAGAGTTAAAAAAAATTTTCTAGAGTAAAAACAATTCCCACACATCTAATTTTCTTAGACAGGAACCTTTAGTTAAAGCCTCCCTTTGGTTCTTAAAACTTTATTATGCACAATTTTTTTCATAAGTTCATGAAAATATATACCCTACCTAAAATATTAAGGTATCTGCTTACCTTTGAGACCATTTTTTTAAAATACTTGATTTACAAAACTTATTTTTTAATTTTTAGTTTAAACGTACATCAAAACATTGATCAATTCTAAAAAAAAACTAATTATATTATTTTCCAAAATATGGGGTAATAAGTGTAAAATTTAAGTGGATTTTTATGAAACCCCTCACTCTTGCCGAAAAACTATTACTCCTATATAAATTTCCTTTGGACACAAGTATCGTATAACACCTATCTTCAGAATTTAATATTTTCATAGACATATTTTGAAAAGTAATTGTTTTGCAGCATAAAATGTAAAGTTAAGTGAAAATTTTAAAATTTCTACAACTATATAACAAAAAAAACGTCAATAAAAATATAAAATATAAACTCACATAAAAATCTGCAGTCCATCTGGTTAATAACAATATGCTTAATATACTGTTGAAAATTTGGAGTGGTTATCTTGGATAGTTTTTGAGTAATCATGTAAATAGTGGATGGTTTTTATGCAAAATTTAGTTCTGAGAAAATTAGCTTTAAAGTTTATATTTGTATACGATCACACACGACTCTCTGTTTAAAAAAAAAATGCTGTAATTTCTTTTCTAATTCATCTACAAGCAAAATTAAAACAGTTTTGGAAAGATAAAAGTCTAAACTACTTGAAAATGTAAGAACCAAATTTTCGACGAAACAGTCGAAAATCGTCATTTTAGGGGTAGGCGGATACCTTAAAAGCTACATTAAATGTTTAAATATGCATGGAAGAGGGGGACTGAAAAATAATTTGGGATCCTTTCCCCCGATGCAAAAATTCATCTTTGGGCCTGAAAATGACTAAACTGTTAGATAATTATATTTAGGCCCCTTCCGAAATAAATTTATATGTACGCCATTTTGTATGACATAAACACACATCTATAAAAACCTTAAACAACCATGCACATAATTAAAGTAAAATTTTGTATAAACTATTACGGTTCATTGTATGCCCCTTTCTATAATTTTACTTTATTTATTAAACTTAAAATCTCATTAAAGATTTTATTTTATTTAACAATATCTATTTGCGTTTTGCATATTTTGATAATTAGGGAACTAGAAAGAAACGTTTTGGGCAAGGTTAAGTTTTTCAACCTTTCAGCCCCGAAATTTCTCATATAATTAGTTTTAATTGTTTCCTTCTAACACGCTCTTCTTAATTACTTGTTTCACGATAAAAAAGAAAACATGCGATACATTTTTTGCAAAACTTTCATCTATAAGTACTTAAAGGCTAAACGATTCAACAAAGTAAAATTAAATCAAAGATTAGAAAACTGAAGAAAGAAAAGGTAAACCAGTTTTGACGTACCTAAATTGATAATTCTTATAAAAATCAGCTACTGGTTCAACTTCTACTTTCAGAGGTCAGCCAGGACTCTATTTTTTTTCCAACCAAGTATCTTAGATTGTTTGATTACTGAAATCGAAGTTCGGTCACGTGGCTATTCGGGATACCCTTGGATACAACAAACACTATCTGGGAAGAACGTTTCATCCTTCTATGGTTTGGGAAAGAAGTATTTTATTTGGGCGCTTGCTGGTTTTACGACGAATATAATAAAGTAAATTTCCATTCAAGTTATATCAAGTGGGGAGGGAATTTTTTTTGGCATAATCAAATTACAGCTTTGGGTTTCTAAAAAGTAACTTTGTGTAGTGATAAAAGTAGTTTACATATTTTAAAAGAGATATAAATTTATTAAACTTTAATGAAATTTGATTGATAAAGGAAGCATTTGGTATGACAAATGATTTGAATTGAAGGGCTTGGTGGATGAAGGACAGGACCGATGAAGGACTTTCGGGACAGGCCTTGTAACATAGCCCCTTCATCCACCAAGCCCTTCAATTATTAAAAATCAGATGTTGCTGAGTATCTTAGTAGTAATTAAAAAAACTTTCTTTGTTGAGTAAATATTTTCTTCACCATACCCCTCCCCCTAACCACACTCTGCGGTCAGCAATACCTCTAACACAAGGTTGGAAATTATTTTCAAAATACGTATTGTTTTTCTATTTGACGAATGTGATGTCACAATTATTCTGTAATCATCTTCTTCATTGTCGCAATGTGTCATATATTTAAGATTCCCCTCCCTCCCTCCCGCAAAAAAAAAACAAACAGAAAACAGTCTTCAAACACAGCACCTCAAAATAATTTATTTAACAATCCAAAAAAACATCACTCAAAATCCAAATACAACTCAGAAAGTGACTTGATTGGCGGTCATGGAGCACACAACACACCTAACCAGAGCTCCCTCCTTGAACTTATCGGAAGGCAGAGATCCCTTACTCTGCACAGTGGTGAGGGCCACGGTATCCTTGCTGTTGGGCTCACTCTGCATGTTGTAAGGAGCTGTGGGCTCCTCGTCCAGACAAATATACTCAGTGGTGTGGCCTCCTTGGTTTCTGGCACTGACGAGGTATCCTAGATACATGAATTGCCAGGTGAGGGGGCAGGAATCGGATGCGGGGAACATGGCGATGTCGGCAGAGTCTGGAGAGTAGCATTTGGAGCAAGGAACTCCTTTTCCAGGCACCTTCTTGGAGAAGGGACCCTTGAAGGGGTTGGAGGCTTTGTCGAATTCGGTGTAACGAATTCCAGCTGGAAAAAAGGATTAGAGTTGAATTTGAGTTGAATTTGCTTTATCTTTTTGTTATAAATGGAGGGCTCAGAATAAAAGTAGACCAAGTCCACTTTTTGTCATTTTTGAGTTAGCAACGTTACAACATGCACCAACTATGTAAAACTTCAGTGCAATAATGAACCAAGTCCTAGTTCTGATAATATCCGCTAGGCAGCATCAAGTTCTGTTGCGTTAACATGTAATTTTTTTATGAAGCTTTAACTTTAAACGTCTGTAGCTCAAAAGTAGCTAAAGTGGACTTGGTTCACACTTCTATTCTGAACCATCCAAATTTTGACAACATAGACCTCTAATTTTAAGATTTATATAAAAATAGATAATTGAAATATTTTGCTTGCTTAAAATATAAATAAAGAGGGGGTGACCCACTTACCCTATCTCTTGGGGTAAGTGGGTCACCCATCTCATTTTTGATAAAAAGACCTGTTAAGAAAAATGTAAAGCTCTATTTTAGAAACTAATAAGTAAGTGGGTCACTGGGGTAAGTGGGTCACCCCCCTAAAACTATAATATGTACAGGAAATTTCACACTTACTCACATTGATTATGTTACAGCTTGTCACACCGATGAGTTTTGCATATATTTGAGATTTTTTAAATTTATTTTTAAGATTATAGAACTAATTTAAAATAGATTCCCAGAAAAGATTTTTTGGAGAGTTCAAGACGTATTTTTCAAAGAAGTATTTCCAGTTAAGTTTTCATTACATTTTAATGTTTATTGAACTGTTTTTCAGAGTTTGACCTAAATTACATACGGCAATTTGAAATTTTTAAAAAAATTTAATTTTGAAGTGTTTAACAGGGGGGTCCCACTTACCCCATAGTTTTAGCATGGTTGGGATAAGTGGGACCCCTCAGTGTGGGGTAAGTGGGACCCTTTATTATGATATAAATGGTTTTAAAAGGTTCCATATGATATAGGAACTACTATTGAAGACATGGGTGGATTTTAGGGGGGTTATAGGGACAATTTCCCCCCAATATTTTCAGAAAATTTCGATTTATAGTAGCAAGTAGCAAGACCTTTTACTCACCTCTTCAAAATTCATTAAAATTTATAAATAGTTTGATCGACATTTTTTTTATCAAATTTGCTTTTTAATTTAAGTTATGGTGAGTAAAGTGAAATACCTCATCGATAGTGTTCATTCTCATTTAGTGTGTATGATTTCTTTTTTATCTTACAATGTGTATTAAAGTGTCAAATTAAATCTTAATCAACCTTATTATGTTTTTTCAACACTATTTTATATGCTAAAGTAAAACATATCCCTTTGGCCTTTCAAAACATTCTTTAAAATACTTATTTTGCTTTTCATTCTATTCTTACCTTGTCATATTGATTTTGATGTGAGTATATTTCTCACTCATGGACACAGTTACAATAAAATATTTTATATTGAAATTTACTGTACTTTATCAAGTGAGACCCACTTACTCCCTTTTAAGTTTTGCTTGCTTTAAATATAAATAAAGAGGGGGTGACGCACTTACCCCATCTCTTGGGGTAAGTGGGTCACCCATCTCAATTTTGATAAAAAGACCTGTTAAGAAAAATGTAAAGCTCTATTTTAGAATTTAATGATAAATTTTTGTTTATCGATAGACTCTTAACGAAATTAGTCAACAAGTACAAAATAAACCGGTTCAATTTTTTTTATAAAGCTCCAAAAATGTACTAGGCCAAAAAGGGGTCCCACTTACCCCAAGTGACCCTATTTTAAAAGAGTTAACGTTGGCAAAAGTCACTAACGGTAGCCATATTGGCGCTATTTTAGAGCCAATAGGCTGTTTAACCCTTTCAGTTCTAGACGCGCCAGCCTTTCCATAGGATTCCTTTGCAATTGCGAGCTGTATAGAATTGAAAGAGCCAACAAAACAATTATCAAATACTCGTTGGAAATAAACTATGCCAAGTTGGCAACCATTAGGAGCTTTTGCCAAAGCATTTTCTTTCAAAAGGTGAGACCCCTGATTTTTCTGTATTACAATAACCAGGCTTTTGCCAAATGGAAGAGCCGAAAAGAACAATTGTTCGATTGAAAGTTCATTAAGTATTCTTCTACGCAAGATCAATTTCTGTTTCATACAAAGTTTTATTGTCGGATTACAGGAGAAAGGTTATAAGTCATTTATGGAAAAACTTTTGAAAGCGGTAGAAAGACCGCATACGACCGTATTCCCGTAATCTCGTGAAGCTGAAAAGCGATCAGTATAATTTTAAAATTACATGGCGCAAAAGAAAGCCATAGGGCATAGGGGATCAAATTTGGCGTAACCCCGTACAGTGTAGTTGAGCCAGATAAGTTGAGCGTCGATAAGTGACTTGGTGCCTACCTCCTGTAAGATATGTCGATATACACACATAGGATATACACTCGAACCCGTTTTTGTGCGGCATTTTTTGTGCGATTTTTTTGTGAGTAGTAAACGAACAAAATCTTGCATATATCTGGCTACCGAGACATATACAAGGGTCTAGAGAATTAACAGTCGTCCCCGACTACATGGTAACTGGAAAAAGTCTACGGTCTGTATAGAAACGGTGTTTCAGTTCAGTTATGCTGATGGATTTTTATGCGGTCCCTATCTACCGCATGAAACAATTTATTTTGAATTGTGTTGTGAAAACTATTTTTAAAGCTACTCGCGTAGTTTTATGCTATTTTTTTGCGTTTTCTTTTATGCGGTCCCTATCCCCCGAACAAAAACAGGTTTCACTATATGTCACAAAACTAGGGGGAATACCTATTTCTAGTTTTTTTTCTGGAAACGCTTTCTACTGCTTCGCTTACTCACCGAGTTCAGATTTCGGATGTTCACTGCCGGATTTCAAGTCGTAACCTGTCTTTCCTTCTTTAGGAGCACACTCGTACTTGGCAGTACCACCGACACCTACTTCCACTGAACTGACGACGAATCCACTGTAGAGGAGTTCAGTTTCAGGAGCTGAGCATTCGTTGCTACCCCAGTGGATGAAAACATCGCTAGCCACTTCACCTCTTGGGACTAAATAGAAGTGTATTTTTAAGTTATGAAACAGCACTAAATTCATTGAAAACCAGGGTTCGAAATTGATAATTGGGAAAACACCTATTGAAATAAGCTATTTTGACAATTGCATACCATCACAAAGGCTCAAAATAACCAGGTTTTAATTCTTCAGATTTTTTAAAACAATGAATTATTAGTTGGGTGTAGTGATGGGCAAAATCGATAATTTTAGGTATCGAATACTTTGGTATCGAATACATATAAGTATCGAATACTTTGGTATCGAATACTTATAGGTATCGAGTACTTTTAGGTATCGAGTACTTTTTTTCAATGTCGGGAAACGAACCTGAAGGGACAATTTTTTTAGGGCTTATCCATAATCAGACTAATATTCAAAAAACTGAAAGCGATCCATCAAAAAGCCCCGTAGCTACGGGCCTGGAGGTGGATTGAGGCGAAGGATTTGGCGGGGGAAAAACCTAGCCGCGTCAAATTTCTCTCGCGGATGATTAACGACTTGGGTTTGAGCGTTGCAAAATGAAAACGGAAACAGGCTGCGTTTGATCTACTGTAGGTATTATAAAGATTACTTCATTGAAAAATTTAAAACGAAATATGTCAATAAAGTATCGATACTTTTGTGGGTATCGAATACACTCGATACCTATAGGTATCGAGTACTTAAGTATTTGGTATCGATACCTGCCCATCACTAGTTGGGTGGCTTATTACAAAAAAACTGCAAAATGTGATACTTTCATGAAACTTTCAGGGATGTTAGATAATCATATAAGAACTGAAAAATCGATGGGAGCCCAAAATTTTAGGGCGCGGTTTGACCGTTATGACGTCATAACAAGATGGTGACTGCGAGCCTATATTCGGTTCTTTTAATGATAGAAAGACATTTTTGGGGTCAAATATTATGTTTTAAGGGTCAAAGAACATGATTCTGATGACGAAATGTGCAATTCGTTTTAAAAAGTAACTAAAATTCAACAAAAGCTCGAAATAGTAATACAGTCTATCGCCAGTTGCGTCAAAAAAAATTGATAGAAAAGTTATTTTTTTCGACGGTTTTATATGTTTTTCGGGGTGCTAATTCTGAATATCTAGTTCCCTTCCACGTGGAAGGTCGGCTTCATATCAAAAACCGCAAAAATTTTCGAAAAAATCGCCAAATTTTTACTCTATCTTAGGATTTTCGCATATATTTAAAAAAATATTAGTTTCTAGAAAATTATTTAAACTGCAAAGTTGGTGTAAACAAAATTTCCTACAAAATGCACTCCTCAATATTTATTTTCCGAACAATAGTTTTCTCGTTACAACGCATTGTAAAACAGATAATTTTAACACAAGATTATTTAAACAGAGGGTGTTTGTTTCTCTGTTTTTCAGTGTGTCATTACGGCAAAGCTATTCTTCGTAAAACAAAAACTGAACACTGCATTTTGTAGGAAATTTTGTTTACTCCAACTTTGTCATTTAAATAATTTTCGAGAAAGTAGTATTTTTTGAAATATAAGCGAAAATCCGAAGAAAGATTACAGATTTGGCGATTATTTCGATTATTTTTGCGTTTTTTGATATGAAGCCGACCTTCCACGTGGAAGTGAACCAGATATTCAGAATTAGCACCCTGAAAAATATATAAAACCGTCGAAAAAAATAACTTTTCCATCAATTTTTTTTGACGTAACTGGCGATGGACTGTATTACTATTACGAGCTTTTGTTGAATTTTAGTTACTTTTTAAAATTATTTGCCCATTTCGACATCAGAATCATGTTCTTTGACCCTTAAAACATAATATTTGACCCCAAAAATGTCTTTCTACTATTAAAAGAACCGAATATAGGCCCGCGGTCACCATCTTGTTATGACGTCATAACGGTCAAACCACGCCCTAAAATTTTGGGCTCCCATCGATTTTTTAGTTCTTATATGATTATCTAACATCCCTGAAAGTTTCATGAAAGTATCACATTTTGAAGTTTTTGGGCATTTTTATGTTATAAGCCACCCAACTATTATTTGCAATCCTCATTTGAAAGGAGAAAAACCGGTCGTGACGTCACAGCTGCCGACGAGCTACTAATACAAAGGAGCCGCCGCTTCGGCAACCCTTACGTAATGCACTGAGCTACTGCGCATGGCGCGATCGGATCGAAAAATTTCTTCACCGATGATCTTCTTTTATGAGGATCTGTTAGGAAAAATTAAATTTGAAAATGTGTTTACTAGCCAATTACGGAGACGAAGAAAAAACTCAAAATCATATAAATTACAAACCCTGATTTTAAATATCGGTCCACGTATGACCAGAAACTAGAAAAGCGAAATCTCGCAATTATTTTAAATGCGATTTTATCCAAATTAGAAAAAAAAATTGTTGTTTTTTGTAGTGGTAACTACATTATAAAAAGGAATATAACTACCACCGATTAAGGTAAATGTGGGTATAGTGGACACTGTATCAATAGTGGCCACATAGCTGATTAATTTTAAATAAAACGAGTTAGAGGCATCGAACAGCGTCAAAATTCATAGGCATAGTAGATTGTGCAATCATGTAAGCTGATAAATTACCACCGATACCACAGTTCAGCATGGGAAGGATATTTAAATATTTGAAAATAACAACATCGGCCGAGTGACTGAAATTTGATTTTGCTTATTGAATCGCGTAAGGAAACGAGTAAGTCGGAACTGATTTTTTCGTAATTATTACCGCTTGATTGACTTTTAAATTTATATCAAGATAAATAAGAGTGTATAAAATAATACTGAATAAAATTTATTTGAAAATGCTGACTTTACGAGGATTTATGGGGGTGTCCACTTTACCAACACATAATCTTAGATTTTCCAATAGTGGCCACCGCAATGGCGTCTAATAGAAACATAAATAATACTTAATTTGAATCAGTTTTTCTTCATAAACTGTTGACTGTGCTTTAAAATGAGTGTTAAATAAATTTGGTTTCATTCTGGCTTCGGGAACCAATGTTTCTAAAACATTGAATTACATGCTAAATTCTCTCAAATCAGCTACAGCGTAGACTTTGGGCTGAAAACTATCAATTTTTTTTTAAATAAAGCTAATTTGATTGAATCTAAAATACATTTCGTTGGGAAGGAAGATTTAATTAGAAATAAACGACTATACCAAGAAAAAACCCTCAATTTCATGCATAAACCCCTCATATAGGCAGAAAAAGACAGGTGTCCACTATTGATGCAAGAGGTGTCCACCATAGAAGCAACAGCTTCATCTATGTGGCCACTATATATGCAATTTGGAGTACTTTTAAAAAATTAATTAAAAATACTTTGCCCAATCTAATTAAAGTTTTTAATAGTAAAATCGAAAGAAGAAGATCCAATTAACCTAAAAATAGGATGATAACCGTTTCGAAGCAAATTGATTGGTATTTATTAAGAATTTAAGCAAAAATTTTCCTTAAAGTGTCCACTATACCCACATTTACCTTATATAGATAAGAAAAAAATTCCAAATTGGACATGGACAATACCAGCATTTTTTGAAGAAAACAGAAAAATGCATTCAAAAATTGACATGAAAAGTTGCACAAAAATTTAGTTAATTTACTGTATTAAAATAAAAATCGATATTTTGCATTTGATTAGAATTGATTGACGTCATATCTGTTTTGGCTTTACGTTAAAGTGAAAACCAACAATCCCTTTGAAATATTTAAACAATTGAACCATTGTTTAAGACTAATGTTTAGTATTAAATGACGTCACATTTTGACATTTGACACTTTCGTGCCCCTTTTTATATGAAGTCAAACTTTGAAATTAAATTAAAAAAATAACTAAGCATAATATCGTATTTAAAAAAATTCGCGCTTATATTCCCTTCATGGGTACCTCCATCGATTAAACGAATACCGGTATTGCCCATTCATGTGAATTTAAATAACGTAATATCCAGAGTGAGGTCTCATGTCCCCGTTTATTGAAGAAAAGCTGCACACCATGACTTACTGGTTGGTCCCTGAAAGAAAAATAAAATAAAAAACAAATTAGAAAATTCCTCGGGTTTTAGATTACCTAAAAATAAATTTTTAAATTTTTGCAAACTTACCAGCTTTTTCTTGAGGTTGTTAACTCTATTAGCAAAACGTCTGAAAGACGGTCTTCCGCTGTAGTCATAAGCACTTAAGGCAGGTTGCAGCTGAGTTTCGTCCTTGGTCAAATCCATGTTCCATATGGTCTCGTAGAATACTTCCGAGACAAGAGTTATATTCTTCAAGAGTGCTCCAATCTGTGGAAGAGTAAAATTAACTTGCAAGATTTTCTTTTCGAAAATAAGGGTGTATCTAAACTCCATGAGCACGAAATTCTAAAGCAGGTATGGGCAACCTTTTCGAATCCGCGGGCCAGATTCAATGATTATAATGACGTGGAGGGCCATAGAGTAGATAGTAGGTAAAATTTTTAAAGTAAAATGAGTAGTTTTATTATATATATTTACGAAGTTAAATACGAAGTATATAATATATTTACGAAGTTAAAATTTAATCTGGACTTATACAGTATATTGATTACATACAATAATTATAAAGTTTGTTACATTAATCTGGGCTAAAATAATATCTTGATTACATACAATAATTATACTGTTTAAGTTACATTAAATGAGCTAAAATAATATTCAGAGCGCATAGTAATGAAAAATATTTCAGGACAGACTTTTAACAATTGTCATTACATGATACAGGAGAATTAATGGAGGAGGAATTAATGTTCAGGAGGACAAATTAACTTTAGCAGCATTGGGAAAGGCAACCGTCGGCGATCGTCCGTCGTGAAGTAACAACTCTCCAACGCTTATAGACGCCTCCCAAGAACGAAATATAGTTGTACAGCACGTTTTAACTGCTAAAATTAAGTTATTTTCGGGGGAAAGTTCTCCCCTCTTTTGCTCTTGTTGACGAAAACCAGAGTGATTTTTTGGTACAATTTTTAAAATGTTCCGCGGGCCGGAGGTTGCCCATCGTTGTTCTAAAGGTTAATGACGGGTCGCTCATGTGTATGGAGTTTGAACATGTATAGAGCTCTTTTATTTTTGGAATGTCTCTATACCCCATTAAGTTTTTGTTAAGGTAAATTTAATCACATGTCCTACATTTACTATATTTATGTAATAATTAAAATAATCCATAAGTTTTTAGACCAGTGTGATTAATAAAAATATCACAACATACAAACCTGGGTTTCTGTGTCTGTAGGGAGTTCATAAGGAAGTGCCTTAGCCCATGCAGAGAGATCCAACCGAGCTTCACGAAGCTCGTCGAATTTTTCTTCAAAGTTCTTCAATGCATCTTCCAAAGCTCTAGTAAACATAAGAGTTTTGATCGTTTAAAAAATATTTTGAATATACAGGGTGTCCTACAAAGAGGTCCCTAGTTTTAAAATTAAATATTATTGTAACAAAAATATATAAAAATATGAAACCAACGGTATTGTTCTTGTTGAGGCTTGGCCCTTTTTGTGTAGAAATTTGAAAAATATAGTTATTATTTTTGTTAACAGATGGCGCACGATAAAAATATAATTTTTTCAATTTGTATCTTTATTCTAAAATCAAAACTAAAAAAGAAAATACCAAATAAACGTTAAAAGGAATGAAGAACTTATTCCTAAAAAAAACATTATTTCTTCATAAAGCTTAAAATAGTTAACCCCTTTTAATCTTTAATCGTTCTTGAGTACAATAGATTTGCTGCGTTCAGTTCTAATATCAATTCGAGACATTTTTATCGTGCTTTCATCTGTTAACAAAAATTGTAACTTAACTTTTTAAATTTTGGCACAAAAATTCTAAGACTCAACTACAACGATACCGTTGGTTTTATATTTTTATCTATTTTTTTTTCAAAAGATATTTAATTTTAAAATTAGGGAGCTCTTTGTGATGGGACACCTTGTATATATGTTACGGGCAAGTGATTATTTGGGCATTATTAATAACGCCTGGGCAATGTGATAAATTCAACGAAATTTATGAATGAAATTTATTCCTTTTTGCCCTTATCCCTTCCACTCTGGACATTATTAATAATGCCCAATTAATCACTTTACCCGTAACATATAGGGTAGGTGGGGGAAAAGCCAGGCAATTTTCAGTATTTTTAACATTGTCGTCGAAAGGGGGTAGATAATCCCGAAATTTCAGTTGGAGATGTTAGATTGAGATCCTACCTACAAAACCAATCCAAGTTTAAACTCTTATAGATGGTATTTTAGGAGAAATTTACAATTTAGTAGAAAAAAAAATTCGCGGGGCTTTGCCTCGCAAAATGGGGCAAAGACCCGCACGTGCAAATCTTGGTGCCCAAATGAAATAAACAGTGATAAACTGAATTTTTAATGTAGTTTTAATATTTCTAAGCCAACCAACAATATTAAATATAAATATGATCAGTTTCAATGAAAATTGTCAATCTGTTGTAGCAATTAATTTCAGATTGACCAGATATCTTTCGAAAAGGAGAAAGGATGGTTTCAGGTAGAGGTTTGGCATCTCGGACACCTTTATTAACATCTTTAGAGATCAAGTAGTCCCATTTTCCTTTTGGGACGAATTCCTGAGCTTTTTAATCTGCGTAGATTTGCCCCAAAACACCTGCGTGGCTTTGCCCCGTTTTACTTTATTTTGAAAAACAAGCCTTATTATTTTTAGAGACATGTTGTTGAGGCAATCCTTTTAAAATGAAACTGAAGTTGAATTGCTATCTTATCATTGGGCTATTTGTTTGTATTTCTCCTCAAGCCCTATTTTATGTAATTTTTAAGTAAAAGATCAGAAAAATTACATCAAAATGATGAAAAACAAACTTACAGCATTTTTTAAACTCATGAGTGACTTAGGGGTACGAACTTTCGCAGAACAATAGGTCACAGTAAGACAAACCAACCACCTGGTTTTCAACTTTTGAATAGATCATTAACAATTAAAAATCGCGGTGTGTGGTTTTGCCTCGTGCGGGTTTTTACCCCCACCTACCCTACATAGTGATCGAAATGTTTATATCCTATTAACCTAAAATTTTGTATTATCTACAATATTTAGAAAACCAAGAGGTCTATCCTTTACAAATTATATGTTCTATAAAAATACACAAGCGGGGAATTAATAACTTTAAGCAATTTTTTAAAAACAGTCTTCCAGTTACCATTTTATGTATACTTTATCTACTATATCTCTAAAACTAATGGAAATTATATTCTTAAGAGGTGTGTGACCCTCCGATAAACCTTCTCTTCCAAAAAGTGCACCTAGAGCTATAATAAGATTTTCTTTCGATGTTCCAATTTGATTAGAATTTTTTTATACCGCACAAAAAGAAATCGCAGAAAAAAGACCGCAAAATAAAAAATTACTTAAAAACATTCACACAATTAAAAAATTGAACAAAGAAGGACAGCACAAAAACAGGTTTGAGTGTATAATAGCAAGAGAGAAGGAACCATCCAATCATCCAATACTTTACAATAAAATGTCTTAAAAGGAGGTTTAGTACCAAAATTTGGTCAAAATTCCGAATTTGATATTTTGCAATAAAAATAAAGATAATACCCTTAGAATTATTCCTACCAAGTTTCATAATGATACGGGGATTCTAAGTGTGAAAATTTTGAGATTTCTGAAGCCTAGATAGTGTTAAGAAGCCTAATTTTCTATCTTTAAACGGCTTTTTCTCAAAACAAGGTTTTTAATGTTTAAAATCTTTCTTTAAGTCTTTTTTTCTAATCATCCAAACCACTTCAAACTTTGTAGTCATTATCAGTAACACCTGTTTAACATCTTCAGGCATGGATTTTATAATATATTTATTCGATTTTTTTACGGAGCAGTAAAGTGGAAACTTATGATATTTTTCGAAAAAAAAATGTCAAATTTCAGATTTTTTTTATTTTTCAGAAACTTTTATCGATAATCAAATTTCCATGCCTACAAGTGTTTATATATGTTTGATTTATGTCAAGACAAAAAATCAAATCAAAAGAACATATATTAAGGGAGGAGTATCAATTTAAATTTAGGGTAATTTTGGGCTGGGTTTTGAAGTTTTTTGTAATTTTTTTTAAAGAATAAATTTTCAAACTCGATTTTTGGGCTAAATATGAATTAGTATGAAGTATACACATAATTTAACACCTTAAAAGATAACAAAATCCTGTTATTAGAAAAAGAATTTTTAGTACTGGACCCCCTTAACAAGAAGCTTTGGTACTTACTCATTCTTTAAAAATTCAAACTTGTCTTGTATATCAGGAGGAGCAATACTAGTCAAAGGCTCAAAGTTAACATACATAGGAATACCATCTTGCAAATTTGCTTCCTTGATTTGTTCATCAAAATTTTCGATCAAGGTTTTCAGGCCTTCCAAAGTGTTAGGAATTGTCTTCAGTGGCACGGTACCGTAGTAGGAGATTTCCAGGTTGGCTTTTCCTGCTAGAGTTTTCGTCAGTTTGTCAAGGGTGCCTGTTAGAAAAAAAATTTTGAGGATGTGTGGAATTGGTATAATTCCGTTACTTACCCTGTTACCTATTAAACTAAAGCTGTGAAGCAAACTTACGAAACACCATGTATTAGCATAGACTTTCTAATCAACACACCCCATCCATTTACTGGAAGGGCACAATTTTAAGCCTTGGCATTACACCTAGTTAAACTCACATCATTATATTACGAGATTTCAACATAAATTTGACAAACTGCAACCCGCACTCCTGTCTTTATTTGGGGACCAAACAAAACGGAACTGGGTTTTTGGGGGGGTTGAGGGGTTTTATTCCAGAATCAATAATGATCTTTGAGGCCGTCCGTAGAAAAAACATGTTAGTGTTTCGTTTAATATGAAGGTGACCCCCTTAGAACTTGAATTTGTTTTTTTGTTTGTAGAATACTTCAAATCATGAAAAACGATACCTTGTTTGTCTTTATATCACAGGCCGTTCCGGAGATATAGGATCTTAGTCGTTTTTTTCCAGTACTGTACTTTTACTTTGATTTCATACGACATTTAGTGCAAAATTAACAAGGTGTTACATGGACCTCGAAACCTCCGAACCCGCCCTATCATCCTTAAAAGGTACCAGCACCGCAATAAATTGTAAAAAACCAGTTTGGAATTATAGGGAAAAAAAGTCGTTTGTATTACGGGAAAGATGGTGGAATTGTACAAAATATTTAACTTTAATTACAAGATTTTATTTAAACAGTTTATCTAAATTAGAAAAAATTCGTAAGTCATGATTGTAATTTACCACAAAATCCACTGAAACCCCCCCGTGTACTGGAAACTAAGTTTCTCATTAAATTTATTTTATTATCATATGTTTCTAGTATTGATTCTATCCCTAAATTTTATTTCCCTACGATGAACGAAAATAAGGGCTTTGAATATATTGAGGAAAGAGTAAAGAGGAGGCGAAATATGTTTGAAGCCGGTGGTCTCGGGCGGCTTTCCTTTGAGGGCATACCCATCCCAGAATGCCTTGCGCGAACGTTCCGTGGAATGCTTCGAATTCCGCGACCAGTGGGAGGAGAGAGGTGACGAAATATACGTCACTTTTCCACGGAGCGAATGAAGTTCCTTCTTCGCATCTCCTCGCGCGCCTTGCGCAATGCATCATGGGTAGGTTATGCCCTAGCTATGATGCGTAGAACTGGCCGAACTGTGCCGCAAGTACTTCATTCGTTCAGTGGTATATTTCGTCTTCTGATTACTTTCTCTTCCCTGTTTGAATATACCTTTCTCTAACGGCCGTATTCACCGGTAACCTGACCGGCGGTCAGGTCAGGAAACCATGGTTACAGCCTCTGATTGGTGGAAGGAAAATATTGAATCATTTTTCCACCAATCAGAGGCTGTAACCATGGTTTCCTGACCTGACCGCCGGTCAGGTTACCGGTGAATACGACCGTAAATATCCGAAGTATCAGTGCTTCTATCTATGTATGGACTTGAGAACTACGTTTTTTCAAAAAATTGCGTACAAAAACTCGAGTAGGTTGCAAAGACAAAAGGAATTTCAAGTAGGTTGGCGTATTTGTATCTATTTTTGTTTTTTTGTTATTGATTTTTATAATCAGGACAGGACTTTGGTTCACCCTGTAGATTGATTTTTGACTGGGCAGTGTAGTTCCGCAGACCGCAATCCCAAATATGTTTGGTCATCCATCTCGAGAGTGCAACAACAAAGTAAAAAAAGACCGATGAGAAAATCTGAACATACCATTTGCCACCAAATCGGTGGCGTTTCCACCCAAATTCAAAGCCCCTTCCACCGCCCCTTTCACAACACTGATGTCATTGGTGTCGAAGACCACGAATCTGGCGGAAGCTATCAACTCGGCACCGTAAGTGACACTGGAGACGTAGTGTGTCCCCAACACGCCCACACTGTGCAGCTTCGTCCAGTCGGCTCGAGGCTTGGCTTCTTGCTTGAAAGAATGGACGGACTAGAAAAGAAAGGGGATTCAAGAATTATTGGGGTGGATCACAGCCATCTAGAGCTAGAAGGCCTGGACAGCTAAGAGGAGGAGTCATTCTTTCCGTCGAAAGCTTTCCAACGATTGGTTGAAGAGCGGGGGAAAACACGAGAAGCGCGCGCTTATTGGAGGTTCGCAACCTTGAAGACGGAGAGAATGATTCATCGAGGCGAAGTGTCCAGGCCTCCTTGTTTTAGATGGCTATGGGTGGATTCGACTATTTAACCCTTTTTCTACTGCGTTATGATTTTCTGTATTTATTTTCATGTAAATATTTTTCTCTGAGTCACTAAGTTGAAAATTAAGGGATATACATTAAAATAATTACCTTGGGGAATAATCCTCTAGAGCTCATTACACTGGTAGACAAATTTTCTCACAAAACAAAAAAAAATCCTATGGTTTTTTATTGCAGTTCTATAAGTCTTAAAAAACAATAAACTTTACTTTTGACTTTAACTACTTTTGAGGGAACACAAATGACGATCATGGGAATCCGATCAAAATTGCGGCTGAAAGCACAAAATCAATTTAATCTGTTCGCATTTCCCGCTAAAATACTTATCATAGAACCCGTGCTGCCTTTTATTCTGGAAGAGTAAACTAAAAGAGTGCGTTCCTGCAAACTATATCGTTAGTAAGGATCGTTATTCTAAGTAATTTCAAAGTCGGTGGGACTTATAAGTACCGTCAGTATATAAAAGGTTTAATAAAATGTTTAAATAAAAGAGGGGTTCCCATTTCGTAAATGTCAACGGACCACTTAGCCTAAAATTGGTACCAAAACGCAGGACCGTAACTAGACTTTTGTTTTATAAGGGAGGGGGGGGTGACCCAACATTTTTTTCTGAGGTGCCTCCATACGGGTACTTTTTTACATCAAGTTGTAGATGATTTACACATAGAAATTCATTTTGGTGAACTTAATCTCAAAATTTTTAGATTATGTGAATTCCAAGTAAAATTGAAGGATTTGGGATTCCTCCCCCCCCCCAGAATAAAATTATGTGAATTTCTCCCTCGAAATAGCTCATTTTGAGGCCTCTTTGGAAAACTCCCTAACTGCACCGTTCATTATGGGAGATGCATAATTTTCAAGGAGAAATAGTATAGTTTTATAAACAGCAAAAATTGCTGGTTGGTTGAGTTGGATGAAATTTTTTTTTCAATTTTTTAATAAAGTATTACTTACCGCAGTATACTTCAAAGTTGTAAGGATTTCAACTTTATTATTGAAGTCTCTTTCATTCTTCAAATAGGATCCTTTACCTTCCACATTAATCATGCCAGTTTTTATTTTCAAAGATAGTTCTCCATCTATGCCCAACGCTTTTGTCACATCAGACATATTGCTTGTTACGGTATAGACTGATTCAGACTTTCCGAATGTCGTTATCTATGAGATGAAAAATAAAGTTTATGTTATTTGTAATCAATATTTTTTATAATTATAAAATCATACTTCACGTTTGCCGAAATAAATTTCTTTTAAGTTTTAAGGACTATGCATTATATATAGTATACGATCATCAAAATCTTTTTACAGCAACAACATATTTCTTTAACACTTTTTTACTTAGCATCTTATACTCTATTCATTTAGAACTGGAGCTTGAGAAATAGTGCTTTCCCCCACGCTAGAAGCGTAATCATAGTTATGCTCTTCGAGCAGCCAATAGTAAGCTTTCTTCGTCACTTTGACGTGGATAGTTGCTATGGTTACCGATCGGTGATGGGGGAAGGAAATATTTTCAAGCGCCACCAGTTCAAAATGAACACAGTATAATTTTAAAATTGCCAATCTATTAATTTAATTCATATTTTTAACTTGACTACATATATTCAAAAGAAAATTATTTAATATGAACACATCCACGACTTGAATTTATTTTTTGACTGCATTGAAGCATAGTGTTATTCAGCTTTTTGCCAATACATTTTAACTTTATTTTTGTAATAATTTTTCTTTTCTTCCTTTTTTAATTTTTTTTCGTTGATAAATGGATGTGTTTTTCTTTCATGCATTTTTCCTTATTCCCGTACAGAGTATTTTCAATCACATGACTCTGACCTAGCAACGGCCTTAGCAACATATTGTTTTACCTAAAGCAGTTAACAGTTAAAAGAAAATAACTGGTCATGGAATGCTTCAATTGGAGCATTTGCAATCACATGACAACAATAGATACCGCCGCACTTAGCAACTGCCTTAGCAACATACTTTTTGACATACAGCAAGGAATAAAATAAACGGTCATGACGTCACCTGAAAACACTCTATAATTTTTTTCATTAGTATTATCATTCTACATTATATTGATTAGTCTATTTCATTGATTGTTATGAAAATACCGTAAAGTAGTAAAAAAAGTAGTAGTAAAGTTAAAAGTAGAAATCCGTAACAAAATAACTACAAAACAAAAAATAGGAATTTGAATTATGAAGCAGTGTAAAAACTATACTTTCTAGGATTATTGTACACTAGGGTGTATCGAAAAAAACTTTTTTTTCGATTTTGATGACGCATTAGTGCGGAAAAGTTGTCTAAGGTGGCAGAGAGTAAATGTGAATTTTTTCAGAATTTTCGGATAATATCTTAAGGTGCCACATTGGTCCTGAAGGTTCCCATGTTAATCCAATGGAGCAAGCAGCCAAATAGGTCAAAAATTAATTTTTCGCCCCTCATTTCTACCCTAATCATACGACAAATGTCTTCCCTCAAGTTATGGACTCTATAAGATGTATGCTACTCGAAAAAACTTGAATTGCCTAAAGCGTTATATTACGTTTTTTTGTGGGCTCAAACATTGTCGAAAATCGCGTATTTTCTTGTTCAAAATAGAGCTCACAATCAACATAATATAGATATTTAGGCTGTTCTTCAAGTTTTTTTGTTGACCATAGAGGACCCATAACTCGAGGGAAGACATTTGTCGCGTGATTAGAATAGGAGCGAGGGGGGAAACCAATTTTGGGCTTTTTGGCTGCGCGTTCCATAGGATTAACGTGGGAACCTTCAGGGCCAATGTGGCACCTTAAGATATTATCCAAAAATTCTGAAAAAATTTACATTTACTCTCTGCCACCTTAGACAACTTTTCCGCACTAATGCGTCATCAAAATCGAAAAAATGTTTTTTCGATACACCCTATTGTACACACATATTGATGTTAGCTTTATCACTACTTACAGCAGGGTCGTTCACATATTGGGCGTCGTAAATATCCACACCAGGCTTGGAGTATCTGGCATCATAGGTCATCCCTAAGAATAAGGGGATCATATACGGGACTGCGATTATACTCGTCATCTTGTCTCACTAAAAAGAACACACAATTAAAAATAACCTCACCCAACTAGGCCAGACTTTGACCATTAACTTTTTTCAAATTTGAAATCTGCGTTTGTATTTTACATTGTCGGACAATATCATCAGACAAAAGTTCGAGTCTGAATCGGTAGATAGGGACCGTCCATAAATGATGTCACACTTTTTTGCACATTTTTGACCCCCTCCCCCCTTTGTCACAAACTGTCACACTTTCCCATACCTCCTCCCCCCTTTGTCACATGTCACGCTCTTAAACCAACAATATGTCTTATACACGAATTTGAAAATGCCCGGAACCAACTTTTTTTATTTGAGCTTAATTTTTAACCTTTAAGATTCCTCTAGAGAGAACAATAAGTTTAAGGTCGTTTTATCAATTTAAGTTTTTTTTTCGTTGATTTTCAGCTGCAGGATGTGATGTCACAACTTTTTAACCCCTCCCTCTCCCTTGTCACAAACTGTCACAAATTGATTAACCCCCTCCCACCCTCTGACCGTGATGTCATTTATGGACGGCCCCATAGATGTCTAATGTTTGTAAAACCAAACTAAAAAATTAATTGTGATTCAAATTGTATTTAATGAAGTTATGCGGGTAAAAAGTTTCATTTCATCCTACTTAAGCATTGAAAAATATTAAAACTTTTAGTAATGTACGCTAAATCTGTATTGAACTCTTGTTTTTCTATAATCATACAGCTTAACCCGGTAGCAGTCGCACTGGGTATCTCATACCCAGGCGCGCATTTGAAGTTGCATAGCGCTCCCCCCTTTTTTTTCCGAAATGTGTGTGCCCTCGTGTAGCTGAGTTCAAGGTCACATTCTTCAAGTTGCAAGGTTAGATAAAAATTTAGGAATGCGCGGTTTCCGGGAATCGAGGCTTTTGGGTATGATATACCATAGCCTTCGAGAGCGAGGAGGCCGTGACAGAAGAAGGATGAGTCATACCTTCCGACGAAAGCTATCATTGCGTTCCCATAGACGCGTCGATTTTGGAGGGGAAAATCGCTATAAACCATAAACAAATGATCGGAAAAAGAAAAAAAGACCTGTGTGTGATGTAGGAAACGAATACTAATGATTCTGAGTGAAAA
Source organism: Tetragnatha versicolor (assembly GCA_024610705.1). Classification (NCBI taxonomy): domain Eukaryota; kingdom Metazoa; phylum Arthropoda; class Arachnida; order Araneae; family Tetragnathidae; genus Tetragnatha; species Tetragnatha versicolor. The sequence continues at coordinate 11,478,167 of JANDEH010000013.1, forward strand.
TGTTTACATTACCGCGGAAATATTTTGATAGATGGGATTTTGAAAAAACCTTGCTCAGAGTACGATCGACTTTCACAACCTTTATTCGATTAGATTCGGCATAATTTCAGTTAAATTACTTCTTGTATTATAAAATGAACATTTTTGGTTAGATTGTATTCTTTTTTGAGTCATTCAAACCAATATTAACATTCGAAAATTTGCTGTTAAGTTGAGATTCGAAGCTAGCTGAACCGAGCAACGTATTAAATAAAATATTTCTGTTTTATAATAACAAAAATCCTGTCTTTATTTTAACTACTAATAGATCATGTCCTATCTTAATATTTTTTATCCTTACACAGATAAATATTAACCATATTAACCCCCGCCTTGTAACTTTAAATAGGATTTAAATATCAAGAGAGTATTCAAAATCAGCCGCTCTCTCTCTTTCTGGTACTATACTATATCTCCCTTGGGGTTTATAACCTTTTCCTTTATATATGAATAATATAATATTTGAAATGGATAAATGTGATTTCCATTTTCTGTCAATAAAATGAACTTATTTATAAACTTTTAAAAGGTAAAAACATAAAACGCAAATAACTGATCTAATAAGTTATAAGCATAACATTTAATTAAATTATTAATATCTATTAAAAAACTATTTTTTTGGGAGGCAAGATAATACCCCCAAAACTTTTACTTTACAAAAACATATTTGTCTTACTATGTGTATTAATAAAGCGAATTGAGCTCTCGGTATTTTCCGAAGCCATAACTTTTTTCTTTCTTCATCTTTCGGAAAGGAAAAAACACTCACACTGCTGGCACCTTTTGTGTAATTACTCTTACATCCAGACACACAGCACTGCTTAGGCATAGTCAAAATATGGGTGTGAAAAGAGCCCAGGAAACACGAGAAAAGCGCGGTTATTCCAGGTTCGCGCGTACGCTCACAGCGAATCTATCGACGCCTTGAATGACTCATTGCGCCGGAGACGCGGAATTGACCAGGCCTCCTCGTTCTAGAAGGCTATGATATACCCGCGCGCGTGCCCGTAGACGTGTCAGTTTTGGCTGTGGATGAAGCGGTACCTGAGTTAGGAGGATGAAAAGAAACGGCTTCGTTCTTTGATTGAGACAGTTTCTAAGGATGATGATTATTATTTTAGTGAATATTAAGAATGTATTGGAGTTTGTGATGGTCAATATGATGAGGAAACAATGGAAGTGGATGAAGAATAAGATAAAATTGAGGAGGAAAATTCAGAAAGCCTCAATTCTGCCGAAAATGGAGAATATTACCTAGGTAGAAGTGGAATAAAACGTATGAAAGAAAAGTTTAGAACCAATGCCAGAGGGGTGGTGAAAAATATTATGACTACAATCTCTAAAAATACAAAGGATTCTAGAGCACCTACAAAGATGCATTCAAAAAAATGTCTTTGATACATCATCAAAAACTACCCCATAAGAAGAAAACATAGTCAAAAAGAATAAAAACGGGATTCAAAAATATGTGAGGTTTGCGGTAGCAAAAAAGGACCTGAAAATACAACACTGTTCTAAACTGTGCCATAAATATATTTGTATGGAACACATAACTCCAATTTGTAAGGATTGCACAATAAATGAGAGAAAATTATTTTCATTTAAAGTACATTGATGCTTATTTATTGTTTTATGTCTGATTTTGAGTAATATTATTAGTAAAACCAAGCAGATTGAGTGTTGAAATGCGAGAATCCATTCCTGGGTATAACATACCCACCCGCGACTACCCGCGTTCGTTTGATAGGTGCGACTGCTCCCGGGTTAAATTAGTTTTGCATCGTAAAAACATCTTTTGTTTACCAGTTCAAATGGGTCATGCAACCAAAAATGGTATAACTATAGATTCGATGACGTTTCAAATGTTCGGTATAATCCCCGTTTCCTTGACATCATAGGTTATTTAACTTTTCAATATTTTTTTAAGATAACCGAATTATTTCTAAATTGTAAGGATAAATCTTGAAATTAATAAATAGAAAAACATTAGTAGTGAAGAAAAGAGAAAGAGAATTTTATATGAAAGAAAGATATGAGAATGAAAAATTAAAGGAAATGGGAGTAGAAGTACGCATATAACAAATTTTGAACGAAATAAAAAATATGAAGGATTATTGAATTAGATTGTTTTTTTTTCTGATTTCACGCTATTTTGCATCTATCATAGTTTCTATGGTTAAGGATTATTAAGTAATGAAGTTTTTGCACTAAACCAGCGTTATATCCAAACTAAAAGTTGCACCAGATATCTTATTTGTTACAAATACATGCTACTTTGTTTTCAGAAACCTTAGTTTATAGGCATTATGTATACGCACCGCTTGGATGGTCCCGAACGATCTTCTGAAGTTCACTCCTCTCAAGGAAGAGGTCAGTGATGCCACTCCAAGAATGTCCAAAGAAAACCTTTGAAAGTCTTGTAAAGTCTTGACTTCGACCTTCGAATTTGCCAAGTAGTCACTAAAAACTCACGAAGCATAAGCAACACGCCCGGTGGCTTCAGGTTTCACAGAATGGCTTTGCTAAGGTCTGTTTTCGATAAGCGCTTGCTGACTACTTCAAAACTAGGTGAAATTTGGAAAGGGGATTTTATTTCGCATGGAATGATGAAGATTCGTCTCATGTTGTTTATTGGTGAGACAGGATTTTCGATTTTTGTTGTGGAATTGGTTTTGCATTGATAAAGCTGATCATGTTTTTAGTAGACAGCAGATCATAATCGTTGGAAATGTATGGTTAATTTTTCTTATGCTTGTCTGGCTGAGAGGGATTTTGGAAAGGCTATATACAAGAAATGGTTAAAGTAAAATAGTTTTTACATAAGAAGTCAAGTCGTCAAGGTTTTATAGTTTTTTAAGCGATTGTTCTAAATGTCGTATTTTCAAATGAATTCTTTCTCGATTTTTAGGGAAAGTATTTAGAAGTAAAAAGAACTGCCTAATTCATTTTAGTATTTTTTAAATTTGAGACGCAAATTTTATATATATATATATATATATATATATATATATATATATATATATATATATATATATATATATATATATATATATATATATATATATATATATATATATATATATATATATATATATATATATATATATATATATATATATATATATATATATATATATATATATATATATATATATATATATATATATATATATATATATATATATATATATATATATATATATATAGTGGTACCGTAGTCTATTTTAACACCTTATATGTGCTGTCACGACTCCCAGACCTTGAATCATTTTCAGTAGCTCTCACCCACATCTTAAGATGAAACACTGAAGGGCAAAAATATGATCAATATTCTATCGCAAAATTATAGCCGATTGTGATGTAATATAGTAAAATTACCTTCTGAATCGAAAAACGACCCCCATATTTCCCCCATAGGCCTCAGTTTTCAGTTGACTCTCCTTTACCCGTTTTCAATACTCTCGATGATTTTATGACTACAAACTCTATTTGGAAATTTAAAAAACTATTTTAGCATTTAAAATGTTTATATTTTAGATTTATTCCTAGAAATCTTTGAATACAATAATGAACACAATAATTAACAATTTTAACCAAAATAGTTTTGTGTCATATGAAAAGATCTTTTACGGCAATATTTTTAAAACACATTTCGGGATAGAGCACGGTTTTAACCCGCGAAGGATAGCGGTACCGTATGGTACCGGCAAACAGCTATAAGAAAAAACGGCTTTTTTCTACCAAAATACTTTTATTTTTTCATTCTGACGGTATATATGTCACTACTACATGGACCAAACTTTAGTAAACAGCAATGAAATAAAAAAAAATCATAATATAAGTGATTGATTGGAATATCCATCTATACAATGGTAGTATTTCATGAAAATTATCAATATAATGTTCATTGCCTTCAACTAAACTATAGACGCAAAACATAAAATATGGTTTATGGAATTTTTAAAGCATACAACTTATGTTTTTTAACAAAGTTCCTAATTTTAACACTCATTATGAGGGGAAAATTGGTAAAACTCTCGATTCCGTATCATATAAGCTTACCTCGTGGTATTATAAAAAGTTTGTCTATCACCTTTCGACTAGTGTGTATAAAATGTATTTCCAGAAATAAATTTGATAATAGAATTTTAAAAGCAAAACATACCTACTAATTGGTATAATGAGAGTAATATAACCTATTTAATAATTAATGTTTTAATCATCATTGCCTAAATTTAAATTTTACTTGTTATTTTAGTTAAAAATGATAAATAAAGTGATAAAAGTGTGATAAATTTCTTATTTTGCGTTTGAAATCCCAAGCTTTTAAGAATATGTATGATGCACAAAATGGTAGTGTAAGAGCCTAGCGGTATCATATGGTACCCCCCATTCTGACTAAAATAATTTATTTTTTTTGAATAATTGGTTTTAGGCTACTTCAAGACTTGTCATAAGCATACAGTAAAGAGGAAAATTTAATTTGAGAAAAAAATTAATTCAGTCTTTCCCGGGTTAACACTTTTCAAACATAATCAAAACTCTATCACAACACAATACGGTGTTAAATTATCTTCCTTGCATCTCAGCTAAAGTGTTAAATAAACATTAATTCAATTTCAATTCAATTCAATTCAAATTCTTTATTTGTTACGTACACAACATGAACATTTTACAGTTGGAACAAACACATACACGAAAAAAAAAAAAACAGGAAGGCATATGAGTTGCCCAGGGGTCAGAAACCCATAAGGGCAACCTAAAGGAGTTGTATTTAAAAAAAATCAAATCAATAAAATCAAATAAAAAATCAATAAAGTATTAATTAAAAAACTATTCCTTACTTAACATTAACTAAAAGTTTAGTTAATTTGAGTACATCATAAAAGTGTTCTTAAATGTGCCTGTTTTTGTGTTGAGGATTTGTAGTGGATACTTAAATTTGTGTAAAGTGTTAAATAAACGTTAATTAATAAAGTATTATTTAACATTACCTAGCAATAAACTAAAGTGTTGGTATTTTAAAAACAAAAAGTGTTCTTAAATGAACCTGATTTTCTTGGAGCATTTGTAGTGAATACTTAAATTTGTGTTAAGTGTTAATTAAACTCCACCTAGCAATGGACTAAAGTTATTGCAGTTAAGGTATTGTTAATTTGAAAACAAAACGTGTTCTTAAATTTGCCAGTTTTTGTTTGGAGAGTTTGTTAATGAGTACTTAAATTTGTGCAAGTGTTAAAAAACGTTAGTTAATAAAGTATTAATTTAACTGTACCTAACAATAAAGTAAAATGTTAAGTGTTGTTAGTTTGGAGAACAAAAACGTGTTCTTAAATGTGTGTGGAGCGTTTTTAAATAATGTGAACCACCGAAGTTGTCCAACAGATTTGTCAAATCCCCAAACCTAAGCTTAACATTCGAATTCTTACCCGGTTTTAAATACCCGGTTACGATTTTAAAATCAGAGGTAGAGCTCTTCCGTGGATTTCAAACTTCCTGAATCACAGAAATTTTTGTGTAAACTACCAAAATAGGCAATCAGGATATTACAACTTGTTCCAAGGAATACCTCAAGGTTCCGTACTCAGTCCAACATTGTTCTCCATATTTATAGCAGGTATTGAAAAAATAGTAACACCATGCCAGATAAGATTGGCATTTTTGCAGAGGATATTAGTTAGGAAAATAGTTTAATACTTGTGAATCTTGGTTGAAATGTTAAAGAAAGAAGTTTTTAATTAAAACTTTTCCCTAATACGTTAAAAGGAAGTAATATTCCAAACTTAAAAAAAGAAAATAGATTTTCACGTCTGATATAGGAAATATCCATGTCATTTCCGATCTCTGCGCTATAAAATTTAATTCTACTTATTAAAAATAAAACCCCTATAAAAATTTCAAAGTTTGGTATTTAAAAAGTACAACAACCCCCTTTTTTAGTATAAATTTTGGGTTTTATCAGCTGGAAGCGAGAAATTTTGAAGAAAAACACTTTTTACATTAAAAGCTCTGTGGAAGGGCCAAAAACTGTTATTTCACTGGTTTTTATAATCTATAATATCATTTTAGCTCCAAATGCCATCATTTGAGGGAGTTCCTTCTAAGAAATTCGGATTTAATTCATTTCGTCCACCGGTAGTGCATTATAAGCTTTGGCGAGTGCAACGTCCCTAAGTAGTACGTTTTAATCTTAAATTATAGGGGCTATAGGGTACAGTTAATACACATAAATCAATATGTTCCACCAAAATAAGTCCTAAATGACACATTTGAACCGGTTTTATCGCAGTATCAATCTTAAAATATAATTTAAAAAAATTTTGAAAATTTGGTAATTTTTTCCACTTTTTTCAAACTTTGGGGCTCTACAGGCAAACCCTAGAGCTAACTTAGGGGGCTGAAACTTCACACACAATCTTTTGGGACCAAAAGGAATGGGAAAAGCCCTGGGGATCGAGGTTTTTCGAAAAAAAGTTTTTTTTGAGACACCCTAGTGGTCATCTAAGGGGTATGAGGTTCATGAATGGGGAGAGGATTCCCCCCCTTGTTCGTGTTCTCTCCCTGCCAGTCCTGCTCACCTACTTAATTGTCTTGGCGCCTCATGGAGGCAGCTGTGGGATGAGCAGGATCTCATCTATGGGGATCTGGCGCGACGGGGCCTTTTGGACCTGGTGTAGGCCTTCCTACACCAGGTGGGATAAGTAACAACAACAACATTCTTACCCGGTTTCCCTTGAGTAGTTTATCTCGATCTATTTACCTCAGTCCAGAAAACGTCGTTTCATTTTTTCTTTAAAAAATTAATTAATTTGTTAATCATGTGTTCTTAATATAATTTTACTATTAATTAAAAAACTTTGATGGAAATATGGTAATATATTACCAGTTTTCACTTCTTTGGAAATTTGTACTACATTTTACCAATTTCAAAATTTTAAATTACTTAATTAACTAATTAGTTGAGCGCGAATTCCGCCGGTTTTCCAAATCCGGTTTTCCACGCCTCAAAAGTTTGTGGCACAAATTTGAAAAAAAGAGTGCATTTTTGCAAAAAAAAAGTGGAAATTTAAAAAAAAATTAATTTCTTTCGCTCGTAAAATTTTTAAATTTTAGTATGTTAATATTTAGAACATTTCTAAAGGAAAACCGTTTTATTTATCCCTTTTGGTGTTTTTGTTAGGTTTTAAGGGGGGTTTTAATTTTTTCCCTTAACATATTATTCAAATTAATTTAAAAAATTGAAATTTCAATTTTTTTGTTCTAACTAAAGACAATATTATGGCTCTCAAAAACTACCTATAAACATGTATCACATATCAATATTATAGTTTTGGGTTTACTGTTTTTACTGTGGTGGGGGGGTACGTTTTTACTGTGGTAGCCTAGATTATGGTGTACTTCTAAGACAGACATTGCATAACGTAATGAATTGCTTTCTTTAGGTATGCAGTAAATAAAATACGAGGGTTGTTTTTTAATTAACTTCCGTTTTTCTCTTGAAAAAAAAGTAATAGGAATTTCGAAACAATTTTGGTGCTGGTAGTTAGATACATCCTTCAGGTTCAATTTGCCACCTTACTCAATAAAATCAGACTTTTTTCTATTTTTTATCGATTTTACAAGCGCGCTCCTCGAACAATTTTCCCGCCAACCCATAGAGAATTCGGCTTTTTTTTCTCCCTTCGCTCCGTCCGCGATCAGGAATTAACATTAACCTTTTACCTACCGATGTTCCCAAATGGGAACATCATTCTAAGGAATTTTTTTACCACTTAATTTTTCATGCAGGAATTTGATACTTGGTAGAAAGCAACCCAAAGATATGAAGTTATTTTACATGCAAAAGTTTTTCACATACAATTTAATCCTTTTTGTAGAATTTACATCAAAATTAGAGAATTTTTGATCTTTCAAAAGTCGCACAAGTTTCAACTTGTGAAAATTTTAAATAAATTTAGTTTTAAATAATTTTGCTGGGTTTAGGTAGCTGAAGTACACATCTTCCCATTTGGCTTGACAGAATACCATCATATTCCAATTTTTGAGAGTAATTACCAATACAACGTATATGTTCCCAAATGGGAACATCGACGTTTGGGGTATAGTATTTGAGGTGATTTTTATAACACGCAAAAATTCAAGTTATTTCCCATTTTCTTTAATTTTTTGAACCTTTTTGTCTCAAAGGATCTAAACAGGTTAAGAATGATGTTTTAAATCGAAAAATCTGTAATTTTTATTTTTTCACTTGATTTATGGAGAAATAAATGCCAAATCCTAGTAGATTCTTACACTTGTGTATTTTTCTAACTCCCCGATCGATTAATTTTCGGTTATTATCATTAGGGGTTATGCAAAGAGCATATTTGGAGTGCTTCTGAGGATTTGCATATATATTTTGTTCAAGTACTTTTTTTACATAAAAATTTTAGGAAAAAATTGAAGAATTTTGAAAATAAGGAAAAGTGTGTACATCTAAAAACACTCTTCTAACGTAAGTTGGATGAAAGAAATATGTGGTTCAGTTCGGAATATTCCATGAGAAATACAGCTTTAATGAATCAATGAAGATAATTATGATTATCACTTTTGAAAGCTAATTAGATTTGAATGCAATTAGTGGATTTGCTAGATAGATGCTAAATATTCGTATAGAACCGTAATTAAAACTAATTTTTCTCACAGAAACGTAACTGTTTAGCTTTGAAACGCATGAAAACACTCTAGAGTGTATTTTTCATACCAAAATATTACCCATAGTGCAAGATAAATGCACGGAAAAGCTTCGCGTACGTAATAAACATGTCAATTTTTTCGTATGAAAATCTATAAACTGTTACTCAATCGTCCAAGTATGGATAGTAAAAATGAAAAAACTGTCCACTATCATAAAAATGTTCATAATTATTGAGTAGAAACCTATTTTAATCATTTTATTTGAATTAATTGTAAAATATGTGCCTTTTGGAAATCCCCCTAAAAACTTCATTCCAAACGCCGATGTTCCCAAATGGGAACATCCTCAAAATCATACTTAGGATTTTTTTCTGCCAAAAAATGATTAGAATGGCTTTAGTAATGATGAAACAAGCCATTTACACCAAAAATCAGAACCTTTAATTCGAAAATTGAATTGCGGCGTTTAAAAGGTTGTGGGCAGGTGATCGCGGACGGAGCGAAGGGAGAAAAAGAAGCCGAATTCTCTATGGGTTGGCGGGAAAATTGTTCGAGGAGCGCGCTTGTAAAATCGATAAAAAATAGAAAAAATGTCCGATTTTATTGAGTAAGGTGGCAAATTGAACCTGAAAGATGTATCTAACTACCAGCACCAAAATTTTTTCGAAATTCTTACTACTTTTTTTTCAGGAGAAAAACGGAAGTTAATTAAAAAACAACCCTCGTATGTTCACTTTGAAAGACTACACGGGGACATTTTTCTTCATTGGGGCCGATTTTTTTTCATTTTTATTCCTCCTCAAGAAATTCTGTCCCTGTTTCGACAGTTTTGCTTTTCAAAAGCTTTTTTTTGTACGTAAAATGTCTCTGATTTCGATGTATTTAGGTCCGCAGCGCAGTTTCAAAAGGACAAGGTTTTGTCTACTTTTTCATCTTTTCTTAAAAATGATTATTAGTTGCAAAAGGTTGGATATCTCATATCTTAGTGACCTAATATGTGTATACCTATTGTTTTTAGCTTAACTTTTAGTGATATGGAAACACTACATGTGATTACTACCAGTCTCAGTCTAGCTAATTACTTCTAGAAATGCCAGCAATTTAAGTTAATGTATGTTGAAAACAGATTTTATGCATCAAAGTAGATTTTTTTTATTTTAAAATTATTCAGTTTATGAAATCACTCTTAAATGTGAAATTATATAAACTACCTTTTATTCTTTTTGAACAAAAACAAAGCTTCGAACTGATAATTTTTTACAAATTAGTTAAATTTTTCGGATAATTAATTTCTTCAAAATCAAAATGACAAAAAATCTTAATTTAGTATTGTAAATTTATATGGAAAGTTTATATTCAACAGTAGATTACAGATGGCGGCACATATAATGCTTCAGTTTTCTTTTTTCTCAAAGATTTATCTTATTCTCAATCTAATAATCAAGAAAGCCCGTTTTAGAATTCATAATAAAAAAACTAAAATCCTCAACAAAACACCCTAAAATCAACAGTAATGAATTATAAGGCCTTTTGAAAAAATTATCAATGAATACCTTTTTTAGTGCTATGTCAGTATGAAGTATTAATTTCTAATTTCAACAATTGAAAAAATAAAATATAATTTTCATAAAATTATTTATATGGTTTACATTAACATACCACCCTGTTTATCATTTACTGTGAGCTCTTCTTCCATTGCAATAGTTTTTATCTGCCTATATGCATTTGAGAAGGGTTTTTTACAATCAAATAATAATTATTATAACAACCTTAATATTGATAATGGAAATCTTAGTTTTTGGTGATATTGATGATGAGATGGTAATGAAAACATTGATATTTTAATGATAGTAATATTAATTTTATTTTAAGTATTCATAGTAAGCAAAATTTTCGAAATAACAAACAAGACATAACATCTTGAATAATTTTTTATTTAAATATATTGTTATATTTGATTTAATGCATTTAACTGATATAAAATACCTATTTTCTATGTCTGTAAAAACAGTGAAATGGTTTTATTTCATCTGCAGTTTTTGATTAACAAGTATAAATGAACCAGTTTAAAGCATAGAAACTTCTGTAACAAAGATAACAATAGATGTAACGAATTCTGAACTTTCATATGAAAAGTTTTTAGCCCTGAACAATAAGGCTAAGCGCGCACTAGAGACTTTTGTCACGGCTACTGAGACAAAATTATCACATTGGCTTTTGCAAGAAGCTACAGAGCGCGCACAGGCGACGAGACACTTGGCCGGTTGCCCAGAGTCATCTCCATAGAAATGCATTGCTTTTGAGTGACCCAGTGTTTATAGTCGCCGTGACAGAAGTCTCTTGCGCGCTTAGCTTTAACATCCAGTTATTTGAATTCTTATTGAAATATTATTTTAAATTAAATTTTTTAACTCTGAATACCATTCAAATTGCATAGAACTCCTTAGATTCCTTTAAAACATGACATCAGTAACACTTTCAACACACGACACACTCGGTGAATCCATACCCAAAGATTAATTGCACCAGACACCTTTGAAATGATATTCACCTATTCAAAGTATCAAAACAGTCACGGGCAGAAGATGGATGGTCTCAAATCTTCCCAATCCGCAAGATTTAATCTCCTAGGCTGGTTAAAGAAACCCGAGATAAATATATTTAATTAAAGTATGGAATGACCATAGGTTCGAATTCGGGACGCAAATTGGAATTAATGAATCCCATTTAAATTATCCAACCTCATTAATTTCTCCTATCGAATTCTCAGTGTTTTGAATGTGTCCCTGATGATATCCGACTCTTTGATTGGCGGAAGAATAAACGGTCCCCGGGCGCCATCTTGGTTGTTTCCCAATAAAAGTTCGAATATCATTAATTTAATTTGACGAGACGAATAATGTCCAGTAAAAAAAGTTATTTTAATGATGAGAATTTCCATTCTTCACATTTTAGTTTGAATTCATTTGGATACTGGTTTTATTTGGGTAGTTTTGCACGGTTTTAGTTTGGAATTTCTTTGAAAAATCTGAATTCAATTGAGTCAATCAGAATGAAACCGATGATGCCTAAATAATATATAATAAAGTTATACAAAACAAACTTTTGTCTTATTAGAGTTAAAGATTTACGTTTATTTTATGCTTTAGGAAATTTTGTTTAAAATTTCTTTCAACAAGTTTTCTGAGATAATTTGGTAAGTACTTAAAATGGATAATTATTTTCGAAACTATGCATTTAGTTATTGAATTGTGCCCTGTAGAAATATTATGTGTTGTTTAAAGTCGGACTGACTGGTTATGTAAAAATAGATAAAAAGTTGAAGCAAATAAACATATTTTACTGTTATTTTTAATTTACTTCACGTAAATTAATATTATGTATTGCCCATAGATGACTTAAAAGTATTACCCTAACATTAATTGTTGTAGGCATATTCTCGATTGTTGTGGATTGAAATATATTGTTGTAGTTTAACATCCATTGTTGTAGCATAAACATAAAAATGGATCCTCTATTTAACTATTTCCTAATTTGGACTGGCGAAGCCCATCTGTAACGCACCAGAATAATTATTTTTTAAATGGGCTGGCGAAGCCCATCAGTGACGCACCAGATGATATTTATAAAAAACTGAAACCCGGGCGAAGCCCGGGTCTAGCGCGTCAGCGCTAGTAATAATAATAATAATAATAATAATAATAATAATAATAATAATAATAATAATAATAATAATAATAATAATAATAATAATAATAATAATAATAATAATAATAATAATAATAATAATAATAATAATAATAATAATAATAATAATAATAATAATAATAATAATAATAATAATAATAATAATAATAATAATAATAATAATAATCTCTCTATTCTAAAAAAAAGTTTTTGTAAATGGTTTCCAGAGAAAGGCTTTTTAATTACTGATCCGTATGACATGTTTTTGGTATCAAACTGTTCGGATTCTTTTGAGGATATGCAAAGTGCCTTTAGAATTTCTAAAAAAATTCTCAATTCTAAGATATTTCCATTTTTCTGGATTACGGATAAGGTTGCAGTTAACAGCAAGAAACTGTCGTACAATTTATTATACCTCCAATCACAATGACCAACCGACGCTACTCATTAACGATGAAAATAATTCCTTTCACGCTTTGAAAATGCGCTTCAAAATATGTACTTTCTAAATAAAATATTTTTAAAAGACTGATAAGAGTTTTCCAGAAACTCACAGATCTACTATTCAAGTATAGAATTTCACACACCAAAATTAATTGTTTGTAAACATTGAGTGCAATGTAGATTTTGTCTCTTATCATTTTTAATAGCTTAAATAGTATTGTTTAAAAAGTCTGTTTTAAAACTAAAACTTGAATGATAAAACACTAGATATTTTGACGAGTTACTAGGTACTATATTAAATTTAACAGATTCATTGCTGAACGTTTTTGTAAATATTGAATAACAATAGCACGAGCAGACTTGATGGATATTTTCAAGGAAAACGTGTTGATTAAATTATTGATAATTTAACCAATAAATATTCTAACTTTTAAGAGAGTGTGCTTCAAGAAAGTTGGTTGAAGTTTTTTCTACTAATTGTTATAACGAATGTTTTATAAATAAATAATTTTAGTGAGCAGGGTTTTGTGGGAATTGCGAAGCGATCCGAAAGGCCCTGCGTCAGCAGTTAACGGGGGTTGGCGAGCGATAGCGAGCAGGGGGCGGTAGCTCCCTAGTAATAATAATAATAATAATAATAATAATAATAATAATAATAATAATAATAATAATAATAATAATAATAATAATAATAATAATAATAATAATAATAATAATAATAATAATAATAATAATAATAATAATAATAATTATAATAATAATAATAATAATAATAATAATAATAATAATAATAATAATAATAATAATAATAATAATAATAATAATAATAATAATAATAATAATAATAATCTATATATATAAAAATCAATGTCTGTCTGTCTGTATGTTTGTATGTATGTATGTATGTATGTTTGTATGTATGTCCTTTATAGTTTTAAACTTTTCGAACCTACATTAACTATTAAACTATACCACGTTGATCTACTCCCTCCAAGGAAGGTTTCTGAAGAATAATAATTTAAAATCGATGCATCCTAACAACTTTTTTGGTCAATTTTATGCTCAAAACCCATTTTTCGTGCCTGACTTCAGGGCAAAACTACATTGTTGTAAAAAAGATGTAATTTTAATTGTTGCAGGCATATTCTCGATTGTAGGGCAAAACCACATTGTTGTAAAAAAGATGTAATTTTAATTGTTGCAGGCATATTCTCGATTGTTGCAGATTGAAATCGATTGTTGAAGTTTAAAATCCATTGTTGTAACATAAAAATTAAAATAGATCCTTTATTTAACTATTTCCTTATTTGGACTGGCGAAGCCCATCTGTAACACACCAGAATAGTTTTTTTTAATGGACTGGCGAAGCCCCTCTGTAACACACCAGAATAATTTTCTTTAAAAATGGATTAGCGAAGCCCATCTGTAACGTACCTGATGATATTTATTAAAAAACGGAAACCCGGGCGAAGCCCGGGTCTAGCGCGTCAGCGCTAGTAATCTATATATATAAAAATCAATGTCTGTCTGTCTGTCTGTATGTTTGTATGTATGTATGTATGTCCTTTATAGTTTTAAACTTTTCGAACCTACATTAACTATTAAACTATACCACGTTGATCTACTTGCTCCAAGGAAGGTTTCTGAATAAAAATAATTTAAAATCGAAGCGTTCCAACAACTTTTTTGGCCAATTTTATGCTTAAAAACCCATATTTCATGCCTAACTTCATGGAAACCCCCCATTGTTGTAAATATCATAAGAGAAGATGTAACTTTAATTGTTGTAGGTATATTATCGATTGTTGTAGATTGAAATCCATTGTTGTAGTTTGATATCCATTGTTGTAGCATAAACATAAAAATGGCTCCTTTATTTAACTATTTCCACATTTGGACTGCCGAAGCCCATCTGTAACACACCAGAATAATTTTTTTTAAATATGGACTGGCGAAGCCCATCTATAACGCACCAGAATAATGTTCTTTAAAAATGGACTGACGAAGCCCATCTGTAACCCACCAGGTGATATTTATTAAAAAACTGAAACCCGGGCGAAGCCCGGGTCTAGCGCGTCAGCGCTAGTATATATATAAAAATGAATGTTTGTATGTATGTCTGTAGTTATGTCCTTTATAGTTTTAAAGTTTTCGAACCTACATTAACTATTAAACTATGCCGCGTTAATCTACTCGCTCCAGGGAAGGTTTCTGAATAAAAATAATTTAAAATCAAAGCGTTCCAACAACTTTTTTGGTCAATTTTATGCTTAAAAACCCATATTTCATGCCTAACTTCAGGGCAAAACCAATTGTTGTAAATATAACAAGAGAAGATGTAACATTAATTGTTGTAGGCATATTCTCGATTGTTGTAGATCGAAATCGATTATTTCATGCCTAACTTCAGGGCAAAACTACATTGTTGTAAATATAACAAGAGAAGATGTAACATTTATTGTTGTAGGCATATTTTCGATTGTTGTAGATCGAAATCGATTATTTCATGCCTAACTTCAGGGCAAAACTACATTGTTGTAAATATAACAAGATAAGATGTAACATTAATTGTTGTAGGCATATTCTCGATTGTTGTAGATCGAAATCGATTGTTGTAGTTTAAAATCCATTGTTGTAGCATAAACATAAAAGTGGCTCCTTTATTTAACTTATTTCCCCATTTTTACCGGCGAAGCCTATCTGTAACACACCTAATAATTTTTTTAAATGGACTGGCGAAGCCCATCTGTAACACACCAGAATAATTTTCTTTAAAAATGGACTGGCTAAGCCCATCTGTAACGCACCAGGTGATATTTATTAAATAAATTGAAACCCGGGCAAAGCCCGGGTCTAGCGCGGCAGCGCTAGTAATAATAATAATAATAATAATAATAATAATAATAATAATAATAATAATAATAATAATAATAATAATAATAATAATAATAATAATAATAATAATAATAATAATAATAATAATAATAATAATAATAATAATAATAATAATAATAATAATAATAATAATAATAATAATAATAATAATAATAATAATAATAATAATAATAATAATAATAATAATAATAATAATAATAATAATAATAATAATAATAATAATAATAATAATAATAATAATAATAATAATAATAATAATAATAATAATAATAATAATAATAATAATAATAATAATAATAATAATAATAATAATAATAATAATAATAATAATAATAATAATAATAATAATAATCTTTATTTTCCAATTTATGAATTTTCAATTTATTTCAAAGGCATATTTCGTTTTAAGTCTTTTGACGAAGATTTAAAGCCTTTGAAACCTTTTGTATTATTTTTACCTATACTTCACAGCAACGTTTCCTTAACCCAGTACCCAGTAAACACAAAGCCTGTTGAGTTGATAATCATATCATAATTCGATACGCGAATTATGATAAAAAAGACACTATTTATACATTGGTTAAACGAAATAATCATATTTTAAAATTGACATTCTTTGTTTCACTCGAAATTCAGACACAGCGATGGGAACTAATTTGTTTGTTAGTGACGTAGTAGGTTCAACTTAAGTTGTTGTCTAGTATAAAGGCTAGATGGTAAACAGCAAATAAAAATATTGTTTTTATGAGGCATATGACCCTTTGTATTTCCTTTGATGCAAAATATTTTGTCTTAGGATGTTAATTTATGAGCTTAAAATTACTAATGATTAATTTCTCAGTAAAAACAACAGCAAAAAGTGATCACACATGAAAAATATAGATTTATAGATTACTATTTCCTTCTAGTTAACAAAAAAATATATTTTCTTAAGTTTTATCACATTTTTTAGCTTCAATTCAACCATTGATAAAAATTCAGGAACAATAGTGTTTTTTTTTAAACTGAATGTAGTTTTTATAAACTATAAGATTCTTAAAACCAATAAAGCAATAATTAAATTATTAAGGTTTCTTTTCAAGTCCTTCCAAGTTTCCATTCGAAATTAATAAAACGTTAAATTACATTAATTACCAGCGTAATTTATTAAACCGGGTAATTGTTCTTTGTTTCTTCAATCCAATCCAACGATCCGTATCATAAAAAACTGAAAACACTTGAAAGATCCGACTGTTTTCATTAATCCAATTTATTCCAGCAGCGAATTCAAGATGAAACCCGACTTTTCCATTGAAAGTAGATTTCTAAACCAATTAATACAGTTTCCCCTCCATTAACAAATGAATCCCCGTTTTTCCCTTCCGAGATTCGATTCTTTTTTAATCGATTCTTTTCTTCTGGGTGGTTAACGCAATCCGTCAATGTAGAGATCCATCAGCAAAAAGCAAAAATGAACACCGTTAAATCATTGGCTAGGGTCTTCTAGTTTATCGGGAATAATCCCCTTAGTTCAAGACCAGGGAAGGGAAAATTAAGTTTTCTCCTTTTATGTGTGGGATTTTCTTTGTTATAGAGGGAATGTCAGACCGATAAATTAGCTTTATCACAAATCGGATCAGTATTTTAATCTTGTTTTCTTTTCCTAATGCTTTATTGGGAGAAGGGTTGTACTTTATATGTTGATTTGGGTTTCAAGATTTTTATCAATACTTTTTTCCTGTCTTCTACAGTTGTTACAAACATGGAAGTCTATCAAAGAGGATCTTTTATCTTTATTTTGTGTCTTTTTGCATAAGTAATATAAAAAAATCCATAACCAATGTTAAATCATGTATAAAGAACATGAATCGCTTTTTAGTCGAAGAAGTAAGCAAGACTGTCACAGTAGGTAGTTTTTAAGAAATAAAAACATACATGTGCCCAAATTTAAAATTTTGGTAAATTATCTTTGTATGCTTAAATGAAATAAAAATATCAATAAAATACTAGTTTATGTATATGGATTGATGATTGATTCAATTCTCCTTAAATGCTTTTATTAAATCCTCTAATATCAATTTGAAGTGTAAAGGAACATTTGTACATATATTCTAATTTTTGTTATATTACACAGTAAATGAAGAATTTATATGGACATATTTCCTTCACATGTTCAACTACAGAATTCATACATAGAGTTGAAAATCAGTTTGATTCATAATAAGAAAACATTAAAATCTAAATAAAAACGAGAGAAATTTGTTGTTAAATATGTCTTATCTTATTAACATAAGTAAATGTCAGGTACTTCATATAGGTCGGGAGAATGGCAAGGCAGAATTTTATCTGCAAGGGGACAAAGTTAAAGAAGGTAATATGATCAAAGATTTAGGGGTGATAGTAAATGAGGACTTTAAATGGGTTCATCAGTGTTCATCTGCTAGTAAAAAGGCAAATAGGATATTGGGATACTTTAAAAAAACTGTTTCTTCAAGGTCCGAAGATATTATTTTGCCACTATACAGAGGCTTGGTGAGACCTCATCTAGAGTATGCTGTTAAGTTTTGGTCTCCATACTTAAAAAAAGATATTGATTCAATTGAAAGGGTTCAGCATAGGGCTACTAAAATGGTCAAGGGTATATCCAGTTTAAGTTATGAGGGAAGATTAAAGAAGCTAAATATGTTCACTCTAGAGAAAAGAAGGATTAGAGGGGATTTGATTCAACTTTTCAAATGGTAAAGCAAGGAGACACAGAGGGACTAGATTTCAATACGGGTAATAGAGCAAGAGGTCACAATTTCAAATTGAATAAAGTAAAATTTAAGACGGATTGTAGAAAGGGGCATTATTTTTTCGGTAGTGGATAGATAGAATGCGTTGTCTAAAACAAATGTAAATTCAAGTGGGGTAAACGAGTTCAAGAGAAAATTGACAGATACTGGGATTCCGGTAGTTAAGGTTAAAAAGACTAGACCAACCTTGCTGGGCTTACGCCTCGACTGTAGTTGGTCGACTTAATTTGTATTTTTATTGTATTGGAGGAAAATGCATGGCTTTGAAAGTATACAAAAATCTTTGAAATATAGCCTAAAAAATAGATTTAATAAGTAAGTTGAATATGCCATTTCCTCAAAACAGATGGTTGTATTAACTTAATAATTTAAAATGTAATGAATTAAATTTTGAGTCGTATCTTTTCCAAAGCATGTTGCATTTTATAAACAAAACGTAATTAAGATCCATCTTTTTCATTACTAATTAAAGCAGATAATATAGTTTTTGCTCGTAAAACAATCCCAGAAGTTATTTTATTACACGAAATAAACTGAGGGAGTAATCATTCAAGTAAGAAACCACAGTTATTTTATCTGCTCTACATTCTCTACTAGCTCAAAAAACGTTTTTATACTGAAGAAAATCTTCGAAGTCTTTTTTAAATACATTTGTAAATATAGCTCAGCAAGATGAATAAAAGCACTTTTGGTCAGCTAAAGAATTTTTCCCTATAAGAAAGTGCATACCCTGAAAGAATAAATTTTTTTTACCGATACTTTTGTGCGATGAAACCAAGGTTGGAAAACCCTTCTTTTTTAAACCTAAGCATTTAGCTTCTTTTAAATATACCATCTATATATTCCACTACCCCCAATGAAACAAAATCTTTTCAATCATAATATCATAAAATATTTTTGTTTTATAGAATTCAATGATAATTTAAAGATTATTTACCAAGTTTAATTAAAAACCGAATTGATTCCGTACAAATAACGTAATCAAGTTTATTAATTTTAAATTCCCACTTCTATCGATTTGAAGCTTTTTGAGTCTGTAAAAGAGGAGAGAATATTTAATTTTTGCTTTCAAAGAGGAACTTAAAAGTTACATTTTCTACAGTTAATGAGAAGCAAAACTTCTACATCCAATCAATTATTAAGCTGCTGCTGCTCTTATAAGTGGAAAGTAAAAATTAATAAATTGCATAGTATTTTCAATAAAATATTATAGAGTAGAAAAGTACGTATATGGATTCAAAGACGTTTTTATGTCATTTTCATCATTGAGCAGGGGGAAAGGAGGAGTACTTCTAGCTTCAACACAACTCACACTTCAGAGGCACGATAAAAACACTGTCAGTTGACGTTCATTATTTATTGAGAACTCACAACACAGTAAAAAAACTAACTGAATACGAAGAAGGAAGTCGACGTTACGATGAGATGAAGAATATTAGTTACAAAGCATGAGTGTAAAAATTAAAGAACAGTTGATAGAGTTTAACACAATAGTATGAAATATAGATTAATCTGAACAATCAAAGCAATTATTTATTAAAGAATTTTAGGAATATGAACATTCCTTATTTATTTCTTAAAAAGAAAAAATATCCAAGAACAAAAAATACATGTAAGGAATAAGGTAGTTATATGACAAAGGACCTCCATATTGCCTCTTCCTTATTAATATCAATAATG
The DNA here is from genome assembly GCA_024610705.1 of Tetragnatha versicolor. Lineage (NCBI taxonomy): Eukaryota > Metazoa > Arthropoda > Arachnida > Araneae > Tetragnathidae > Tetragnatha > Tetragnatha versicolor. The sequence continues at coordinate 11,498,362 of JANDEH010000013.1, forward strand.
TACTTAATTATAATGGATGCTCGTGGGAACTTCAATCCATAGTTTCAAGGCCAGCCATGAATAATGCATAGAATATGCATTCTTACATCTAATAATAATAATCTAAAGCATACTTCATGGGCCAATGCTTTGGATCCACGAAAGCTATTTGGATAAAGGTAGGAATGGCATGTCCTGTTATGCAAGCTTATTAGTTGGGTACAGCCTCTTGAATATGTACTATGCAATTTCAGAAACTTTTATATGATGAGGGAAAGGGGTTTTTAGTTTTAAGGCATTAGTTTTATGCGTTGTGAGATGTTTTCTTATTCTGTTGTGAGAGTTTTCGAGGCTTATTTTTTGAAGTGTTATTTAGAAAATGGAGAGCATAAGTAAAAAGAGAAAATATGCTCAAATAAAGAGGATTGCGTTATCTGTGAAACTTAGATCAATAGAAATTCGCGTTGTGTATATTTCAGGAGTATTACAGACTATTTTAAATTGCAAATAGCTCAAGTTTATGCATGCCATGAAATTATTAAAGTAGCGACATCTTACAGCACATGCGACTTAGAAGAATAAACTGTATTGTTAATTGTAATATTTCTTGATACAAAATGTTACGCATATGATTTCCAGTTAAATTTACATTTTAATTAATTTTAATGTTGTATTTAATGTAACAAGAACTCTAAGTATCAAATATAAAATGCAATAACTCTCATATAAAAGTCATTTAATTAAATTAGTATTCCACTTTTAGTTATTCAATTCCCTAAGTGAAATTTTTCAATATACAGTTTTAAAGCTTAAATATCATATTTATTCCCATTTTACCATGCATTGTTTGTGTGTTGTCATGTATTGCCTATCAATTTTGTATGGTTTATCTATCTCTCACGGAATTTGAATATTTTCTACATGATCAAAAATAAATAAATAAAATAAAAGGAAATAGGTAATCATTGGATCAAAAATATGTTTATGTTATTTCTTTCGATCTAGTCTAGACTCTTCAGAGAACCTACAAGCATTGTAAATTAAGATATTGGTACCGAATTTGTTCCCAATCAAAAGTGTATCTAGTTATTGAGTTCGCTAAATGCAGGATTCGTAGCAAAAATATAAACATTCGAGTCAAAAGTATAGGACATGTCAGAAAAATTTCAAAATGGTCAGATTTTTCTCGTTTGTAAATACAGGCGGATTAGTAATAAAAATTAAGAAGTATAACAATAGAAAACATAGGACAGGGATAAATCATTTTGAAATATAGGAAAACCATGAACCTCTCTAAATAGGAGTTTTTGAAATCTTTTAATTTTGAAATTCATAGAGATACATCTTTCCTGTACATCTAATTAAATCAAATTTATTAGAAATAACAAGAAAAAATATATAAATAATTACATATCTCTCTATATTAAAAAAAGTTACAGTCACCGCTGCCGCCGCTGTTTCAGAAAGTTTTATTTTTCAACTCTTCGAACCCTCATAACGCAAAAACTACTTGATAGAAATTTATGAAATTTGAAACGTTTGTAGAGGAATATTTGGGGCACATTCTCGAATGAAAAGCTGACTGATGTGATAATTAGTTCTGGGGTATTTTTAAGGTCAAAGTTGAAGTTTTTTTTTTCGCCGCGTAATCCAGTTCAGCAAAATCTATTAGCAGCAGAACTATGAATTTTTGCAGCCTAATACTCTGAAGTATGAAGATGTGCACTACGTCGCCTTTTTTTCGAATTTGGTTTAGAGTAATTAATTTTAAATTTTCGAAATTTTTGAAACTTTTTCGGTTTTTTCGATCTAAATTTAAAACTAATCACGGATCACTATCAATATGATTTTTATACATACTTTTATTTTTTTAGAAAAAAATTGGCGTCTAATTCTTTAAAAAATTCGAGTTAGTTTTGGAATGTTGGAATATTAAGCATCAAAGTTTCATTTTTTTTCATTGTCTTACTAGGTCTTCATCAGATGTGTTTCATGTTTATTTAATGTTTTTAATTTTAATTTTGCCTTTTCACTAGATTGTCTCGTACACGGATATGAAATTTAAAGTTATGTAGGTGCACGTTTTTTCTCTATGTTTGTTAGCGATAGTTATTGTCGTTATTAGTACATATAGTGTTGTCCTTTAAAAAAAACCTACTCCAAATTGTACCCTAAAAAATCCCATCGAGATAATTTAAATAAATAATTGAAATAATTTTAAATTCTCATGTCCCCTGTCTTTGTATGCCATTAAGAGTGGCAGTTACGTAAAATCAAGTCAAAGAACAGTTTATTTACTTAGTTTTTTGAATAAATAGAAATTGTCGATTTTGAGCTAAAAATATGGTTTAGTTATGCAGATTTTGATGCTATAAAAATATATGTTATAAAGATTTTAAAGCATTTTTCACGTGTTTTTGTGTTATCCCGTTATTATGAGAATAAAATACTGAAATTTCAGCTCAGTCGGCCAATTAGGGACCCTACGGTAGTCTTTGAAATGAGGGGTGAAAAAAACCCATGGTGTGCCTAAAAAACCCACTTTTCTTTTTGTAATAAATGATAAAATAAATAAAAAATTTTGCAAAATATTTAATATTGTTCATGATATACAACTAATTATGCAAATATGATAGTTGTTTCAGTAATTCTCGATTTTTTTTCAGTATTTTTGATAAAAACTCAATGATACCAAAAAACATCCATTTTCCATGAAAATATAGCATTTTACCGAGTTTTACTCGAAAATGGGTTTTAAGAGTAAATAGTTACGGGTTTAAAATAAAATATTAGTGCCAATTACCGTTTTTAAGCTTTTTTATAGAAATTCTATTAAGTATTTGTATTTAATAGGTCGTTTTCATCAAAATACAACTAGTCCAGTAACTTGGTGTCAAAAATAGGGTGTTTCAGGAAAAAAATACAGAAGTTTTTTTCTCGACGGTTTTATATGTTTTCGAGGGTGCTGAATCCGAATCTGAACTTTGCATACAAAATTTCGAATGGCATTTTGGTGAAAATTCGAAAAAACCCTGAAATTTCACCTCATTTTTTGGTTTTTTGTTTGTAGAACGGAAAGTATGGGTTTCTCATGAAAATGTTAACTGCAAAAAATAAAGATGATAAAACAAGCTACAAAATTGTCAAATACAACTTTTTCGTCAGACTAATAGTTCGGCCACTAGAGCGCGTTGAAGATAGGGCAAAATTTGCGCCTGCGGGTAAAAATCAAGAAAATCGAACTTTCATCTAAAAAATAAAGTATTTTTTAAAATAAGGTACTTTAAAAACAAGGTTTATAATGTTTCACATGAAATAAACCATCTATTTAGTCTATTAATTAGTATTTAAATGCAATTTCCTCAGCAATTTTTCTTAAGAACGCAGTTTCAATAGAAGACAATAGTGTAATGATAAGTAAGTCGCTTCTTGAAGAAAACATACAGAAGTTTTTTTCTCAACGGTTTTATGTTTTCGAGGGTGCTGAATCCAAATCTGAACTTTGCATACAAAATTTCGAATGGCATTTTGGTGAAAATTCGAAAAAACGCTAAAATTTCACCACATTTTTTGTTTTTTTGCTTGTAGAACGGAAAGTATGGGTTTCTAGTGAAAATGTTAAAAGTAAAAAATAAAGATGATAAAACAAGCAATAAAATTGTCATTTACAATTATTTTTTATTATTACTAATTGTTTGGCCACTAGAGAGCGTTGAAAAAAGGGCAAAATTTGCCCTAGCGGTGGAAAAATCCAGAAAATGACCCTTATATTCCTAAAAAAGTCATATTTCGATTTAGATAACTAAGAAAAACTACATTTATAATTTCTTACATGATATAATCCTACTATTTATCTCAAATATTATTTATTCAATGAATGTTCTTTAGGAATTACCTCCCAAAAACGCAGGTTTTTTAGGCAAAGAAAAATCCAGTTGTTATTTTCTTTTTTGTCCTATGCACCGATTCTCAATAAAAACTTTTGTTAAGCATTAAAAGTTAATTTTTTATCTACTATGCTCATTGCTTTTTATATTATCATCTCCTGCTCACAAACTTATAAAATCTATGAATAATTTTTCTTTCTGGAAAACTATAATTCTCTGTTGTAGGTTATAAAAACTCCTTGCATGATGATTAGTAATGATACCAAAATTCACAATAACTTCTTGACACGTGCAATTATAATATTTATTTATCAGTTTCTACACCCAGGAACGTGAATCCAATTGATTTGTTAGAGATGAAATTAAGCATAGCTTGGTTATAATATAAAATTACATGGTCACAGAAAATTATTCTAGTATTTTCTTTAAAGTGATGAACATAATGGTTTTCTCCATTCGGGAGTGGGGTTATATCATGTAAGAAATTATAAATGTAGTTTTTCTTAGTTATCTAAACCGAAATATGACTTTTTTAGGAATATGAGGGTCATTTTCTGGATTTTTCCACCGCTAGGGCAAATTTTGCCCTTTTTTCAACGCTCTCTAGTGGCCAAACTATTAGTCGGACAAAATAATTGTAAATGACAATTTTATTGCTTGTTTTATCATCTTTATTTTTTAATTTAACATTTTCACGAGAAACCCATACTCTCCGTTCTACAAGCAAAAAAACAAAAAATGGGGTGAAATTTTAGCGTTTTTTCGAATTTTCACCAAAATGCCACTCGAAATTTTGTATGCAAAGTTCAGATTCGAATTCAGCACCCTCGAAAACATGTAAAACCGTCGAGAAAAAACTTCTGTATGTTTTCTTCAAGAAGCGACTTACTTATCATTACACTATTGTCTTCTATTGAAACTGCGTTCTTAAGAAAAATTGCTGAGTAAATTGCATTTAAATACTAATTAATAGTCTAAATAGATGGTTTATTTCATGTGAAACATTATAAACCTTGTTTTTAATGTACCTTATTTTAAAAAATACTTTATTTTTTAGATGAAAGTTCGATTTTCTGGATTTTTACCCGCAGGCGCAAATTTTGCCCTATTTTCAACGAGCTCTAGCGGCCGAACTATTAGTCTGACGAAAAAGTTGTATTTGACAATTTTGTAGCTTGTTTTATCATCCTTATTTTTTGCATTTAACATTTTCATGAGAAACCCATATTTTCCGTTCTACAAATAAAAAATCAAAAAATGAGGTGAAATTTCGTTTTTTCGAATTTTCACCAAAATGCCATTCGAAATTTTGTATGCAAAGTTCAGATTCGGATTCAGCACCCTCGAAAACATATAAAACCGTCGAGAAAAAAACTTCTGTATTTTTTTCCTGAAAAAACTACCAAGTTACTGGACTAAACAATAAAAACGCTATTGTCGTTGTGTTTTGAAGGCAAAATTCTTGAGTAGAAAAACTTATCACAGTTTTAATTTTAGAAATAATTTGTGATGAACATGGTTTTAATTATCTTAACTATTATCTTTTCTATCAAATAAACCTTTCAATCATATTTTTTCTTAATATTTTGAGTATTTTCAAACGTGGTTTTTTTTTAGGGTACATGGTTTTTTTTTTAGGAAAATTGGGGTTTTTTTTGGATTCTTACTTAATTGTTTGCCAATTTGTAATGGAGAGTCGGAATTAAAAATACTAAGCTCTAAAATGTAGGGGAGGATGAGCCGTTACAACACTATTTTGTTCGATTTAATTATCATATTTTTTAAGCTTTTAATGAAGGAAATATGAAAAAGTGGGTTTTTATAAAGGACAGCACTATACCTTCTTAATTCCTTTGCTTAATTCTTTTAAAGATATCCAGATATTTTTTATAACTACTAGAGAAATTAATAATGTAGCTTTTTGAGAGTTGTTGTTTGTGCGGATGAAAGGTAGAGGATTTTTGGGAAGTTGGTTTTATTCTGCTAAAGAATATTCCTTGGGTCATTATTTATAGAGATAGTTTTTAGGTTCCCTTGTTTAATTATTATGTAATTTAATACGGTTAGTTGATGTACTCTGATGTATTAAATTTGTGTTAAAATTTTTTACAGTTTTTTTAATATTTCTAAAATAAATTAGTGATTGGAGAAAAAAAATATAAGGTTTTAGAAAAGCTCAATTTATGCGGATGAGGGTTGTCATCGTAGTTTGTAAAATGTAACTAGCGAGATTTGCTCGCTCAGATCGCGAAGCATTCGGTAATAAGCTGTGTAGCAGTTACTGGGTTGGTAAGCGATAGCGAGCAAGGGGCGGTAGCACCCTATCTATTAAATTATTGATAAGCTAGAAAGGAATATTTTAGTAAGTTTTATTTTGATATTTTTGTGGTAGTGATCCGAATTAAATTATTGATAAGTTGGAGAGATAAAATAAGTTTCGATATTAAATCATCATTAACTTAGCAGACAAGTTCCAGGTTGTACTGGATAGTTGGGATGAAACAAGCGAGCTCTGCTCGCTAAGATCGCGAAGTGATCTCCAAGGGAGCAACTGCTAGTCCATGGGGTAACACATTAATATAAATACATGATAAAAAAACAATGGAAGAGTAAAGGGGGGAAATATTTTTAAGAGAGAAAAGGAAAATAAATTTGAACGGCTGGGGGGCTGGCAAATTTTTTTTTGCCAAGAGAGATTAGTAATATAAAAATAAGTATGTACCTGGCATGTTAAAATAGTATTGGGTTGTCCCATAAGTTCTGTTACTTTTTACAAAGTTTTGTCTTTGAAAATTTTTTATGAAAAACTGGTAATAGGTAGAGATTTCAAACAAAAGGGATTTTGATATATGTGTATTTATGAACATAATGTGGGAGTTTGGTAGTTCTCGGGATATTATTTCTTTTCAAAATGGCGGTTTGAAAAAAAGACAAAAAACGACGATTTTCGCGTAATTTTATTCTTTTGTTTTAAAAACTAGGAAGAACGCATAATTCATGGCTAAAAAAAGTTTTACTGTATATTTGAAATGTTTAGATTACGATGTCATAGTTTCCAGATGATTCGATATGTTTAAGGTTGGAAATTTTGGCTTTAAAACTTCATATATTGGTAATTTCACGTGTTTTAAAGCACGCCTATTGTTTTTCTAAGCAGCTGGTATGAAGTAATTAAAGGCAGGTGTTTTTTGAACCATAATGCTTGTTAATGCATTGAATTGATGCCATTAATGCATTGAAAGTATCTTTTCATAATATCATTTAATTGATTTATTTCTAATTGCCAAGGAGTTGTTTTTATTGTTATGTTTTCGTATGAAGCAAAGAAAATTGCTTTGTTCGCTGAGCGTAAGTTCAGCGAGTGTAATTGGGATAGGCTAAAACGTTGCGCGCTTGCATTGTGCGCACTATTTTCTGAACTTAAGTTCAGATATAATTTAATATACTGCATATGCTGAATACTTGGGTCTTTACCAAGCTTTTTTATTGATTTTGATGCTATTTTTCGTAAAAATTTCTTTGAAATGATTAACATTACTGAGGTAAGTTTTTTGCAATAGATGTTATGTTTGGGACCGAAATTTCTTAAGTTAAACTTATCGAATTATCTTGAAACTATGACATCTTAAACTAAACATTTCAAATATATGGTAAAACTTTTTTTAGCCTTGAATTATGCGTTCTTCCTAGTTTTTTTTTAAAGAAAAAAATTACGCGAAAATCGTCGTTTGTGGTCTTTTTTTCAAACCACCATTTTGAAAAGAAATAATACCACGAAAACTACCAAAATCCCACATTACCAATATCTCGATATTAATTTGATTGAAAATAAAGGAACTGCAAAGTTTTTTAAAGTAATTAATATTAGATTCAGTCTGTATATGGCTTGGTAATTTATTAAAAAAGGTTACTGATCATAAGGACATATAGTAACAGAAAGGACATTATTTTCACTCAACCTACTCCAAAAATTCCAGTTTCTGAAACTGCATATTTTCAGACATGGCAGATCCTTAATCAAATGATTTTAAGCAATTTGTTGAAGCTTTCACCGACTAAACATCAGAGAGTAATAAGTCACGGACGCATTGTCGCCATTCCTGTAGGCGTGTTTTTGAGATCAAAATGAATAGGGCTTTATAAGCTACATTCCTTAGTCAGAAGATTCAAAGTTTCACACCCTGAACATTAAAGTTGAGTTTGATTTATTGGTGCATACCACACTTCCTATTGTGGGCGTTTCATGCCGCGGTGATACTCAATTACTTTTAGATAGAAATTTAAAAGCTAAATTTAGAAGTTGATGAATAGGGAAACAAAATGAGGTATAGATATCCATTTATAAACAGGATGAGGTATAGATATCCATTTATAAACAGCTTTCCAAGTATTCAATTGGCAAATATTAACTTAAATTTTATTAGTTTATCTCTGTTTTCAGAAAATATAGACATTAAAATTTTTCCAATGATTAAATCACGTTTTTAATTTTGTTTTTAAGTATAGGAAAATTATAAAATCAAATTAATTAACCAAACGTTATCCAAAGATTTTAAATGAATATGATAAACACAGAAAAACAGAAATACAACTTTTTTGTCTTTTATCATAAAGAGAACTCATTACTACAAAGAGTAAACTACCTGGTTAATTATTTTCTCTTCAAATTTTCCTAAATATTAATCAATGGAGTTTTTAATAAGTAATAATTTAACGCATTTCCTTTCTTGTGCGGGTGTGTTTTTTCAGTTCTTAAATTATAAATTTATGAACGAAGCAATTTAAATAGAGAAAAATCTCCAGAGATTTTCGTTTTTTTTTTATAAAAAAGTTTTCTGAATTTATCTTGTGTGTAAAAATTTTATATTTTCTTAAATTAAATTGTAGGGGAGAGTGGGGCTATTTCGCACATGGGGCACATTCGGACAGACGGCATTTCCCCTAGTAATTATTAATTTAAAAATCTGAAAAAAATACCAGTAAATGGAAGCATGACTACCACCTCCTGCATGAATTTTCAAAGCTCTGAGCCATTTTGTTGTATATGTACTAAAAATTTGCTAACGTTAGAAGCAGCAAAGTAAATTTTCTTGTCATTTTGTTGGCGTAAAATTTCAATCAAAAATAACTCTCAAGTGGACATTCAGCATTTTATTCAGTAAAGGCACTACTAAAGTAAGTTTCTATAAAGGTTTATTTCCCTGCTTTAATTATATATATCTTGTTAGGACATGGTAAGCTTGAACTGGTAGATGGGGCACATTCGTACACCAAAAGATGGGGCAGATTCGGACAGTGCGAATGTGCCTCATCTTTCCCATTTTTGATTATGAAAGTGATTTATATGTTTATAAGTGCAGTATATTTAATAACTTGAAGTTTAATTGTTTTTATTGTAATTGTTTCAAAATTTGGTGATAATAATAACTACTTTAAGAAAGCTTCAGTTTTAAGGAATTTAGACCCAGATTTAAACATTGAAGAAATAAATATCCCTGATAATTGTTTGATACCAATTGACTTAGACTTAAGTGATTTTATTTTAGTAGAATTTGCTACTAAAAAGAAAATTTTGTTATGTTGGTCAAATAGAAAATTTGGAATTGAACGATGCTTATTTAAAATTAATGATGAAAAACTTTAAAATTAATGACGAAACTTTTATTTTCCCAGTAAGTAATGATTCAACATTCATACAAAAAGATATTGTATTAAAAGTTCCCTAACCGTCAGTTTCAGGTGTTAATAAGCGAGCTGTTGGTTCACTTTTCTTTTCTAATAAAACCTGACAGTTAAAATATTGGTTGACCTTTTTCTAACTGATTATATTATGTGAAGTATGTCAATGTGCAATATAATTTTCATTACTACAATTGTTTTCCTCATAAAAACTTAATGTTCAATATTTTCTGAAGCTGTTTTCTTTCTGTAAAAAAATCTTCAATTTAGAGGAAAAATATGTAAAAGTGCCAAATATTTTGTTTAATTATCATTACTTTAAAGTACAATTAACTTTTTAGTTTGTTAAACTAATTATTGTATAATTTTTTGCTTATGTACGAATGTGCCCCACACGTGTGCGAAACTGCCCCACCCATGGGGCACATTAGCACGAAATTTCTCGTTTTTTAGATTGATGATATAGGTTAGAAATTCTAGATGAATGCGACTAGTTATCGTTCTAAAATATCGGGAAAGGTCTTAACTTTCATTTGAATCCGAGTTTGTTTCAATATCTGATCTAGATCCAGAGAAATATGCCGAAATGCACTTTTTGTGCGAATGTGCCCCACTCTCCCCTATATGATACTTATAAATTCGTTTATTTGTCACTTCATTTGGATAAGATTGTGTAAAATAGAGGTGATAGACGGGTTTAATCTTGGTTTGCAGTTTTTTTCAAAAGATTTTTTTTATTTCTAATGGGCGGGTACTAGGACATTATCCTTTTACCACTGAAATGCCCTAAGAAGTACCTACTTAGCGTTACCCAGCGAGCACCTGTGGGCCGAAGCCACGGAGGTGAGGTACTGTTGCCCGCGCCACACACACATTCAATAGCACAACCCCTTTTTACAGGGGGCCACATTCATTCATCACATTCATTCAAATTTTTTCAAAAGATCAACGAAACTTTAAGAAGAGAAACACACGATTAAGTATTACGCACACGAAATTAAGTAAAAATTATCACATAATTTATCTCTACTTAAGAATTACAATAAAAACACATGAAACTTCACAAGATTTGCCATTTATTTTCCAGGGCTTTCCTTTTCCATATTGATTCATACTGTTATTTAATCTTCATTTTTGTTTGATGAACAAAATTTTAAATATTTGGATTCGCAGTGCAATGTTTTACAAGAAGAAAATTATTGTTGAACGATTCTATCAAATCTGTTAAACACACCTAATAAGTAATTTGATTTAAAAAATGTGAAGAGTATTTTAAAAATATTAAATGTGTGGTTCCAAATCAAACTTTCCACATGCAATTTATTATATTATGAACAAACCTCTTGTGAACTAATATTGTTTAATTGAAAATGAATTTCTAGTGCACAATTTATTTTTTCTGCTGAAGTAAATTGAATCGTCAGTTTGAAGAAGGGAATAAGTCCAAAAATCAAGTTTTGCGAAAATCGAAAAAAAAGTAATGGAATTTTCATTGTATGGACATCGATTTCACAACTTCAAGGGGCGATATCTCCCTATAGGGGTTAATTATTTCCCCCCTCTTTTCACCCATGTGTAGGGCAAAGCTTGGAGATTGTTTTGAGCACAAAAAGTCAATTTGTCATTTTTTGGACTTATTCCCTTCTTCAAACTGACGATTCAATTATTCTCTTGTGTAAATTGATATTACGAATTCTTTATGTAAAAAAATTTGCAATATATGTGGAATTTGAGAGAAACTCCCCTTCTTCAGTTTCGTTTCCGCCTCGTGTTTAATTCTTTTTCTTTGGCGCGCGTTTTTCTTTTTTCTCTCCCGGCTTACGATTGGTTTTTTATTTCGTTGTTGAATTCCTTTTTTTCAAATGAATATGTTCTGCTCTTTTTATTATTGTTTTTCATCGGCGAGCGAGCGGGTGCGTTCATGATTTTTCCCGCCCCGCTCAGATAATTGTAATTACCCCTAGCACCGTCATTAAACATTTTATTTTTTAACAATTAGTCGTTTTCTCTGTGGCCCTATCCCACATATATACATTTTTGATATAATTAAACTAAAGTTCATATTTCGATTAAAATAACTCATTGTATTTAAGTTCCCTTTTAACATAAATAGATGCCATAAAAAAGACTAATGATAAATGTATTTGATGAATGCGATCAAATTCATCTAAGAAATCCTACAACGTATATTACTGACTTGCTTATAAAGTGACATATAAAGTGATTTTTTGCACAACTTTTAAAATCCGTTGTACACACCATGAAACATAAACACATCAATGACGTAGTTGCGGCTAGTTTTTATGGCTTCCTTTGAAAAATTATCACGCTACATTGCTTCAAATATCCCCAATAAAAAGGCAGGGTCGCAAAAAAAAGTACGGAAATTCTATATAAGAATTCTATATAAGAACAAACATGCTCAAAGCAAACTTCATTTTGATCTTTTCAAATGGTAATGAGGCAGCTTAGTGAGATAAAAGACAGACAAAAGAAGAGTTATTTTCAAAAGAAATTCATTAATTTATTTTCCCTCTCGTTCAGTAATTTATTCTGAAAGAATATTTCACGGTTTTAACTTTTTCGGGAATATTTTTTTTTGCCTTGGCAGTTCGAAAACGGATCGGGTATTTGAAAATTGTTGTGACTCAATTAGCAGAAAAAGACACTCTCGGTTAGACGTGTGTTGAAAAAACTATGTAAAAAGGAGTTATGCAAATTGAATAAAGGTTTCAAGATTTATTTCGATAAGCTAACAATGAGGATTGATGGTGCAATACGTCTGGAGTTCGAATCCCCGTTTGGATTGGGCATTGGTGTTAACGGAGATAAATGAATGTGTGCCCATGCAAAAATAGGTTGTGCATGCGAATATGTGTTTGTGGCGTGGACAAAAGTACTTCACCAATTTGGCTTCGGTCCACAGGTGCTTACTAGGTAATGCAAAGAAGGAATATTGGAGTGTACTGGGGAAATAACTTCGATCATTTTTTACCCTGCCTGCATCGACTTTTTGTAACATAAAAAAAGTTGCAAATGTATTACGCAGCAAAAAACTTGAGTTTTTCAATTTGAAATTAAAATTCACTGAAATACATATTTGGAACAAAAACAACTTCAAGCTTGCTACTTCCATCTTTGAAAATTTTTCCGTTAAAATCAAGATATTTCTAGATTTTCACATTTTTAATAACCTTATAAATAAAATTTTACAATATGAAAGGCATTTCGAATGCATAAATTTAGGCGTGTTTTTTTTTTCAATTTAAAAAACTTTGAAGTTTTTTAATTGCTTATTTGTTTATTATAACTTAAGTTCAAGAGTACTCACTGCTTTTAATCTGTAAAAATTGTAATCAAAATCTTCCTATTAAATCGAATTCCTGATAGCAGTTTAAATAAATTACTAAAAAAGATTTTCAAGATTTTGATGCATTTTAGGAGCCATTTATAAAATACGTCAGTCAATATCCAGGAGTTGTGCACATTTTCTCATCCATTGTTATACCACATTAAACTTTTGTAGTGAGTTTACTCACCATACAGGATACTCACAATACCAGGATCTTCGGACTGGTAGCTAATATCCTCTACACTAACATAACTATAACAAAATTATTTAAAGCATTCGTCTTTGACACTTAATAAAAATAATTCATCGACACTAAGGCTAAGCGCGCACTAGAGACTTTTGTCGCGGGGACAGAGACAAAATTATCACCCTGGCTATCGCAAGAAGCTAGAGCGCGCGCATTAGGCGACGATACTCTTGGCCTGTTGCCAAGATCTCGCCATAGAGATGCATTGCTCTCGAGTCACCATGACTAAAGTATCTAGTGGGCGCTTAGCCTAACAGCAAATGAAATACAATACAATACTGCTACAGTAATAATCTCATAATAAAATCCCTTTATTGAAAAACATGAAACTTTTCATAAATGAGGCGCTGAGAGGCAGAGTGGACCAACCCCAGCAGTTGTTATTTCGAGAAAAACGCTTTACAAAATTTCAGTGATATTTAAACTTTCTTTTTTGAGGTGATAGATTTAATGTTAAGTTTTGATCTTCTCGTGATCAATAATTAGAGGATGCTGTTGAAAGTCAGAATCAGAATATACCAAGTGATTTGATCCATTCTGGCATTAAATTTTTGTGCGATTTTAATTACTAGATCAAACGAAAAAGTGATGCCATCTTGTGGGAACTAAAAAAATGCATTATTTTCTAACTGAAATTAATAGATGTCTCTACATTCTACTGAAAAATTAAAAAAAACGCTTTTTCATTTTTTGTGGATTGGTCCACTCTGACTCTCAACGCCTCAAATATTCCGTACATAAAGCAGCAATATTCATCCATAACTTATTATTTTAAAACTTATAAACCCATATCATTGGGAGAAAAAAAATTGACATTTCTACCATACCAAAGCCAAAAACACTTTCTTTCTTTCATCTATCAGAGTCCTATCAGACAATGAAATCTCTCATGCAACGATAGGTACAAGAAAAAAGAATTAAGCCCTCTATTAAGGGAGCCCAGCTGAACCCTTTTCTGAAATGTAAACCTGTTTGGGGCAACGAGGAAGAGGTTGAACACGATTCGTGAGCTCTATCACAGACGAGGAAATAGCCTAAGGAGGCAGAGTCTACAGAGATAGAATCTGATTTGTTCTTGGGAGAGATTGCAGGAATACAAAGGACTAGAAATTGATGGCTGACTATTTTTGGATCGGCATTAGTTTGGAAATAGAGGAGGAGGTGTATCTTTAATATATATTTAGTTTTCTGTATGCGACTGTAATTAATATTGCATGAATTGTTCAAAGGTGATCTTTGACTAACTATGTATGTGTGGAACGGTCGATTTTACACACAAAACATAAAATTTCAACAATATCATTTATTCTGATTATCCGAGGAAATTAGCTCTTCTTAGGTTAATAAGTCTTTATAAATTTCCTTTATTATATTCTATTCATTTAGAATTGGCGCTTGAGAAATAGCACTTTCCCCCACGCTAGAAGCGTAACCATAGTTACGCTCTTCGAGCAGCCAATAGTAAGCCTTCTTCGTCACTTTGACGTGGATAGTTGCTATGGTTACCGATCGGTGGTGGGGAAGGAAATATTTTCAAGCGCCAGTTCAAAATGAACATAGTATAGAGAAGGAAGACACTTTTCTTGACTTAAGAATAATCAGTTAGAAAATTTTATTTGTTGGCAAGTTCATGCGTTGAGCTCACCTGATCCCGAAGATGATTGATTGATCTTCAATTATATTTCGACGTAAATGAAGACATAAACAAACAATTCAATCAGCAATCAATCGCATCAATATATTAATAATCAATCGCATTATTGAGTTGTCGGTTTTAATCCTTCCCATTCATAGTATGGATAATATTTAACCCTTTAGTGCGCAGCTTATCATATATGCAAAGCGATGTATCCAAGCTAATTCTCCCCCTCCTTTTAAACTTAGATGCTCAAATGCGCAGTTTACCACATCTGTAAAGCAGTGTTTTCAAATGTATGGCATGAGTTTGCTAATTTATGGCTTTACACTCAAGTAATAAGGCCAACAGTATTGAAGATCGCGGAAATCACAGATTACCGATTTCGGGCTAATTTGATTGCAATTAAAAGTTAGTAAAAAAGTTCAGATCGATGTGATAATTTTTTATATCAAAATTTGGACCTTTCTTGTCATATATTTGGCTTTGAATCTTCAAAGTGAGTATTTCTTGATTCTCTAGGGCCGAATTTAACCACTTATCATATCTGCAAAGTTGCGCATTTAGGTTGCTTTTCACATTTCATTTTTAGATATTTGTCTCAATGTTTCTATGGATCTATTTTATTATTTTAGGCAAATTTTACATGGTTTATGGGTTGTATCGTTGGTATTATATTTTTTAATACCGATATTCGTTTTCTTGAGGGTGGATAAGATTTTTTTGTGAGAACTTTTAATTTTGTTTCCCTTTATAAAAAATTTAGTTAATTAAAAATTGTAATTTTTTTCCAACATTTGTTAACAAGTTCCATAGGGGGTAAATATAAGCGTCAGCCCTTCTGGATCCACGAGTGTAAGAATTATATAGTTATTAACTCATTATCGCCCAGCCAGGGGGCATATTTCTAGAACACTAGACATAGTGTGAAAGATGCACTTTTAAATGACCTTGGATTTATCCCATGAAAATGAAACTTCACACGTGGCAAGACAAACCATTCCTTCAGAGGTTATGAAGTTTCTTTTCAAGTTGTTATGATTTTTTATATTTTTTCTCTTTTTTTATTCTGCTATAGTGATGATAGCAGTGCGTTTGTCTGAGGCTGATGGTTTCGTTTTGATGTGTTTTTGTGTGTGTGTAAAAAAGAGCAAATTGACTCTGGGTGGTTTATTGGGTTTTATTTTTTATCAATGTAGCTATAATACTGTGTTATAACGTGGTTATTCTGAAAAAATTAATATTTTTAGTAAAATTACAGGTAGAAATGTAGATAAATGCTGGGCGTTGGATCCACGTTTTTTCTGTACTGCTAACTGTTAGTGAACAGAATATTAGGAAAAATACATGATTTAATATCCCTAAGTTCGCATTAAACACATTACAGTATAGTTTTCTGAAAAAAAAATCCGATAGACTTGTTTCAAAATCCCTCGAAAATTGACCCTGACAACCGAAAAAAAGCCAGACCTCGATGTACAGACAGGTCTTAAGTCTAAAATTAAGTATAAATAAAGATAATAAGTGATTAAAAGCTTTAAACAAGTTGAAATAAGTATTTTTGTGCTTAAATAAAAAAGTTTCATTCTGACTGCATTGTTTTTAATAGTATGTTCAAAATAGACCTAAATGCGCAGCTTTGCATACATGCAAAGACCAAATAATTGCCGATAATTAAAAAAATAATTAAGAGGGAATTTTTTTAGTATTTTTTCTAGTGTTTGGGGCTCATAAGTAATCAACAAAAAAATATTGACATTAATTGGAAAATGTGCGCACTAAAGGGTTAAAAGGACATGTCTTGTTACTATAACACCGTAAACAAAAATTTTGGGAGCAGTAGATCTTCTTGTGACAGACAAACAGTATTTTTGTTAATATATATTTTTAAAAATTACAATTCAATCCTATACTTTCCTATACTATACTAGACAGGGTGTCCCATAAATAATGGGTCACACTTCTAGGGGGAATAGAAGACACCTAGATGAGTCAGAATAACATAGGATTCGGGGGTCCCAGACCAAATCCCAGGGAGTTAAAAATGGAGCGACACCCCAAAAAATTATTGAAAAATTCAATTTGTAGAAGAACTGCTATTGGTAGAAATTTAATTATGGTCTCAAAAATTGTGGTTTAATATGATCTTTAAAATTATCTCAAAAGTCTTCACCTTAAATTTTTTTTATTATTACAAATGTTAAAAAATCACAAAAAATGTGAAAATTCTTCCTAAACCTCATTTTGTATTTCGAAATCATCTCAATCTGAAAGATCATAGTTGTAAACCCTTAAGTCCAAAGTTTCAAGTAAAAATCATCAATATTAAACGCTTGAGATCCTGTTAAAGTTCGTTTTTTGCGTGCGCGAACTGGTTTCCTATAGCCGTTTCCAAAACGACAGTCTGCGGAAGAAAAAAACCGACTTATACCGTGCTTTAACAGGATCTCAAGCATTTAATATTGATGGTTTTTACGTGACACTTTGAACTTAAGGGTTTTCGACTATGATCTTTCAGATTATAAAATCAAAAGAGATGATTTCGAAATACAAAATGAGGTTTGGGTAGAATTTTCAAATTTTTTTTGCGGTTTTTTAACTTTTTTCATAATAAAAAAAATTTTAAGGTGAAGACTTTTGAGATAATTTAAAAAAGATCATATTAAATCACAATTTTTGAGACCATAATTAAATTTTTACCAATAGCAGTTCTTTTACAAATTGAATTTTTCAATACTTGTTTTGGGTTGTCGCTCCATTTTTAACTCCCTGGGATTTGGTCTGGGACCCCCGATTCCTATGTGATTCTGACTCGTCTAGGTGTCTACTATCTCCCCTAGAAGTGTGACCCACTATTTATGGGACACCCTGTATACACCCTATACTTTTGAGTAAATCATCTGTTCGATTTTCTCGCCACACTGTGAAAAATATGGTACTTTACACATTAAAGTGGTGGAAATAAACTGCCACCATATCGGAGAGAGGTCCCACTGTGACTCGGTGGGAAGTTATCCCATAGTGGAGGGGCCTCCCACCAAGTCATGGTGAGACCTCCACCTGTGTCTCGTTGTTACGTTTCTCAGTGATATAATGGCAATTTCCTTCCACCACTTTATTGTGTAAAGTTCCATATTTTTTATATTGCATCAAAAACCTATTTTTACGCTTTTAGACGACTATAGTCTGTTCATTTAGAATAGGTGCCTGAAAGAGGGTCGAAAACGCCTAATAACGCTCATCACGCAACTTCAGTGACCTATTTATTTAACGTATTTTAACTACTCCTGTTTAAGCTACCTTGTCATTGTACAAGAAAAATTTTTCGATGATAATTGCAATAGTAACTGCTTCTAATACATTAGGCGCCTAACCTAAATGAACAGAGTACACTGTAAAACATTTTGGGCCGTGTTGCACCAAACTCTGGTATTTATTTGGTGGCTACCAAAAATCATAATTTACTCATAATTTTACCATATTATGGTGCTGTCACTAGCACCAAAAATCAGATAGAGGTTGCACCATAATAAGGTGTACTTTTTCCTGTTTTTTGGAAATTTTAATAAAATAACAATCACTGGGGATAGAACCCATGAACTGCCGCATGCTATGCAAGCACGCTACCACTGCTCAAGCGGATATTCAGTAACTTAAAAACTTATTATAACATATTTTTCTTTGTGACGCATGCGAAAACAAAACTGCTGAGAGCGCTAACACAAACACAACTCAACAACGGTCCCAGTTAAGATCACTTTACCAAACTTTGGCGCAACCGATTGCACCATAAAAGTATTTTTCAATCATACTACCAATTTTTAATACAATCTAGCTTTTTCATTTCACCGAAGTTTCGGGAAATTAAAAACGTTGCACCAAATATTGGTTTTACAATTACCCAGATTTTTTACAGTTTATAGGACTATGAAGAATTACTTCGTCATAAAATCCTCAACAGCCATCTATTCCTCGACTGATTTTCGTATCTCTTCTTAAATCCATTGCATAACTAAAACCTCCCCCACTCCATAACCAACCAAACTCCCTAGCCTTCCCGGTTAATCCGGCATTTTTCCAGGCGGTTGTCAATGACCACCGCCGCCTGTATAAGGGTCGGATAATACCCGGTCCCGGAGGGTTTCTGGATCCGGCTCGGCCGATAATCATCCAGGGCGTTTTACAAGGGGTCGTAAATCGTGCCCGCAGGGGAACTAACGAGATTCCGGTTTTATTGGCCGGACTTCGGTACACATGCTTGCGCGCGAGCAAATCGAGTTTAGATGTTTTTTCCTGGTGTGTTTTTTTTGTCGCTGGATGGTGTGAAAGGGGTTTTTTTGGGGGTGGTGGAATGTTCCATGGGGGAGATGGGTGTTTGTTGTGGTGGGAGAAGTAATGGTTGAGGACGATGTTTAACTTGTCCCTGAATTAAAGTCACAACTGTTAAAATGTCACTAATGTTTAACTGTTTCACCCTTTCAATCCTTAAGCGCCCGAGATTGTCATTGAATCGTATGGGAAATTTGGGGAGGCTAGGTTTGAAAGTATTAAACAAGTCCATCCACCAACTCTGCCCATTCATATTCTTTGTATGGATTACATGCAGTCGTGGGTAAAAATTAAGAATAATTTGATTTTTTGGGAAAAATGAAACAAATATAAGTAAGGCTTTAATATGCTACACATTATTATTCACCAGATCATAAGACTAAGCGCGCACTAGAGACTTTTGCCACGGTGACTGAGACAAAATTGGAGGGCTAAATGAACCAAGTCCACATTTTGTCATTTTTGAGTTAGCAACGCTATAACATGCACCAACTATTTAAAATTTCAGTGCAATAGTGAACCAGATCCTAGCTCTTATAATATCAGCTTGGCAGCAGCAAGTTCTGTAGCGTTAACATGTAATTTGCTATGAAGCTTTAACTTTAAACGTCTGTAGCTCAAAAGTAGCTAAAGTGGACTTGGTTCATTTCTATTCTGAACCCTCCAATTATCACCCTGGCTATTGCAAGAAGCTAGAGCGCGCATTAGGAGACAAGATTCTTGGCCAAGAATCTCGCCATAGAAATGCATTGCTCTCGAGGGACCTAGTGTTATAAGTCGCCGCGATAGAAGTATCTAGTGCGCGCTTAGCCTAAGGCTAAGCGGGCACTAGAGACTTTTGTCACCTGTAAAAAAGAGAAAATTATCACCCTTGCTATTGCAAGAAGCTAGAGCAAGCACACAGGCGACGAGACTCTTGGCCGATTGCCAAGAATATCTCCATCTCCATAGAAATGCATTGCTCTCGAGTGTCCTATTGTTTATAGTTGCCGCGACAGAAGTCTCTAGTGCGCGCTTAGCCTATAGATTCTCGTGAGTACAATCTTGGGTAGATAGTTTAAAAATTTGTATTATAGTTTCAGAATTTGAATTGAGTTGCATCGGTTTTTTACAATGAAATAATAATTACCTAGTGATGTTTCACTCTCTGCTAAAAAAATCTTTAGAAAACATGTTACTACCCGCCAACAAAAGATCCAAGAACTAAAATCCACCTCAAATGAAGATTTTAAAAGTGAAAATTTATTAATGTTGTCCAAAAATCGCGGTTGAAGGTATTCCAAACTTTACAAACCAAGCATAAAGATCAGGAATATTGTATCAAACTAATATCATACTAATGAAAACTAAATCTGGTTATGCTGCACACTCAAACTGGGTTCAAATCAAATTTAGTCAACTTTCAAACAGCTCAACCTTATTTTTGTAAATACGCAGGTACGAAAGTTGAGACATCATACACACATAGCCGCTGTTAAATCCAACCGGCATATGTGCAAAAATTGAATTTTTGAGTAGTTGGTGTCAAAAATAATCCTTTTTTACCGTTTATTTTATGTCAATCCTTTATATGTCAATGTAATATCCTTTAGTTGAATAAAAATCTGTCGAATCATGGCGTTAGGCCAGTATGCATTTACGCGGGAATAGCCATTTTGTTTATCAGAAGACAGATCTATTGCATAATACTCCAGTTGCTTCAAAACCTTCAAGAGGGAAAGACGTCCATCAGCAAAGTAAAAGTGAATTTTCTCACAATGGTACATAATTATTATTTTAAATATCACATGCGAAAACTTTAACCCGTTCACACCGGACGAGACATATGCTGTCCCAGGCAGGAAATTTTTTTAAATTACGGCTGAGACAATATATGTCCCTGTTACTGAGAAACATCTAAGAACAGAAAATAACGCCAAGTTGCGCTGCCAAACGCATCATGATTATTGTGAGATCCCATGATTATCTAATCTCAGTTCCTCAGATGATTAAACAAGCGGAAAATTCCTCAATATTGTTCGGTTATTGAACTCTTATACCAAATTATTCATTTTTGTTGTAAAACTACAGTAACCACTATAAATTTTATGTGCAACTTTCGCCAGTTTATTTATTCGATTTCCACGCTTAGCTCTTGCATTTTTCACCTCTATTTTCTTCAAATTACGGATCCAACGACTATTGGTGGTCTTGTAATAGGTGTAAGTTTGCAATCAACAAAAAAGCGGCCTCGGGACAAAGGCTGTCCCAGCAGTATAGACTCCAGGATTACGGTCGGGGCATACCTTGTCCCGGTGTATGCAGGTGCTCTGGGTTTAAGGCGGTAAATATGCTGTCCGATCAATAAAGCTTGTAGTATCGTTGTTTTTGTTGATGCGTCATTATGGGATCGTTTATGCATCTCTTGTTCAGACTTTCGTATAAAAAAAGTTATTTCATCGTAATAATCACTTGGAGGAGCAATAACTGTTCCCGGTATTGAGGCGCCCTAAACTGATTTGTTTGCCGTATGGAAAGGGTTAAAGAGCTCTGGTGAAAAAAACCATTTTGTAGATGTGTAGGTATGATTTCACAGCGACGACCTATTCTTAGGTTGGTGCACGTTTCTGACACAAGGTAATAGCCGATGTTTCGACAAGATTGGCCTGTACTAATAACATGGATCTTCGTGACGATAACAATTAAATAAGGACTTGAATATAAAACAAAATCCATTGTTATTTGAGTGGTGGCTATTAAATTGTTTGGAACTGAGTATTTTTGGTGTTTCAAAATTTGAAGAATTCAGCTTGTTCATTCTTAGAAAAAAAAGTTGTGTACATATCAAACTCAAACCATCAATCTCTGATGTGAAAAGTGTCATTTGTATCAGTGTGATTCTTAAAAAGAGAGGGAGAGGAAAAATATAAAGAAGAGATAATAAAGGAAAGATAGGAGATTAATTGCCAGAAAAGATATTTGGGGAAAAGTGAGAAAGATAAAAGAGGGAGAAAAATTACAGATAATAGCTGATTAGGTTAAATGTACCTTATTACTCTGTCACTTATAGGAATTATAGGTGCGATTCTGATCAGTGAACAAACATGATATTTTGAAACTTTAACCCATTAAGGACGGTTGGCAACAAAATTTGCCAAGGGACATTTCATTTTTTACTGACTCTAATAGAGGACATTAAAAGTTTAAATGCATGACAACAGCTTCTAAAGAATGTATTTATTCAGATAAAAATAGAAATTTATACCTGCCATGCCGTTTTGGGGGTAAAATCGCTGTTAGAATGAGAGCGTTTCACTACATTTTGGAGATAGCTGGGAGATCATTTGGAAAACGCCAAAATAATCTAATGTTTTGGTTATTTTTATGACTTGTTTCTATTGAAGCATATTCACAAGATCCCATTCTAAATATTATTACCAATTACAGTTGGAATGGGGGTATTTAAATTGCCAATAGCAAGGGTTTTCTTCTACTGGCAACTTTTGTTGCCAATCGTCTGATGTGTGGTCAAAACTTTTACGAGTTACTCATAAGGAGCTTTTGTAAATTAATTATTTTTAATGCTTTTTTTTGTTCTTATCATATATGTAGATCTTATTGATACTTTAGCATGATGAAATGTTTCCATTGGATCATAATTTTAGTGTTTTTTTTAATAGATTTTAGATTTTTACCGATTCCTAACAGATTTATTGGTTCAATCACATAATAAATCATTTCTGGATACATTTATTTTCCTTGAAAGGGGTTTCTGGAAATTTACAGTAGTCAAAAAATAAAATAAAATATCACTGGAGTAATTTAACCCATTTTGAATGGGCTAATACCTAGTTTTTATCGAGTTAATGAGTAATATTTAACATTTTCTGGGGGGAATATGCGAAATCTGGAGCCATAAAGATGAATACTGTAATTATGATGACTTTTTGATAGAGAATGACTAAAAAGAACGTAGAATTCCAATAAGAGAAAAGGCTTCGGAAGGCAAAAAAATTATATACATATAACCAAAGGTATCCAAAAAAAATGAAAGTTGAGAATATATAAGACTCTAGCAGTTAAAAAAGTCCCTATGTTCCAGACTGGGAGATATAAATAAACCTTTTTTAACCTGGAAGCTAGCTAAAGTACAAAAATCAAAGGGTTCCGACCATTCCGACTTAAAAAAAGTACTAGTTCGGCTATTCTTAAAGCCTGAAAATAGGTGAATATCAAAATTTGAACTGAACTGGCCCTATTCAGGAGGGGTGAAATACCCTTTCTTGGACCCCCTATTAACAATTTAGTACCCATTCACTTTTATTTATGGATTATTTCTTTAAATTATGTATGAAAACATTTTATTATCAAAATCGTAAACATTCTAATTAGTTTTTTCGACTTTTCATTTGTCAGAGTTTGGACCCCACTAAGGACGGTTGGCAAGAAAAGTTGCCAGTTAAAAAATCATAAAAATTATTTTTTAAAAATCTGAAAATGGGCATTTCTTACTATATTCGGTCCAAATGAACAAAATATGAAAGAAAAAGTTATTTATTTTCATTATTTTAAAGTCGTCCTTAATGGGTTAAGGATAATACTTAGTCAAAGATAGAGCAAGTAGTGGTCCTATACGAGGAAATATTTTGAAATTTCTTTTTTATTGTTTAATTTTAAGTTATTTTTTAAATAATGGGACTCTGTAAGGCACCTAATGAGTTTTTTCAATGTCACACATAATTTTATTTACAATGGAAAAATTCGTATAAAGTAGTCTTGAAATTTAAAGGGGCCTTTAACCATTTGAAGAAATAGTTAGGATTAGTGAAATTAAAAACTGCTGTGTGAATACATTGTGGAATTAAAATGTCCTATGTTAGAATTTGATCAACAACAATCTTTGCATATGCAATACAATAGCATATTCTAATAAGAAAAGGATTTAAAATTCATAATGTAAATGTGGGTATAGTGGACACTTTAAGGAAAATTTTTGCTTAAATTCTTAATAAATATCAACCTATTTGCTTGGAAACGGTTAGCATCCTATTTTTAGGTTAATTTAGGTCTTCTTTTTATTTTACCATTAAAATGTTTAATTAGATTGGGTAAAGTATTTTTAATTAATTTTTAAAAAGTACTCCAAATTGCATCTATAGTGGCCACATAAATGTAGCTATTGTTTCTATGGTGGACACCTCTTGCATCTATAGTGGACTCTATTTCTTCTCTCTAAAAATCTCTTTTTCTGCTTATAAGAGGGGTTTATGCATGAAATTGAGGTTTTTTTTTGTATAGTCGTTTAGTTCTAATTAAATCTTCCTTCCCAACGAAAATTATTTTAGATCCAATCAAATTAACTTTATTTAAAAAAAGACTTGATAGTTTTCAGCCCAAAGCCTACGCTGTATCTGATTTGAGAGGAATTTAGCATGTAATTCAATGTTTTTGAAACCTTGGTTCCCAAAGCCAGAATGAAACCAAATTAATGCAACACTCATTTTAAAGCACGTTCAACAGTTTATAAAAAAAAACTGATTCCAATTAAATATTAATTATAGTTTTATTAGAAGCCATTGCAGTGACCACTATTGGAAAATCTAAGATTATGTGTTGGTAAAGTGACCACCCCCATAAATCCTCATAAAGTCAAAATTTTCAAAAACAATTATTCCTTATCATCTTATACACTCTTCTTTATCTTAATATATATTTAAAAGTCAATCAAACGGTAATAAATACAAAAAATCAGTTCCGACCTACCCATTTCCTTATGCGATTCAATAAGCAAAATCAAATTTTAGTCACTCGGCCAATGTTGTTATTTTCAAATATTTAAAAATCCTTCCCATGCTAATCCGTGGTATCGGTGGTAATTTACCAGCTTACCTGATTGCACAATCTACTACGCCTATGAATTTTGACGATTTTTGATGCTTCTATCTCGTTCTATTTAATATTAATCAGCTATGTTGCCACTATTGGTACAGTGTCCATTATACCCACATTTACCTTATATACCTTTTATTTTAGATTTATATTGATGTCGCATTGGACATGCACTGTGCCGAAGTATACCCCAAGTATGGGGCTTATAGAACAGCAGTATTAATTTACAAAAGTTGGAATTACACATTTAGAATTTAGATGAATAATGTCTTACATTTATGCTTTTATAACAGCATTTTTTAAATGTCCCTTTAGCCTCTATTTTCCCTTATATATTGTATTATAAATAAAGCTTAGTAGACAACTCATACAAAATGTTAAGTTTACATAGCTGCACCTAGAAGAAAACGAAAATTGGACGAATCTTGAGCATACTTGCTGCTTCGGAAGACATCAAAAGCATCTTGTTACGAAAATAACAGCTGATTGAATAAGTATCAGAATAAAATCAGTTTGAAGACACCGTTATAGGAGAAATTACAATCTGTAAGGAAAATGTTTACAAAAGAAAACCGTGTAGTTCACCGCTCCATGCTGTTGATCCTCGGCTAACTCAGAAGTAAGGAGCTCAAACCCATTTAGATAATGACGTAAACAGCAGGAGTCAACCTTATCTCCGTAACACTCACTGTTTGCTGTTGTAACAGAACGGAGACAAAAAATCTACCATGTGTCGAATATTTTCTTTATAATGGTATTTTGAAAGAAAACTTATTACACAGTTTAATTTGACTTAACGTTCAGATGATTATTTATTTATTTTAAAATTTCCTTTAAAATATCCATTTTATTATTCCATTTGAGCCGAAATTTAAATAAAAGATGCTTTCGTAACTAATGGATTAAAAACGTTTCGGAGTGCAAATAGTTCGATTGAACTGTTTTAGTTGTCTTTATAGTGGAGCGCATTTTTATAAGAACTTGACTATTACTATTTATCCTTGGTTTTCAATCAGTGGTTTTAAATAAAATTTATGACCAAATAATAATAGATAGATAGAATAACTTTTATGTCGCATAACCATTTATATTGTTACTTAAAACATTAAATGGAATTTTATGGCATGAACTAGAAACTATAACTTTACACATTGGACTATCACTGTCATTTACCACTGAATCATATCTTCTTAACATACCGAGCTACAATTCTGCATGTTAAAATATACTATAATTTGCCTTACAAGTCCTTTCAATACCATCCACTTATAAGAAAAATATGCAAACTTTAAAAAAAATAAATTTCAGCTTAATAATTAATTTTACAACTTAGACAAATCATGTTTTCTTAAAGCATTATTTTACAATTATTAAATAAATAAGTTGTGTAGGACACATAAATACTTACATTTCACCCAAATAAGTTCAAAATGAATGTCACTAAATTTGGGTAAAATAAAAATATAATTACAATACATTTCGTACATCTTGCGCCATGTATGACTGTGTCCCACACATGACTATAATCGACATTTCTAGATAACTTATTACCAAAGTTTTTCTTCATATTTTAGCCAATCTGATAACATATAACGCCATAAGTAACCATAGCACTGCCAATAGTCAAAAAAATACCCTTCTCAATGTAAAACATGTTTCCTCCAGTAACACCCAAATCCGATTCCTTCGCATTTTGAAGGAATACCATCAACGGCATCATGTTCAAATTTGGCGGTGGCCCACAGAGTACGCCAGAATATTTCATGGCCGTTTGCCTCAAAATAATCCCACTTTCCATGACACTGGACGCGCTTAAGATTAGCATCGTGAACAGACTCGTGTAAATAGCTGCATTTACAGACCAGTATGCCAGAATAGCGACGTGAGTTTTCGGAGTCATTGCAGTAATTGCGAGCACTAATGAGAAGAACTCGGAAAAGAACAAGGCAAGCAATTGAAAAGAAGAAGAGTTTATGGCTCTGTCGGCTTTTTCGACGACCCTTTCTACGTTATGCAGATTTTGGATTTCGATGGATACTTTTGAAATGTCTTTCAAGTAAACGATATCCAATCGGGATTGCAGCTCTCTAGTGTAATTCTTTATGATGTCGCTCAAGGCCATGTAAAACGTTTTGCACAGAATAAACACCATTCCATATATTGCAGTGCTACTGTTTGTACCGAGAAACACGCAAGCAGAACCTATATATTCCCATGTTGATTCGCTTAGACCAAACTGTGTAAGAAAGAGCAATTTCTCGTTTCTTGCACTGATATTCTTCTTAAAAGTATTAATTTGGAGGAAAACGTAGAAGGAGAACCCCATAAGTGCGATAATTCCAATTATATGAAGGTCAATTTTCATGGATGGAGCTTGACCGTTTCGATGCAGTTTCTGTGATATTTTCTGAATGTTGTTCATAGTTTTTCTGATAGCATTTCTTTTACAAAAAATTGTCAAATTTAGCACTGCAGCCTGGCTTACGAAAACAGAGACTGATATAAATGGATAATGAGGAAGTAGAAAATAACTGAAAATTATGCTTAGTACCTGGATGAGAGTTTTGATAACCATGCTTAGAGTGGGCCATACCAATACCAGAAATCGCTGAATTGACCTGGTCGGACGACGTTTAAGGTTTCGAAGTGGAAACCCCAGAAATGACATCAATAATTGAATTTTAGGGAAGTTATATAACATCGTTTCTTTCTTCAGATCCATATTTTTTATCCGTGATTAAAATTTTCAGCGTTATATAGGCTTCAAATATCACACTATAAGCTGTACTGAAAGGTTTCTAAAACATTAATTTAACAACGAATTCTTCAAACGCAGTTTTTCTTGCACAAATTGAAATGGGAATTATTTGTTAATTTGAAGGAAAATTAGCACATTTTTTAAGTAACGTGATACTAATCACGTGATCGGGGAAAACTAACTAAATATCAAATCATGTATCACTATCACCATAACTCACTACAAACTATCTCTGTGGTAACCAAATGCAAGCTCAATAGATCACATGATGGGGGAAATGTGACGTCAGACGGATATAGTCCGTTAGATACCTTTGCAGTTTTAGTAACTTTGCGCCAACTTCATATCCATTGGAAAAAGTTAATGATGTTAACTGATCATGTAAACTGATGAACTAACTGATGCACGTTGGTTTTTCATCAATATTATGAATATTTTATTTCCATAAATTCAAAAGAGTGTTTGCCTGTCAAATTTTCCATTTATTTAATCAATACAAGCCAGTCAGAGTTGATTTGTTATTTTCCGTGTTCTTCTAAATATAACTACCAAGAGCTTTAAAGTGAACTAGTTATCTCACAAAGCATTAATTTCTTTTGTAATTGACAATATCAATTTTATGAATGCATCGTTTAAGCCTTACACATATTCTCATATTCTGAAAGATTTAGACATTTTAACTGATTAAGGCATTTACTTTATTCTCAAAAACACGTTACATTATTCATCAACCATTATACTACAGTTCCCAATAAATTTTGATGAATCTTCAGTAATTGCTTTTGATATTTATGCAACCTGTAAAGCTTTAAGGATATGAGCTAGGCTTAAGTGACGCATTCATCAAATTGATTTTTTGTCTATAAAAGAAAATCATTACGGTAAAAAGTGTTTATATTTTCATTCAGGATTGCACAATAAAAGCTCTTTATAATTTCACTATAACAAAATAAATAACTAATTAGTTCAGGTTGTCTGCCTTATTGATACGCAAAAAGGTATTGGTCATTCAAATAGTATTTTAAATTTATTGTTAATAAGACTAGTAACAACGATGAAAACAACGCGTATCGTGTCTACATGATTCCCTTTACTAAGAGATGTGAAAGAGACAGATTGGCTCTGTTACTGGATTGATAAATGTAGCAATTGCAACAAGTCTGTGTGTAGTGGTTATTTTTTATCGAGTTATTATGGGTATGAAGAAAAAAACAGTGTTATACGAATTCAAGAAAACTGAATTCCTGATGTTACTTCTAGGTTTTCCTGTTCGTAACTTTAATCGATACTCAAATGATAGCAAAAAACAGTTCCTGCTAAGGTACTGGGCTATTTTCAGCATGATTTTCAAAGCTTTCATGCAGATATCATGCGTAACATTCAGTTATATTCTGTTTCCAAAGTATCCGTTTATAGCTTTTTCTCCCTATGTGTGTCAGTCGGCTCTGTTGGGAGTAACCTTGTTTTTTAAAAGGAATGCCCTTGGAAATGCTATGATCAGCATGCAGAAAATATCGCAGAGACTGAAAACTAACGGGCAAAGAACCAATTTGAAGATAAATCTTTATATAGCCGGAGTCATCGCCCTTATGACTTTCTACGCTTACGTTTTTATCCAAACTGATTTCTTTAAGACTGACGGCAATGAGAGAAGGGAAAAATTACAAAATTTAACACAGTTCGGCTTAAGTGAATCAACGTGTATGACTATAATATCTGTTTGTGTGATTATTGGTGCTCAAATAAGCACTGCCATCTACGGAATGGTATTTATTACCTGCAAAATATTCTACGTGGCGTTGAGCGACATCATTAAGGACTACTCTAGATATCTGCAATTCCAAATGGAATCAATTTACTCAAAGGATATCTCGAAGATATCGAACGAAATCCAAAATCTGCAAATAGTTGCAGGAGTTGTCGAAAAAGCTGACAGATCCATAAATTTTTCCGCTTTCCAATTGCTCGCAGTGTTTTTTTCTGGATTCTTCTCATTAGTATTGGCTGTTACTTCAATAACTCGGGACACCTATACAGCTATACTGGCATTTTGGTTCGCATCTGCAGTTTTTTACCTGGGTTTGTTTTTTATGCTAATCTTCAGCGCATCCAGAGTTAGAGAGAACGGGAAGATTTTGAAGCAAGCGGCCATGAGGTATTCTGACGTGCTGGGTGGACGATCATCCGATTTGGATATGATGCCGTTGATGATATTCCTGCAAAATGCGACGGAGTTAGATTTGGGTGTAACTGGGGGGAATATGTTTTATATTGAAAAGGGAATTTTCCTGACTATTGGTAGTGCAATGGTTACGTATGGAGTGATTTTATATCAGATCTGATAATGTAGGAAGGAATCCAGTTGCCAAATGGTGAAGGAATGATCGGACCTTTAAAAAGTTGTAACCTTCCCCAGAACTTAACCGAAATTTACCCGCAACTTATGTATTGCACTTGGCAGTGGCTTCCCCCGAACAAGGTTCGCAGGTTTGGGCACTTTTTCCAGGTCCGGGAATGCTATTGTCGTTGCAGATCATCGCATACCCTTTTGAGACTGAAAAACTAATTCTTATACTAGATAGCAACGTTTCTTGTCAGTGACGTCACTGGTTGTTGTAAGACGTCACACTTTCTAGCTACCTAACTGGCGAGTCAGAGATGACTCTTTCTCGCTTTGTCTTTTTCACCAATTAAGTAGCTATAGAAAGTGAGGTGTCTTATTGCGTCGACCCGTGACATCACTTACATGAAACGATATGATCTAAGGGAGAAAAAAAAGATATGATCTAATATTAGCTTCCCATTCTATGGTACTTTCTCTGTATTAAAGGTATAATATATAAAAAAAGTGTACGGTGCGTTATATGCTATTATCTTACTTACGATTATCCTAATGATTATTGTAAGCTAATTTACATCAAATGCTATTCGTATTTAATTGTCAAATATGTTTTTAATTATTGTTGATCCTATTATGTTAACAAAACAGGAATATGACTGTTTTATACTAAAAAATTACACTAGTATGAGTAGTGAAAGTGTATAATTTGAAATCTTCTTACTTTGTTTCCCTTCTTTTTTCCTTCTTACTTTGTTTCCCTTCTAGTTACTTTGTTTCCCGTTTTCCCAGAAATCTTCTTACTTTGCATTTCCCCCTTTTCCAATCTTTGCTTTCTTTTATTGCTTTTAGATTTGACATTGAAATGCATAAAAGGTTGAAGGAGTACTTTTCTTTTAAGAGTTAAGAAAACTATTGTTCCGTTAAGTTTGCATACTTTATGACTTCAAATCCTATATGATTCTACAGATAACTGATATTAATAAAAAACTTTTCCGCAAAGCAACTCTTCCTACCAAAACTTTTACTCCACTTCAATTTAACCTAAAAATATCCTCATCTAAAAAGGACCCACCAAATAACAACCGAAGCAGAAACACAAAACGATATATAAGTCCTATGAAAGAAAGCAAAGTTCAAAAAGATCCCCCATCCTTTCCACGAATTTCTCTCTTCTAAACTGATTATCCCCACCCCACCAATCAACAGTGTTTACGCAACCCCTTAAAACCCCCTCCAACAGACCCCCATAAACACCCGATCGATTCTGAGTTAATAACATTCTCCTGAAAACCCCCTTTTCCATGTCCTTCGCTCCCTCGCCGGCCGATTTGTCCTTTGGTTGTGTATCTGGATTCGAGCCGTTGGGACTGAAAGTTCAACATTCCCTTGTCAGAGTGTCCCTGGCAAAACTGAGGTAAAATCGTAGAGGTGGGAAATAACAGAGGTGGCTTCGATTGATACCCAGTAAACATAAGTTTCCCTTCAAATATATTTTTTATCTTTGGATATTTTGTAGGCAAATATAATTTATGTTTTAAAAAGTAATTATGAAGAAAAAATCCAATTTTTTTGCAATGCTGTATTTCCCTCTGACGATTTCTCAGATTCTTTTTATGGTGATAAAAATATGTAGGTTTGATAATTGTGCCAGTTATGCTATTCGTCAAGATCAAAAGGGTTTATTTCTAATTTTTAATCTAAACAAAAAATTAATATTCTACATCGGGAATCTTTTATAATAAATTGATGAAAACTTCCACAAAAAAATGAATATTATATCTTTTCAATATCTTCTCAGAAACGGTTATAATTATATCTTCTCAGAAACGGTTCTTTCGGCTGTGGGGGGTCTTTATTCCATAGATAGAGATGGTGCTCGATACCATCACTCCACATCTTGAAATCTGACTCTCAGTTCATCCTGATAACTTCTGATTTTTGTCTGTAGGGTACAAGGAACACAAAATAACCCATTTTTTGTGAATGAGGAAGTCAGATTTGAATATGTGGAGTGATTGTATAGAGCACCATCTCTATCTATGGAATAAAGGCCCCCTAGAGTCAATGGAACCATTTCTGGTGGTTCAGGGTAATAAGGTCAATATCCTTACACATCTGGTTGCCCCTCCCTCATGCAGGAGAAATCGGTGATAATTTAACTTTAAGGGATGGTAATTGCAGAAAACATTGTGCTACCTTTGTTAATGGTTTTCTTCAGGATGAAGAAATCGCTAGAAAGGGATAGACCAGCACGTTTTCTCGACATGAATCCAATAGAACAAGTCTAGGACATGCTTGAGAAACGAATTTCTGCCCTTCCAATACCTCCCAAACAGTTCAGGTGCTGAAAAATGCTCTAAAATGGGAAAATGGAGAAAATACTCCATTCCCTCAAAAATATCCAAACAAACAAGGTGGCAAACAGACCCACAACATTGTTTTAAGTCAGGAGAAACCCTACCCCAAGCGAAATGGGTTTTCAATTAAGTATTGATGGATTTTTCACTTTTTTGCTTAACTACACAAAATGTGCATTTTCCAATTTTGATCAAAAAATTAAAAATAAAATTTTTATTTTGATAACTGCATGGATTTAGCTTTTAAATGACCCAAAGTTTATGAAAAAAGCTTCAACCACTGCAAATTTTTTATTTGCTTGCCATTATGTACCAAAACCACCAATATCCTTTAATTGTTTTGAGCAATGTATTACAAAATACCCAACTATACTCTATTCATTTAGAATTGGCGCTTGAGAAATAACGTGATTTAAAAATAGTTTTCCACCATGTTAAATTTCATCTTTAGTGCAGAAATAAGTACTGGTTTCGGCATTTAAACTGCGGGGATTTTGTTAAAGCCGTCTTATCTGCAGCTTGTTTGTGACTGCTGTTTTTTAATTAATAGCATACAAACACTAAATGCGATTGGGTCAATCCATATCAAGTGATCCAAAGGTGGTCGCTCGACCATTTTATAATCGAATGATTTTTTGTGTGTTGATTCTTATATCATTAGAGAGTCCAAAACCACGAATTTTAATTGTTTATCTTTATTTGAATTTTTATAGCAGCCATCGATGTTCTACGGAACAGCGATTGTAAGGGTTTACGTTAACTAGCGTTATTCCTAAATGGTTTAACTTAAATTCATGGAACAAAAGCCATTTTACTCAGAAAGATACAGGCTTTATGATGGTTGAATCAAATATAAGGAGTATTGAGTCCCAATTAGAAAAAATCCCCCTCAAAGTCGAGCTTTAAGATGGTCATTTTTCACTTTTCAAACGCATATTTTTGTTAAAGGAACTATTATTTTTCTATTTTTTCCTGAGGAAGGTGTAGTATGCTTCCTAAACTTAACTTTAAAAAAAATTGACTTCGGTATTCGTTTATTTTTAGAGTTATGAACTCTCAAAATCGGATCATTTCAAAAAATTCACCACTTTGACCCCCAATATCTCTGGTGGAACAAAGTTTAAAAATCTGAAATTGTTTCTGGTTAAACCTTTCTAGGGTATAATCCTGTTGTACAAAGGCCGTCTTTGGTATTTGCTTACAAGTCGAGTTACAGGTCCTCGAAGTTGCCATAAAAACGCTCAATTTAACGGTTTGAAAAGTGCAATTTTAGTTCGAAGGCTCACCACTTTATTAATTACAATTAGGTTTATTTGATTTCTCATTGCTTTTACTACGGTTTTGATTTCTGACAAAAAATTGAATGTATGAGGGATTTGCTTGATTTTATACTTTTTTGATACATTATGGTTTAACACTAGAACCGCCGGAGCAGTCATTTTGACTGTTTTGCGTTTTTGATTCTAAATATTTTCAAAGATATTTGAGTTACACACTTGTGATTTCGTGACTTTTCCTAATTTATGCTTCTATATACATCATCCAAATTTCATTTATTTTTGAAAAGCCGTTCCGGAGATATTTATTGGGCTACCTAGAACCGCCAAAACAGTCATTTTGACTGGTGGCTGTTTAGCGCGTCTATTTCTTGCATTACAACTTAAATTCTTACAGTTAATGCTTTCTAAGAAATATATTGAAGTTCTTCAAACAAATTTATTATATTTTATGGTTTTGACAGCTGCAAATGGTCAATATATCATTATAAATCCCAGAAATTCATGAATATACACTTGCTAGAACTTTTTGATTTCCCACGCCTTTTTTATAATATTATATGAAAGATTTATTGTTTCCTTTATGAGAAAAGAAACCAAGTTCATTTTACTCTACTGTTCTTACTTTTTATGTGGAAAAAGTGTGTTTATGCAGTTATTCCGGCAAAGTACTGCTTTACATAGTAATGCAAACAATTGATTTTTTGAAACGCGCCAAAACGGAGTTAAGACTTCATTATTTAGTTTTTAGTGTTGTGAGAAACGGTTTTAGAGAAATATATAATTATTCAAAAAATATTTTGTTCATAGTTTTTATTTTTGGCTAGAACGTTGTATAAGTAAAAATAATCTATTTCTTATTATTAACAACGAATTTTAAGATGCAAAACTAAATAAATGTGTTTGTTTTAAATTGTATTAGTGTTATTTATCCTTTCCTCAAGTATTAGAAGCAATTTCAAGCCCAAAAGATTATTTTTACCAGTAGAAAAGCTTAGCAGTCAAAATGACTGCATCCGGCGGTTCTAGGTATGCGGTACTTGCCGGCGGTTCTAGTGTTAAAAGTCCCAAATTTCTGATTTTTAAGTTCAAAAATGTGTTTTTAAATAATTTAAAATTCAATTTTATTTTTGTCAAAAAGTCAAAAAAATCACGTTGTCAGAAAACGGGCTTCTATTGGATAGGACATAACAGCGCATGAAAACCATTGGGTTTACTCTTTTCACGTGATCGGAAAATGGGCTTCTATTGGAATTGACCTCACAGCGCATGATTTGTGATTCTAGTGTTTTCGCGCCCAAATAAAAAACGAAATTTCAAAAATTTATATCTCAGAAACTGGGCTACGAAAATACTTGATGTAAACATCATTCTTCATGGTTTTTAATCTACTATTTTAATAAAATTTTATCTCAAAACGTGAGAATACCTAATTGAATCGTTTAATTCTGAAACGTGTCAAACGTCACTTTTTCAAAATTGAGTTATTGGTGTCATGGGATTTTGTAGGGGTACACGCACATTTTAAAGTAGGAATAATAAAAATAACGTGATTTTAAAATAGTTTTCCAGCATGTTAAATTTCAGCTT
This sequence comes from Tetragnatha versicolor, assembly GCA_024610705.1. Taxonomy (NCBI): domain Eukaryota; kingdom Metazoa; phylum Arthropoda; class Arachnida; order Araneae; family Tetragnathidae; genus Tetragnatha; species Tetragnatha versicolor. Next base: position 11,533,662 of record JANDEH010000013.1, read on the forward strand.
TAGTGCAGAAACAGGTCGAACGACGTCGCTTGACTGGTTTCTGCACTTACACTGGGGGGAATTTTGTTCATGCCGTCTCAAAATAATTGATCAAAGAATTCATCAGTGCGATCTTCTGATTGACAACAGTCAATGTTGCTTCGGATTCTCAAAAACTTTGGAAAAGCAATTTCGGCACAGACTTTCCCGGAATCAAAGAGATTGTTGTTATTTTTTGTTAAATGTTCAATAGTTATTTTGTGAAGTCCTTTTTTAAGATTTTTTATGTTCCTTGAAAGGATCACAACATTTCCGGGAAAAAATGTTTTTAATTTAAAAAAATTTTTGTGGTACTTACATGGAACACTGAGTTTCCACAGCTGTTTTCAATTTGCTCTAATTTTAATAACCCTTACAGAATCTAAAGCCATCTCACAGAAATAAAAAAAGAAAAAAGCAATGAGAAATCAAATAAATCTAATTGTAATTAATAAAGTGGTGAGCCTTCGAACTAAAATTATACTTTTCAAACCGTTAAATTGAGCGTTTTTATGGCAACTTCGAGGACCTGTAACTCGACTTGTAAGCAAATACCAAAGACGGCCCTTATAGAACAGGATTATACCCTAGAAAGGTTTAACCAGTAACAATTTCAGATTTTTAAACTTTGTTCCACCAGAGATATTGGGGGTCAAAGTGGTGAATTTTTTGAAATGATCCGATTTTGAGAGTTCATAACTCTAAAAATAAACGAATACCGAAGTCAAATTTTTTTTAAAGTAAAGTTTAGGAAGTATACTACCCCTTCCTCGAGAAAAAAATAGAAAAATAATAGTTCCTTTAACAAAAATATGCGTTTGAAAAGTGAAAAATGACCATCTTAAAGCTCGACTCTGAGGGGGATTTTTTCTAATTGGGACTCAATACCCCTTATATTTGATTCAACCATCATAAAGCCTGTATCTTTCTGAGTAAAATGGCTTTTGTTCCATGAATTTAAGTTAAACCATTTAGGAATAACGCTAGTTAACGTAAACCCTTACAATCGCTGTTCCGTAGAACATCGATGGCTGCTATAAAAATTCAAATAAAGATAAACAATTAAAATTTGTGGTTTTGGACTCTCTAATGATATAAGAATCAACACACAAAAAATCATTCGATTTTAAAATGGTCGAGCGACCAATTTTAGTTTTTCTGGATCACTTGATATGGATTGACCCGATTGGGAAAATCATTGTTTAGAAGTTAGGTCCATTAAAGCCCTAGATCCTCTACCTTCTAAGGTAGAGGATCTAGGGCTTTAAGGTCCATCAAGCTATTGTAAAAATAATATTTTAAAGTTTTTGTACGAATCTCAAGACTAAGGACGTTTTGGTAGCTATATATTTACAATGATAGTGGCCCTTTATTACATTTATGGTGGTTTTGATTTTCGATCTATGAATCATTTTATTAAAAGGGGACATCATATCTATACCCCCGATCATAATATTGAACTAATTAACTGATTTTGTAGGCGTTTGAAGAGCAAAATAGTTTTATTGTCCACAAAGTTATAACTAAACAACTATCTTATTGACTTTAAAGATGTCTATATAAACATTTTGAATTGGCTCTCAAATCAAGAAAAGTGGCGATTGATACGTTTCAGAATTAAGCGATTTATAATTCAATTATGCTTTGATTAAGCTACAACTTCTCTTCTCTTGGATACGTTTAATGTGGTGCGTCAGCGGCCGTAGGCCGCTCTAACACCTCGTTAAATGTAAGACATCAAGGACAGCCACAGGAGGGAAACCTAAGAAAAGAAATATTAGGAAAAAAAGCAAAAACAAAAAGGGGAACATACCCATTACTGCCTGACGTCCCTTTTTAGGGACGTTTTTTAAAAATCCTCCTATTTCTACAAAAATTGTTTCTTTGAATCAAAATTTGCACTGATGTATCTCTGATCTTCACAGAACACAAAGAACACAAGAAGAAACAATAATTTACAAATTTTTTCACTTTTTTAAAAGTTGGAAGATAGAATATTTCAGAAAAGTGCTTTTTAAAAAATTTTAAAAGAAAAAGCTTAAAAATCCTAGTTGTTATTTAAAAAAATTTTCAATGCCGATATATATTACTGTTTACATTAAATCAGTTGGGGTGTATTTTTATTTTTCCAAAATATTTTATCTTGACCTTATTTTGGACCCTCGAAAAGCGTCCCTAAAAAGGGACGTCAGGCACGAATGCCCCCTAGGGTGTCACTTAAAAATCGACAGTCGGGGAAACTTTTGCGACACCCCCTAATTTTTTTCCTTTTTTGTATCCTAAGAAAGTGTGCAAAATCTTAAATCGATCAGAAAATATTAACACGTGCCTCAAACGGCCTAAAGTGGGGAAATTTTGACATTTTTCTCATTTTTTTGAAAATTTTTAAAAATACCTTAAAATATTATTTTGTCGAATAATAGGGCTTTACCACATTTAAATGCTCATATTTGACCGTTTTTCCTTCCTAGCTAGGCGAAATTACACAGTCTTTAGCCTGGCTATCAATCGGAAAATCATCAAATTTCCCCATTTTATACTGGATTTGATGGATTATTTATGATATTATTTTGATGGATTTGAGGTGTGTAAATGTAATTATTATTTAATATTAGGTAACATATAAACAAAGAATGCATTTTTCAATTAAAAATCTCAATTAATTTGCAATTAACATAGATTTGGTAGGAAAAAACGTGTATTAAAGCATAAAAAAGCTCAAATTACGTTAATTAAGGTTAATTTTACAGTTAATTGGATAAATAATTAATATTTTTTGTTCATATTTATGTTACAGTATGGTTCCGATCACTTTTGCTGCACTTAAAAACATAGAAGATGATTTTTAAGCCTTTAAAACAGTTTCCTACCATGCGTTTACTATAGGAAAAAACACGGGGGCATTCGTGCCTGACGTCCATTTTTAGGGACGTTTTTTAATTTTGGTGTAGAAATTAAAATTTTAACCTGGAAATTTTTTCACTATTTTTCCTGTTGTTTTGGGGCTATTTACTATGTTTTTACCAAATATTTAAGAAAAATAAAAAGTTGGGCATTAATGGGTTAAATGGTAAGAAATGGGATGGAAGAAGAGCTGGTACTCAGAGAGCAACACGCGATGGAGTTTACTCCAGTATCTGTAACAGGATAGGAAACTCGACCAGATTTAAGTTTTTATTTACATTGAATAGCAGTTTAAGTTTAATCATTTATGAATTAATTAAAAAATTGTCAATTATTAAAGTGGTGAGCATAATTGCATTGACAATTCAAGCGGCTGCCTGGTTCCTATGCTTCCCCTACACATTTCCTACTCTACCCTTAAAATCCCCCCACCGCCACACCTGAGCAAAAATGTCACCGCTCCAGTCGACTTTCCCCGGAATTATTGAATCATCCGCGCGCCCTTCCGGAAAACGAGCTTTAAATGAGAGACCTGGGAAAACGGGAAAGGGAAAAGTCCCCTTTTTGTTATTTCCCTCCATTTTTCCCATTCCCCAGCTATCATAATGTCAGTTTGAAAACTTGCGACTTTTGCCTCGTCAGTTTTGAATATTGAACGAGCAGCGTTTCTGTCGTAAACTTATCCCCTGTGTAATGGGGAAAAGGTATGGGTGACGTTTTCCCGCATGACGTTTTTTTTCTCTCCGGCTTTAAATGAGAAATTATGAGAGGGAACACGAGGGTTTGATTGAAGGGTGAACGGTTTTCTTACGGCTGGATCTGCAATCCTGGCGATTCCGCTGAAGGAATGAGTTTTCTGTCCGAACGCTTCGTTGGATTTTATTAAAGAGTGTAATTCTCACCCCTTTAGGTGTAAATCGTTTTCCATTTTTGGATAGAGTAGGTTTGATGTCGTGAACGTGCTTTGGAATTGAGGATTATGTTGGATCGCAAAAACCTGGTTTAATAGTTAAAATTTGATTCATGCTTTAAGAATTGGGTCTGGTTTGGGCTGCAAAAGTCGTATTTATTGGCTTTTATTTAGGGTTTGAATTTAATGATCATAATTGATCGTCAAGCCAGCTTTAATGATTAAAACTTGAGTAAAATCTTAAAAATAAAGCCTAGTTTAAGGCATAAAACTCATAATCAGATATGTATAGGAATCGGTTTCAATTAAAAATAATGATTAATTTTAGCGATACGGTTTTGCTCAGTTGATAATCATTATTTTTGATGAATATATTTCGATCAAAAAATAATTCTCAAATAGCACCAAACTCTCACACCTCGCCAAAACCGCCAATCCAAATTTTCGATGATAGGCGTTTTTCGGTGTGTTTTTAAGAATAATCAAGTTATCTCTCCATTGGCGATTTGTGTTTGGCCGTGATCTATGTTAGTATTTTCCAGACTTTTCGTTATCAATTGTTCAATATTCAATTCATGAATACATATCAAAACAAAAGACACCAAATTATGGGAAACGGAACATCTTACGTGGAGAATTCAACATGGTTTACAATTTGTTTTATTTTCAAAAGCCATTGATAAAAATTATAGAAAGCTCATTCGAGTCTTAGTGGATAAATTTATATTGATCTAGATAACAGGGTGTCTGCTGTTTTTTCTTCCAAACCATCTTATTCTATTTCTATTGATAAAATAATATTCCATGAACAAACATAAAAAATTCTAGCATGGACTTACTCTACGTTTTTACTTTAAAATGGCGATTGTGTTACTCAGTCAATGTCTTGTACCTTCTCAATGATTTTCGATAAATCTTTATCAAGTCTTTTGTACATCAATTTAATGATTTTTAATAACTCATAAAAACTTAAAGGTTATCCGCAAAAGAGCTCTTAAGTGATATTTTCGCGAAGTATTGATTTTTATCCATTAGCGGAAAATGTCTTTGTTAGAATGATGCTTTTTATCATGAAGTCTTTTCAAATTAGTTTCTATGCTACTTGGTAACCGAAAAATTTTGAATCCATGGCCTTATTTTAACTTTGCTTACTAAATATTGGCTTGTATTCATTAAATGATATTTTTATGAACAACAATATAGAAATTAATGTTCTCTCTAAAGGTACTAAAGGTGAAGCGGAACTAGGTACGAATTAATTGAACCAAGGTAATATTGTTAAGAAAAATTTTCGCTTCTTAAATACATACATAATCAATAGATAGCTTTCAATAATGTATTAAAAGCGGTTTGGGGCTCAATAACATCTCCGATGATGGGAAAATGAGAAAGGTGACAAAATGACACATATAAAACAGATGACATTAAACATGCATTATCCGTAGTGTGATTTTTCCCTTTTAGTAGCAATTTACTGGTAGCACTTATATGTAAGTAAAATTCACTATGTGTGATCGCAATAGCTTTTAATTTAGCACAAGAGCAGTATACACTAGTAGCATAGCTCACTACAAATATGTTAAGTTTACATAAGTTGTACTAGAAGTACGTAAACGAAATTTGGCCATACATGACGAATATTTCACGAGTCTTGAACCTTTGTGAGTCTTGGGTTAGTAAGTTGTACTATGGTCATGTGTGTAAGAAAAATATCCAATAAAATTCAAAGTGTTCAACAAAAGAGAATGGGTCAGAAAAAGGAAAAGATGTCAGACGTATTCGATAAAATTCTATTCCTGTTGTTACTTCTTGGTATTCCAAGTAAAAAGTTTGGATCAACCCACTTAGGGAAATTTGCGTACTGGTTCTTGCCTGCAATAAGCATTGTCTTAAAAACATTTACATTCATCCTATCGGTTTTGTTCGGCATCATACTGCTTCCCAGATATTTATCAGTGTCAATTACGGGCTATGTTACAATAGCTTACACGTTGAGTTCGACTTTGATTTACAAAAGAAATGCCATAGGAAAAGCGATGGTCGACATTGAGAAACTGTCGAAGAAATTGAAGCGAAACGGGTGGACCAAAAAAAAGCACACCGACTTTTACCTAGTCGGATATGCGTTACTGATGGTATACAATACTTACTTCTTCGTGCAAATATACTTCATCGAAAAGGAGAGGAGTTTGCGATTACAAAGGGTACACTTTTTAACACAGTTCGGTCTAACCGAAGAAATATGGATGAACATAGGGATCGCATTCGTGTCTATCGGTGCTCACATCAGCACAATGATCTACGGAACGGCCTTCATTCTGTGTAAAACCTTCTACTCTGTGCTGAGCGATATCATAAAGGAATACACGCGAATCCTCCAGTGCAAAATGGATACCCTTTACCAGAAGGACGTCTCGAAAATATCCGACGAGATTCCGACGTTGCACAAAATAGCAGGAGTCGTAGAAACAACCGACCGAGCCATAAACCTGTCCTCTCTGCAGCTTCTGAGCGTGTTCTTTATCGGTTTCTTCTCGTTAGTACTGGCTGTTACCGCATATGCTAAACACAATCCCTCACCCGTCATTCTGACGTATTGGGGTTTATCTTCTGTAGTGTACACGAGCCTCTTCGCGATGCTGAACTTGAGTGCATCCAGTGTCAGGGAGGAAGGAGACCGTTTGAAGAAAGTTGCATTGAAGTACTCCGAAGTGCTCGGAGGCCGGCCGCCCGATATCAGTACCATGTCTTTGGTGGTGTTTCTGCAAAATGTGAAAGAACTGGATTTGTGGGTTACTGGGGGGAGTATGTTCGTTATTGAGAGGAGCATTTTCCTGTCCGTTGGGAGTGTTATGGTTACTTATGGTGTCATTTTTTACCAGATGGGTTAGGCATATGGGAGAGGAATAAATTTCCCATTTGAGTATTCCCATTAAAAATATTACTTGAAATTAGCCTGGCTTCTACTAATGAGTTGGGGCGTTCTCCCTTGACTAGAAAAGCTTGACGACTAAACACGACGCCAAGAATGCACTCAACGCTGCACGACATAAGAGTAAGGCAATAAGTAAGACGGCCATCACGTGACGGTGGTCATGTCACATGATGTCGGTCACTTTTAAGATTACCATTGCTCACTCCACAGCTATTTCTCCTCTATGGTTCTTAATGTTTATTCCTCTTTTAATGTTATTTTTTTCACTGTTATTGAATCGTATATTTTATCTTTTTGTACCTTACCTATTCTTTTTATTCCATACACCATTCCCTATTCATCTCTGTATCTCTACATTTTACAGTTTCCTTTACCATCTACTATAATTATCCCTTATTCTCCATATCAATTACCTTTCATGTTGTTATTTCTTATATTTATTGTCACTCTCCCCTATTTTAAGAAACTTAGGCTAAGCGCGCACTAGAGACTTCCGTCACGGCGACTTAAAACACTAGTCACTCGAGAGCAATGCATTTCCATGGAGGGATTCTTGGCAATCGGCCAAGAGTCTCGTCACATGTGCGCTGGCTCTAGCTTCTTGCAATAGCCAGGGTGATAATGTTGTCTCTGTCACCGTAACAAAAGTCTCTAATGCACGCTCTAGCCTTACTCTCTATATATTAATTTCTTATTCTTGTTTTCTCTCATTCAAATGTAAAATTCAAGGATATCAATCAATACATATCTCTTAATAAAATAATTAAAAGGTCTACACACTTTAGACATTTGATTTTTAGTAAGGCCGTTAAAGGGAAAAAAATACCCGAATTGTTCAGATTTTGATAAAGGCACCAAAATTGGTGGAAATGTAGTTTCAAACATGCTGAATCCAAAATAGACCAGAACCACACTGGCGGAAGTGCCGTTCGGGACTTCCGGTCAATAACAAAATGGCAGCTCGCTGGCCTATTTTCGGTTGTTTTAATGATACAACGGCAATTTTGGTGTCAAATATTATGTTGTAAGGGTCAAGGAACATTATTATGACGCAAAAATGTGCAATTTATTTTAAAAAATTAAGTAAAATCCAATAAAATCTCTTAAATAGCGAAAAATTCTAAGTTTAGAAATATTAAGTTCCTGACCACTAGTTGCATCCTATAAGTAACCTTAGTTATCTTCCGATTGTTATTTTGTTTATTTTTAAACATATTTTAAAACTGAACTTAATTAAGTTTTGTAAAACACATTAACATTTAAATCATGCATAAAAGAAATTGATAAAATGTAGGGTTACTTGGGGTAAGTGGGTCACTGGGGTAAGTGGGTCACCCCCCTAAAACTATAATATGTACAGGAAATTTCACACTTACTCGCATTGATTATGTTACAGCTTGTCACACCGATGAGTTTTGCATATATTTGAGATTTGTTTAATTTATTTTTAAGATTATAGAACTAATTTAAAATATAGATTCTCAGAATGGATTTTTTGGAGAGTTCAAGACGTATTTTTCAAAGAAGTATTTCCACGTAAGTTTTCATTACATTTTAATGTTTATTGAACTGTTTTGCATAGTTTGACCTAAATTACATACGGCAATTTGAAAATTTTCAAAATTTTTAATTTTGAATTGTTTAACAGGGGGGTCCCACTTACCCCATAGTTTTAGCATGGTTGGGGTAAGTGGGACCCCTCAGTGTGGGGTAAGTGGGACCCTTTATTATGATATAAGTGGTTCTAGAGGGTCCCATATGATATAGGAACTACTACTGAAGACATGGGTGGATTTTAAGGGGGTTATAGGGACAATTTCCCCCAATATTTTCAGAAAATTTCGATTTATAGTAGCAAGACCTTTTACTCACCACTTCAAAATTCATTAAAATTTATTAATAGTTTGATCGACATTTTATATCAAATTTGCGTTTTAATTTAAGTTATGGTGAGTAAACTGAAATATCTCATCAATAGTGTTCATTCTCATTTAGTGTGTATTATTTCTTTTCTATCTTTCAATGTGTATTAAAGTGCCAAAATAAATCTTAATCAACCTTATTATGTGTTTTACACACTATTTTATATGCTAAAGTAAAACGTATCCCTTTGGCCTTTCAAAATATTCTTTAAAATACTGATTTCGCTTTTCATTCTATTCTTACCTTGTCATATTGATTTTGATGTGAGTATATTTCTCACTCATGGACACAGTTACAATAAAATATTTTATATTGCAATTTACTGTATTTTATCAAGTAAGACCCACTTACTTCCTTTTAAGTTTTGCTTGCTTTAAATATAAATAAAGAGGGGGTGACCCACTTACCCCATCTCTTGGGGTAAGTGGGTCACCCATCTCATTTTTGACAAAAAGACCAGTTAAGAAAAATATAAAGCTTTATTTTAGAAACTGCTAATAAATTTTTGTTTATGGATAGACTCTTTAACGAAATTAGTCAACAAGTACAAAATAAACCCTTTCAAATTTTTTCTATAAAGCTCCAAAAATGTACTAGGCCAAAAAGGGGTCCCACTTACCCCAAGTGACCCTATAACATATAGCTTAGTTTCTATGCTAATTGGTAACTGAAGAATTTTGAATTGTAATTTTGCTTACAAATATTGGCTTGTATATTCATTAAATGATATTTTTATGAACAACAATGTCCTATAAAGGTACTAAAGGTGAGGCGAAACAAGGTAAGAATTAATTGAACCGAGGTAATATTGGGTTTTTGCTGAGAAGTGGTCGATACTGGTTAGAAAATACTGGTGATTATTAGAAAATAATTTGAAATCGGGTTAGAAAATAATTTGATACTGGTTAGAAAATTTTTCGATACTTAAATAATGCATAACACAGGTCTGCAAAAAAAACGTTTTTCGAGGTGTTTTGGATATTTCACCTGAACTTTGTTATTTTCGGTGAGCTGAATCCAAAAATGACCTCTATTTTGTCCTGGGACGTCACATTTTTTTACAATTCAGTTTTTAGGTTTTATTGGGAAATGCCTTAAAATTTTTTAAAATTAACTCTTTATGCTAAATTATTTATTCAAATTTTTTCCACAAAATCTTTTTTATGTTTTTTGATGGGCTGAATCTAAAACTGACCTATGTTTTATCATAGGACTTCACCTTTCTTCACAATTTAAGTAAAAATGTCATTTTTTTAAGAAAATGAAAGTAAATATTTAAAAAAATTATTTTTCGACTCAAACTTTATTTTAAAATAATTTTTTATTTTTTTTTGTGTGCTGAATCCAAAAAATACCTCTTTTGATTTTTAAGACACCACAACTTGTAACAATTTGAGAAAATATAGCAACATTTCACATAAAATGTAAGTACACTTAAGAAGTAGATTTTTTTAATCCAAATTCATCTTTAAAGTTATATTAGTTTTGAGGTTTTTTGATCCCTGAGTTCAAAAATGGTCTCTATTTTGCCCTAGAATGTCATGTTTCCTGACAATTTATGTAACATTGTAAAATAAGTCATTATTTCAATTTTCATGAAAATAGGTTCATAAAATAAATTATTATTGCATATATTCTTTATGAAAATCATTATATAATTAAAATTAACTTATTTACACACTCTAAAGCCAATTTTTCTTCCTCATGACGCTCCCCTTGGTACATTTACCCTTGTGAGTAGCAAAAAGAACGTTTCTTTGAACTATACAACAAAAATCCTTCATTATTGCCCGATTAAATCTTCCCTAATATTTCTTTCCATCTCTATAATGTCCTGATGAGATAGTTAACTACGTGCATCATTCACAGCTCCTAATTTTTAAAAATAAAGGAGCTAGAAATGTACAAAAACTATGAAAAATGGGCAAATTTGAATATAATTTTGCAATTTGTGAAAAATCCTGCCGTATAGGATTTTTTTCAGTATTTTTTTCGTTATCAGCACACCAAATTACATAGGAAATCGCTAAAATTATTCAAACAGCTTTTTCATTGCAGACCTGTGTAATCAATAGATAGCTTTTAATAATTTAAAAGCTGTTTGGGGGATCAATAACATGATGGGAAAAATGAGAAAGGAAACAAAATGGCACATGAAAGACAGATTACTTTAAACATGCATTATCCGTAGTGTGAGTTTTCCTTTTTTAAGTAGCAATTTACTGATAGTACTAATATTTGAGTAAAATTCACTATGTGTGATGGCAATATCTTTTAGTTTATCACAAGAGCAGTATACACTAGAAGCATAGCTCACTTTTAATATGTCAAGTTTACGTAAGTTGTAATAGAAGTACGTAAACGAAATTTGGCCATACATGACGAAAATTTCACGAGTCTTGAACCTTTGTGAGTATTGGGTTAGTAAGTTAAACTATGGTCATGTTTGTAAGAAAAATATCCAATAACATTCAAAGTGTTCAACATAAGAAAATTGGTCAGAAAAAGGAAAAGATGTCAGACGTATTCGATAAAATTCTATTCCTGTTGTTACTTCTTGGTATTCCAAGTAAAAAGTTTGGATCAACCAACTTAGAGAAATTTTTGTACTGGTTCTCTCCTTTAATAAGCATTGTCATAAAAACATTTACATTCATCCTATCTGTTTTGTTCGGCATCATACTGCTTCCCAGATATTTATCAGCGTCGATTACGGGCTATGTTACAATAGCTTATACGTTGAGTTTGACTTTGCTTTACAAAAGAAATGCCATAGGAAAAGCGATGGTCGACATTGAGAAACTGTCGAAGAAATTGAAGCGAAACGGGCGGACCAGAAGAAAGCACACCAACTTTTACCTAATTGGATATGCGTTGATGATGATATACAATACTTACGTATTTATGCAAATATGTTTCATTGAAAAAGAAAGAAGTGAAAGAATACAAAGGGTATTCTTTTTAACACAGTTCGGTCTAACGGAAGAAATATGGATGAACATAGGGATCGCATTCGTGTCACTCGGTGCTCACATCAGCACAATGATCTACGGAACGGCCTTCATTTTGTGTAAAACCTTCTACTCTGAGTTGAGCGATATCATAAAGGAATACACTCGAATCCTCCAGTGCAAAATGGATACCATTTACCAGATAGACGTCTCGAAAATATCCGACGAGATTCCGACCTTGCACAAAATAGCAGGAGTCTTAGAAACAACCGACAGAGCCATAAACCTGTCCTCTCTGCAGCTTCTGAGCGTGTTCTTCATCGGTATTTTCTCGTTCGTACTGGCTGTTACAGCATATGCCAAACAAAATCCCTCTCCCGTCAATCTGACGTATTGGGGTTTGTGTGCTGTAGTGTACACTAGCCTCTTTGCAATGCTGAACTTGAGTGCATCCAGTGTCAGAGAGGAGGGAGACCTTTTGAAGAAAGTTGCCTTGAAGTACTCCGGTGTGCTCAGAGGCCGGCCTCCCGATATGAGTACCATGTCGTTGATGGTGTTTCTGCAAAACGTGAAGGAACTGGGTTTGTGGGTTACTGGGGGGAGTATGTTCGTTATTGAGAGGAGCATTTTTCTGTCCGTTGGGAGTGTTATGGTTACTTATGGTATCATTTTTTACCAGATGGGTTAGATATATAGGAGTTATAAATTTACCATTTGAGTATTCCCATTAAAAAGAATACTCGAAATTAGCCGGGCGTCTAGTGATGAGTTGGGGCGTTTTCACTTGACTAGCAAAGCTTGGCGACCTAACACGACGCCAAAAATGCACGCAACACTGCACGGCATAAGAGATAGGCAATGAGTAAGACTGTCATCACATGATGTCGGTCACTTTTAAGATTATCATTGCTTACTCCGCAGCTATTTCTCCTCTGTGGTTTTGCATGTAGTAACTTGTTATGAAAGGGGAGGGAGAGATAGAGAGAGATGAAAAACACCAGAACGGCGTTTCTCTATTTTCTATCTTCCAATTCCTCTCTTAAACCTTTCTTACTCTATGGTAAATTTTTATTCTCCTTCTTTTCCTCTTTATCATTAACTTTATGTTTAAAACTCTTTTAATGTTATTTTTTTCACTCTTATTGAATCTTATATTTTATCTTATCTCTTTTTGTTACCTATTATTTTTATTCCATACACCATTCCCTATTTATCTCTGTCTCTCTAAATTTTACAGTTTCCTATAACTTCTTCTGTAATTATCTCTTTTTCTATATATAAATGACTTTTCATGTTGTTATTTCTTATATTGATTGTCACTCCCCCTATTTAACAACACTTACTCTCTATATATATTAGTTTCTTATTCTTATTTTATCTCATTCAAATATATAGTTCAAGGATATCAATCAGGACTACTCTCTAAATAAAATAATTAAAAGGTCTACACACTTTATACTTTATTTTTAAGAAAAATTCCGATTGACCATTTTATTACTATTTTAATTTTAAGAGAATCGAAATTTATAAATATACAATATATATAAATAAACAATTTATACAATAAAAAGTATATTATTGTTTGTATAAACAGTTGCCTTCCTGATGTAAGCAAAAAACAATAACAACAACAGATAAATACCTTTTGATAATACGTATATCTCTCTATATTAAAAAAAAGTTACAGTCGCCGCCGCCGCTGCCACCGCCGCCGCTGTTTCAGAAAATGTTATTTAAGAACACTTTGATCTATCACTACGCAAAAACTATTTGAAGGAATATTATGAAATTTTGACCATTGGTAGACAAATGTATGAGGGTCATTTCAGTTTCCAAACCTAATTAATTAGATAATTAGTTATGGAGATATTTAATTTCAAAGTCAAAAATTATTTTTTTCGGCTGCGAGTTCGCCCCCAGCAAGCACCTCGTCACCCTTTTTTCGAATTTCGAATTATTTTTGGAGTAATTAAATTCTAAAGTTTCGAAATTTTTTACCCTTTTTCGGTTTTTTCGTTATAATAGAAAAACTAATCACAGTAGAACTATGATATTTTAAACACGCATACAATTATTTTTTATAGAAAGATTGGCGTTTCGTTTTTTAAAAAATTCGAATTAGTTTTAGAATTATTAAGATATCAAGTTCCAATTTTTTTTCTCTTTCTGGTCGTTCACTAGAGAAACATGTGATTATTTTTATGAGTCTGATTTCTTATTCCCGATGATTCACTAGATACAAACGTGCATTTTATAAAATTAAAAGTTTTTTTAATGGCATGTTTTTTTTCTCTAAGATGGTTGATGATATTTAGTAGACTTGCTGGATATTTTCGAAAACATTTCGGTTAAATTATTGGTAAACTAAAAAGGAATATTTTAGCAACATTTTTTTTTCGATATTTTTGTAGTTATGGTCCACATTAAGTTATTGGTAAGTTAGAGAGATAAAAGGTTTCGATTTTAAATGATCATTAACTAAGCAGACAAGTTCCAGGTTTTACTGAATAGTTGAGATGAAACAAGCGAGCTCTGCTCGCAAAGATCGCGAAGCGATCTTCATAGAACTGCGAAGCTAGGGTGTTTCGAAAAAATTTTTTTTGAATTTCCCAGATGCCCCCCCCCTCAATTTGTTACAAATACTAAAACATTATTACCTCCAAATTTTCAGGTCTCTAGGACGATTTTTGACCCCCGCGCCCTTCAAAAGTAGGTTTCCCATGTTAAAGAATAGGGAAAATATTGAAAAAATCATCATTTTTGGTTCTTTTCAATTTAACGAGCCTGGACGCAGTCAATATCGAATTAAAACCTATACATAATCTTTGGGACATCATTGCCTCAAGATCCTATCAGAAAAACATTCCATGGCACCTACTGGGGGGTAGTTACACGGGGGTGAAAAGCGCGCTTTCACCGAAAAGGAGGATGCTTGCCGGTGCCTGCGGCGAGAGCTGGATGAAGGCATCACATGGGGGGTCCAGAACCGATGCTTGTTCGATGTTCGCTTATCTTGCGAATCACTATTTATGAGCATTAAGTTCAATAAACACTTAAGTGGCTTTTATCCAGCTCCCCCCGCAAACGCCGGCGAGTATTATCCAATCCATCAGCACCCTCGGCAAGCGCCGGCGAGCATCCTCTTTTTTCGGTGAAAGCGCGCTTTTCACCCCCGAATAACTACCCCCAGTAGGTCCCATGGAAGGTTTTTCTGATAGGATCTTGAGGCAATGATGTCCCAAGGATGATGTATGGGTTTTAATTCGATATTGACTGCGTCCAGGCTCGTTAAATTGAAAAGAACCAAAAATGACGATTTTTTCAATATTTTCACTATACTTTAACATGGGAAACCTACTTTTGAAGGGCGCGGGGGTCAAAAATCGTCCTAGAGACCTGAAAATTTGCAGGTAATAATGTTTTAGTATTTGTAACAACTTGAGGGGGGGCATCTGGGAAATTCGAAAAAAAAATTTCCCCATAGACTTTCGGAACACCCTACTGCGAAGCAGTTCCGGGGGTTGGTGAGCGATAGCGAGCAGGGGGGGCAGAGCCCCCTAGTTGTTTAAAAAAGGATTAACACATTAATTTGATTAAATTGTTTGCAGATCTTAGTGTTAAAAATGAGATGGAGATCTTACATTAATCAAATAGCATAAGTTTTTTGTTTGGCTTATGTCACTTGATCTATCCAAGCTCCATCGCAAAGCGTATAGGATTTAAGGCAAAGGGGGTGTGGCTCCCGAGAAAGTGAGGCCCATGAATGGCAGGAGTCCGACTTCAGCCTCGGATGATAGATGCCGCCACCATCTCTCGCCACCTCCACAATTTTGTCATGTCCCTGAAGGGGAGGGAATAGTCTCCAGAAGATCTGGACCGATGTAAGGGGTCAGTTAAGTCTTAAATCATAGAACTAGTACATGTGTGCTCAAATAATCCCTACATCTTCCTAATTTAGGTATTAACACAGTCTTTTGTGTGAGTGTGAAGTAAAATACATGTACTTTTGGAATAATTAATCATGTTGTAAAAAAGATTTCAAAACTTTTATTTATAAATTCCATAAAAACTTAGAATTTTTCATTAAATACCATTTTGTGTGCAGGATTAAGAGCTAAATAATAATGACATTTTTAAACAATTAGTGTTAAATTAATCTTTAGAGTTGCCTTTATAAGTTATACATCATTTTTTATAAATTATAACAAGAAAATAAAAATTTTTGGCATAAAAAAGAAAATTTTAATTTTTTTGCTGAAAAAATTGCCTTTTCACTGTTTGTCAATTTTTTTACTCGAATAAATTTACAAATAATGATGTATAACTTATGAAGGCAACTCTAAAGATTAATTTAACACTAATTGTTTAAAAATGTCTTTGTTATTTAGCTCTTAATCCTGCACACAAAATGGTATTTAATGAAAAATTCTAAGTTTTTATGGAATTTATAAATAAAAATTTTAAAAACTTTTTTACTACAGGCTGAATTATTCGAAAAGTACATATATTTTACTTCACACTCACAAAAAAATTGTGCTAATACCTCAATTTAGAAAATGTAGGGATCATTTGAGCATACATGTACCAGTTCTATGATTTAAGACTTAACTGACCCCAACTGCCGCGACCGACCACAGGATTTTCGGACCCACAGATTTAACGAGCACGTGCTCCGCATATACTCGGTGGGTCTTCAGCTGTGTCGGGAATCGAACCCGGGACCCTCCGATCCCAAAGCCGATGCCTTAACCTCTAGGCTCCCCACAACCCGCATACGTTTTAATTTATTTAACAATTTGCCTGTCAAAAACTTGATTTGATTACACTCCTAGCTAAAAGCTTCAGGAAAAATATCATTTTATTGCGTCGATGAATTTAAATATTGTAGATTTCAATACCTTTATTCCCAACACAAAACAAGAAACCAAGATAAAACACAACATTTGATAAATTTGTCTGCCAGCAACAATTTTATCGACCCACAAATTCAAAACCAACTTCCATTTCCAAAATTGTTACTTTTCCGTTTCAAAAACGTTACATAATCCATCCCGAATTCAATGTTTTCTCGTGGGTTTAAATTTGGACACCCCTCAAAAATATTTACGACGGCCATATCCAGGCAATCTGAAAACAAACCAATGTTATTTCTACCAGGAGCTTTTCAAAGAAAAGCGACGTGTCTATAAGGAGTTCCTATTCCCCATTGATGAAAACTGTTTTGCACACTTGAGATGAATAAAACCCCTTATTTCGAGTATACGAACTCCAATATTTTCTTTTCTCAGTTCGTAGAATTCAGACGCTATTTTCTCCAGATTTCCAAATAGGATTTATGAAGTAGATTCGGGATTAGGATACGCTGGAGGGAAACGTCTGAGGGTTTATGAAGGAGGACTTGTATATGTGCTAACTCTAATCTGAGAGAATACGGTTGATGTGTAAGAGGTGGGAGAAATGTTTTTTTTAGTTTAGGTTTGAGCCTTTTGTTGAAATGCATTCTGTATTTCTAGTTTGCGAAAGTGCACACGTGTAAGAAAACTGATTTATGTTTAAATCCTTCGTAAATAACAAATTTGGAGATTTGGAAGGTATTTCAAAATTTCTATTGAATGGGTTAAAATTAATGTTTGAACATTTTTTTTTGTCTTCTTATATAATCTACGTAATTAAGTTCAGATTAATCATTCGTTTTGTTAAATAGAATTTCCGTTTCATTAAAAACCCTTTGATAAAAATATCTAATTTAACTAGACTATAGCATTTATTTATCAAATAAAAATGAAAATATTTTGAAAGGCATTACGGTGTTATTTAATCCTCTGATTTCTACATGTCTGGACCAAAATTGCTTCACAAAAATGTGTAGTTTTTTATCTCCCAGTGAATGAACACTTAGCATTTGGATTTGCGATTTTCATACTTAAAATAATTTCTTCAGGATTTTTTCTTGGTCAATTTTAAAAAGTAAGATATGTTTATTCAGGCTTTTTCTCAGCAGTATGATCGAAGTATTTCCAGACCTTTAGAAATTAATAGTTTTGAAGGGAAAACGGGACGCCCTTCTCAATAAAGGAAGAAAAACACATGCACGCAAATCTTCATCAACATCACTTCATAGATTAAATTAACTATTTGTAATGTTGTCTCCACTTGTTTGACGCTATTTTCTCGAGATTTCCAAATAGGATTAATGAAGTAGATTCGGTATTAGGATACGCTGGAGGGAAACGTCTAAGGTGGATTTGAATGTGCTAACTCTAATCTGAGCGAACAATAGGTATACAGTTGAGTTGGGAGAAATGGTTTTGTTTAAGCGTATTTTGGATTAAGGTTTGAGCATTTTTGTTGAAATGTGTGTTCCATATTACTAGTGTGCAAATGTGTTGGGGGAAGTGATTTATGTGTAAATCCTTTGTAAATAACGGATATCAGATTGGAAAGGTGTCTTAAAATTTGTATTGAATGTAATATAAATGTTTAAACGTTTTTTGTTTTTTCATAAACTACCTAATTAAGTAGTATGTTTATCATCGGTTATGGAAAAGTGAGTTTTAGTTTTGTTAAAACCTTTGTGAAAAACTACAGACATATAGAGTGGTTTATAATATCAAATAAAAATTAAAAATAATTTTAAATGAGTTATGCTTTTTTATTAATTATGTTTCAATTATTTAGGTAAATGACACTTTTGAGTGAACATTTTTAAGTACTTAAATCCTTTCGAAATTCTAAGCCAATTGAGATTGCTAAATTGAGATCATATGGAAATTGGGAGAATCTAGGACTGAAAAGGTCAATTCCAGAATATAGTTCATATTAATTCAAGAATCAACTTTTAACTTGATATAAGTGAATATTCCCTGAAATGAAATATTTGTTATGTTGTCTAGTTGTATATTAAAATGTAACATTTAATAAAATGACGCAATTTTTAAAAAATAAATACATAAAAAATAAATATTAACTTTAATATAATTACTTTTAAAAAGAGGCTAAAATAATTAAAAAAATAGCATGATATAATTTCTACAAAATAATTAAATAGTATGTAAAAATACTTGGATACACAATTACTCCAAACCTTAGTGTTGCGTTTTCACAAATATGTATACTAGGGTGGTTTTTTTTAAACGAAAGTTCTAATTTTTTTCGGGGCACCCCCTCAAAAGGTGCCATTTGATATAAAACTAATATTCTGAGAGTTACAGCTCAAAAAAATAATATTTAGACCCCGCCCCCGAGCGTCAAAGTTTCAAAAAAACTCTAAATTTTGAACGTTTTTAGCTATAAAATCCAAACTAATGGTTGTAAAAATACAAAGTGGGTCTCATTTTGTAGATAATTTATTTAGCTTCAACTTTTATAATTGAAACTTATTTGTGAAGCTTACAGATCATAAGATACGAGGGGTTTCATTAACTCCCCACGCAATATCTATTTTTTAAGAAGTGCCAGGAAATTTCTTTAAATTTATCAGCTACCGTAAAATGGTTTAATAACATACAAATAATAGTTTTAGACAACATAGGTACAAAATTTAATATATTAAAGAGCAAAAAAAATTTTTTTCGTACATACCTGTTATTTTTTTCACAATCGTAAAACAATTCAAATAAAATATATAAAGTATTTTTTCAACTACTTATTAAATGAATAAAATGTGTAAAAGTTGATAAACAAGCAAAAAAATACAAATTAATATTATTTTTAGTTTTTCTAAAAAATAGAAATTTTATTTTCATCGCTTTGACAGTATTTTTCATAAGATCTCCCTGTTTTAGAAGTAGTTTTGAGAGCAGTATTCAACACGACCCTTATCTGAAGTTCTTAAATTTAAATTGAACTGATGTAAATAAAATAGAACAAAGTTCGAGTTGATGAGAAAGAAGTCAATTCAAAACTAGTTATCATTAAAAACATTGGAAGTTTCATTTCCATGCATTAGGAAAAATTCAATATATCTTCAAAGAAAGGAATCTTGCAAGTGATTGGTATTTATAAGGCTTGATATATCAAACCATCCCCCCCTAGGTACCATTGTATCATGCTAGATGTAATGCAAAAGTCCAATATTGCGTGAAAATTCTCCTTTTTAAATACAATTGTATCTAGCCCTAAAAAAAGGTAGCTGTAATCAGAAGTATCTGTGGTATTCTACTACACACCTTCATTACAGTTTGGTTTTCTGAGCTAGATGCAACATTAGTTGCATATAAAGAACTTAAATTTGTAAAAACTGTTTACGAAAAAAATGCAGAAATATCAAAAATAGCATTATTATTTTTTCAATAGTTTGTGGTACTTAAACCCCGAGACTTTTGAATTCTCAGAAAGCTTTAAAAATAAATTAAAGGTAACATGCTTTTGTGTTATGAGGAGGAACTATAAAACTAGCTGAAGACTATGTGAAAGTAGAATAATAATAGTGAGAGTTAATTTAAGTGTCTAATTATCTTTTCAGCAACGAAATCGACAGTTCATCTTCATTTTCATTTACAATGAACTTTTTCAAAAGATTTAATATTTCTATTCTACTTTTAAAGGTCTGATAAAGCTATTTGAAATACTGACTGGAATTTTCATACAACAGAGGGCTTTTGTATTACATCTAGCATGTAGCAGGATTGTTTTGGACACCTAGTCTGATTTTTTGGGGGGAAGGGGGGTGGCGGGTCCCCTACCAACCCCCTTGATATATCAGTAGAATACCACAGATACTTCATATTACAGCTACCTTTCTTAAGCGCTAGATACAATTGTATTTAAAAAGGAAAATTTTTCACGCAATATTGGAGTTTTGCATTACATCTAGCATGATACAATGGTACCTAGGGATGTTTGATGCATCAAGCCTTATAAATACCAAGCACTTGCAAGATTCCTTTCTTAGAAGATATTCTGAATTTTTCCTACTGCATAGAAATGAAACTTCCAATATTTTTAATGATAATTAATTAGTTTTGAATTGACTTCTTTATCATCAACTAGAACTTTGTTCTATTTTATTTACATCAGTTCAATTTAAATTTAAGAACTTCAGATAAGGGTCGTGTCGAATACTGCTCTCAAAACTACTTCTAAAACAGGGAGATCTTATGAAAAATACTGTCAAAGCGATGAAAATAAAATTTCTATTTTTTAGAAAAACTAAAAATAATATTAATTTGTATTTTTTGCTTGTTTATCAACTTTTACACATTTTATTCATTTAATAAGTAGTTGAAAAAATACTTTATATATTTTATTTGAATTGTTTTACGATTGTGAAAAAAATAACAGGTATGTACGAAAAAAATTTTTTTTGCTCTTTAATATATTAAATTTTGTACCTATGTTGTCTAAAACTATTATTTGTATGTTATTAAACCATTTTACGGTAGCTGATAAATTTAAAGAAATTTCCTGGCACTTCTTAAAAAATAGATATTTCGTGGGGAGTTAATGAAACCCCTCGCATCTTATGATCTGTAAGCTTCACAAATAAGTTTCAATTATAAAAGTTGAAGCTAAATAAATTATCTACAAAATGAGACCCACTTTGTATTTTTACAACCATTAGTTTGGATTTTATAGCTAAAAATGTGCAAAATTTAGAGTTTTTTTGAAACTTTGACGCTCGGGGGCGGGGTCTAAATATTATTTTTTTGAGCTGTAACTCTCAGAATATTAGTTTTATATCAAATGGCACCTTTTGAGGGGGTGCCCCGAAAAAAATTCGAACTTTCGTTTAAAAAAAACCACCCTAATGTATACCATACATGAATGAAAAACAAGGTCGTAAAAAGGTATGATTAAGTTAAAGGTAAAATGTATTAAAGATTCCTAGAGAGATGGTATCTGTACTAAAATGTAAGTCATTACATAACGCTGTTCATTCAATATGTATTCATTAACTCACTAAATAATTTCATTAACCTACTTTTTTCTTTAACCCCTTTATATTTTAAGTTGCATATTTTTCTACGTGACATAAATACATAAAAGTTAAAACATTAAAACTAAAATTAAACCAGCAAAAACACAATATCATCACGCAGGAGACCTACATTTACCTGAAATAGAAAATAATTAATCTGAAAGGCAAAAAATATTAAATAAGCTGATCAAAAAGCTAATCTATACAAGACACGTGAAGTTCTTTGATTTACAATAAAAACTCTAAACGTGAATATTCTTATTTGATTAAAATTCAATATTAATAATTCTGAACTGAAAATCCAATGACGTCAGGAGATCTTGACGTCAGAGGTATTATAAAAGTTGATGACGTCTCGCTAGGCCTTATACATATAAAAGGTCATGACAACACCCAGAAATAGTATTTCAAAAGCATCTGAGGGTGTATTTCAAGCATCGTATTTTCACCCTTGAAATTTTTTACAAAGGTTTAGCTTAAAAATGCATGAGGCCCCACAGAAATCAACTAATATTCTTTCTACTCATTGTTTTGATGCTTTGGGAATTTGATTTCGATACTTTATCTAATAATGTCGTCAAATGTAAGAGTAGGTCAGCAAATGTAAGTCAAGTGTCGATCAGCTCAGAACCGGAAGAAAAAATAATAATAAACAACCAGTCAAAACTACTCCTGAAATAGTAATATAAAAAAGAGTTTCACAGTAAATGTTTGAAAAGAGCTGTGATATTGTAAGGAAATCAGAGGTAGCTGTAACAGTGTGGAAAAATCAGAGGCAAAAGAGATTATATATTAGGGTGGGCCGAAAAGTTTTTTCGAAGTTGTAATAGTGCAGAAAAGTTGCGAATTAAATAGACAAAGAAAAGGGAAAAAAATTCAAAATCGGTTAGTATCTTCCGATCACGCATAGGCCCCAAAGTTTGACAAAATATGAAAAAACTTCATTTTTGCGATTATTTTTTTAACCAAATCAAAGATTTAACTATCAAATATTGTTCATGATTTTTTTATGTGGAACTAATATAGTTATAGACATAATAGTTCAGGTTCCATTCTTCTATCACTTTTTTTCGTTAGATATAATTTTTTTAATGTTCATACAAATTTTGTAAAGTTGTTTTTCTTGCATTTTAAAACAGCTAATAACTCAAGAACTATAAAACTTAAAAACTTGAAATCAGTCCCATTTTGTTCATAAATTTTTTGTCGTTAATTTGGTGTGCATCATGATCATCATTTTCAAAAAGTTTTTTTTTAAATTTGAAAAAAGTGAAAAAAAAATTAATAAAAACATATTTTTTTAAAATTTTCTTTTGAAAAAAATATTAATAGCCTTTTAACTCTTAAAATGAACATAACTACCCAATTTCAAGTTGAAAATAAAATTCAATCATGTATAAAAAATAAAAATAACCGTAATTTAGTCAAATCCCTAAACATTCCCTAAAATTATACACCAAGAGCGAATCACACATGGAAAATTTATCAAATCACTTGAGGGTGTTCATATTGTTCATTTTAAGAGTTAAAAGGCTATTAATATTTTTTCAAAAGAAAATTAAAAAAAATATTTTTTATTAAATTTTTTTTCATTTTTCAAATTTTTAAAAAAACTTTTTGAAAATGATGATCATGATGCACACCAAATTAACGACAAAAAATTTACGAACAAATTTGGACTGATTCCAAGTTTTTAAGTTTTATAGTTCTAGAGTTATTAGCTGTTTTAAAATGCAAGAAAAACAACTTTACAAAATTTGTATGAACATTAAAAAAATTATATCTAACGAAAAAAAGTGATAGAAGAATGGAACTTGAACGATTATCTCTATAACTATATTAGTTTCACATAAAAAACCATGAACAATATTTGATAGTTTAATCTTTGATTTGGTTAAAAAAATAATCGCAAAAATGAAGTTTTTTCATATTTTGTCAAACTTTGGGGCCTTTGCGCGATCGGAAGATATTAACCGATTTTGAAAATGTTTTTTCCTTTTCTTTGTCTATATAATTCGCAACTTTTCCGCGCTATTACAACTTCGAAAAAAAAAAGGTTTTTTCGGCCCACCCTATTAAATATGTAGTATTAACCCTTTATTTACCGCATTATGATTCGCTGAAATTTTTGTCGTGCAAGTACTTTTTTTGAGTCACTAAATTGAAAATTAAGGGGTATACATAAATAAAATAATCATCTTTGGAAAATTGAATCCGCTAGAGCCAATTACTACTTAAATTGATACTTTTGGGTACTGTCAGTACCCGGAGTGCTAAAATATTCTCACAATACAAGAAAAACATAGCTTTTTTTTATCGCAGTAATAAGTTTTAAAAAATAATACACTTAACTTTTGACTTTAACTACTTTTCTGCGGGAACAACAATAACAATAATGTGAATCCGATCGAAATGGCAGCTAAACTTACAACTTCAGTTAACTCTATTCGCATTTCCCACTAAAATACTCATCATAGAACCTTCGTTGCTTTTTATCCTGGAAGAGGATAACTGAAAGAGTGTTCCTGCAAATTATCGTCAATATATTCGCAAGGATGGTTATTCTATGTAATTTTAAAGTAAGGGGTACTTGTAAGTACCGTCGGTAAATAAAGGGTTAAATAAATATTTCATTTAGAATGTTTAATGCTAAATTATTTTATTTTAAATGTTTAATGTTGTTGTATCTGACACTTTAAAAAAAGTCTGTTGAATTTACAGAGAAAAACTGTCAGCCAGGACGCCAGTAAATTTCTGGTTTTTTTAGAGATATTTTCCGTGATTTTTTACAGAATCTCCATCTTTTTACTCTGCTTGTTTCTGTTAATTTTACAGATATCATTAGTGATTTTTTTACAGAATTTGCATCTTTTTACTATTTTAATCTGTTAATTTAACAGATATTTTTCAGACTTTTATTTTATACAGTATGTTTCTGTTAATTTTACAGAATTTAAACTGTGTTTAACCCCTTATTTTAGGAAATTACAGATGAAATATGATGATGTAACGAATAAAATCTCACAACTATCAAGCGTCACCTCCAACCGCGGACCGGTTTAGTCCTTGTTAGGACTCATCATCACGGTGTATAGGATGGTAACCAAAGCGGTATGATGGTAACACAAGAGAGCGGAGACCAAGTACTAGTCTAGCCGACTATAACTAAAAAAGTGGTGACCATTGATTAGTCCTCTACTCATCTGCTGGAATGACAATGGCATTCCTAGGACAGATTTAATTCCAGAAAGGCAAGGTAAATGAAAGGAGAATTTCACCATTTATTGCTGGTTAAGCAGACAGTTACAGTGGGTTTCAAACCGTGTTACGTGTTTGCTGACTGTGGCAAGCCGAGTAGTAGGAAAAAAACGTCATAAACATTCGTCAAAAAACTTTTAATGTAACGAATAATATTAAAAATTCTTTCTAAACTTCTCTTTCGTAATTTGTAAACCTAAATCTAATATTATTATCTTTAAATGCGAATGGAACGGATGGGACGTAACACCCTTTGAGCAGTGCCATCTTTGGAGAATAAGCTTTACTACGTTACAAATTTAAAAAAACAGAAAAAAACTGTTTTTCTTAAAAACGGATTTTTTCTGCCAGAAAATACAGATAATTTCACAGTGCATCCCCCAGGTCTAGCGGAGCCAGACAAGGTCCATCAGTCCATTAATCCTCAAAAAATCAAAAAACCGGACCGGTTCACGCAGAAAATCTTCCATGGAAAACTCCACACAGCTGAGGAGGTGGGTCGGGCTGGCCGCATTAGAAGAACATTTGTTGCAGGTGGGAAAGATCTTTCGTCCCTGCTCAAACTTCATGCTCTTGTGACCACTCTTGAATCTGGCAAAAGCTGTAAATGTTTAATATTTTCTACTAATGTTTTGTTTTGTCATTATAAAATTAAGCATTTTGTATAGAAAATTTGTCTCTGCAAAAGTAGTTTATGCTATTTTTGTATATCATTCCTCATCTATGAAATTCACTCCTCTTAAAAAGTCAAGGAGTATTTTTACTCCTCCAAAAAATACTAGAGGACTGTAAGGGGTAATCAGCTAATAGAGAAAAGTAAAAACTATTGAAAAGGACAATATTTCAACATGAATAAATTAAAAAATTAAATCCGCTCAAAAACCTAACACGAATTTTTAATCAATAAACACATCGAACCAAACTACATAGTCCCTCCTAATCAACGCCCTAAACAAACTAACCTTCAATAATTGATTTTTTCCCTACGCAAATCCCCACCAGGCATCCGAGCATAAAATAGATGAAACCAGTGAGGGAAAAATTCTACCACCCACTAGTACTACCAATACCAAAAGCATATCACGCGTCAACGAAATTACGCCACATGGAGATTAGTGGATATTTATAAGGCACACGAAGCAAAAGCGTGTAACGAGCATACGTGGTAATTACGTTTTGCGGTTGTAGAATGATTAGCTGATAATTTTTCGTGTAAGTTGATTTAAGATTGGCGGATACCTGACGAGTTTGGGTTTTAATCATAAAGACGTTTGGAAGTTAATACTTTCGGATGGTTTTTAATTTTGGGTTCTCTGATGAGGGGTTTGGGTTTGGATTTAATTTGTGTTTATTTTTTGACGTGGGTCTGTTTGATTAGGGTGTGGTGGGGTGTTTATTTTGGATTAGAAATGTAGCGTTGTGGTTTTGGATATAAAATTTTATTTTATTTGCTTAAAGAATATATATGTATGTATATATATGTATATATATGTATGTAAAGAATATCATGTATCAAATGGAGGGTTCGGAATAGAAGTGAACCAAGCCCACTTTAGCTATTTTTGAGCTACAGAAGTTTAAAGGCTACTACATAACGAAGGTTAAAGAAGCTACTACATAACAAAATTACGTGTTAACTCAACAGAACTGGATGCTGCCTAGCAGATATTATCAGAACTAGGACTTGGTTCATTATTGTACTGAAATTTTACATAGTTGGTGCATGTTAAAACGTTTCTAACTCAAAAATGACAAAAAGTGGACTTTGTCTACTTTTATTCTGAGCCCTCTAAATCATGAACCAAAGGAATTCACGTAGTCAGTTTGGCTGACTTAAAATCAATGACAAGATTATAGACTGATTGAATTATATGTGGTATTATTCAATATTGGAAATTATTAAAGAAATGGATAGGTTATAGGTTGATAAAATAAAATAAATAAAAATGAAATAGACTACCATAAATATTGTGACTAAAGAAGAGTTTTATTGTAAGAAGAATTTTATTTTTATGTAGTTCGAATAGCTTAATAGTACTTATCTCAATTAAGGTAATAATAATAGCAGTTTGTACTCAAATATGAAATCAAACCTATGCATTATTTTAATTAAAGTATAAAATACATTTATAAGTATACGCAATATAGTAAACTATGGTTTTAAAAAATCTTTCAATGTTTTTCTTTCTAATATGTTTTTCTCATTCGAGTATATGCTTCGTAACTGTTAGAAAATTTACCGAAAAAATTACGCTTTCAATAGTAGGGGATCCAAGGTGCCCCACTGGTAGCGTACCTTGCGACACTTACATAAATAATGAAAAAGCTATGTTTAAAAATTATAAAATTAGGCATCCAACATATTTTTAATTCAAAACTTTTCACTTATTTCCTCATTTTTGATATGGCTCACATCACTGACTTTTTGGTTTACTTCCAGATAAATACTTGCATTAATTTTTAAATTACGATCGTCTTCTTTCTTAAATTACTTATTTATTTTAAATAAAAACGTCTCTTATAACTCATGAATGATTTTATGTACATTTTAACATGTCCCAAGGTGCCCCTATTGAGGCTTTGGATATTAAACTTAATTACTCGTTTAGGTTTAGCAGCAAATTTTCTTTTTCTTTCATAAAATATTAATAGATGCACTTACTTCACTCTGAATATAATTATAATGACATAAATAAATTTATTTTTATTTTAAACATGCTTTTGTGAAACTGCAAGTGATTGTAACTTTGTACCACAAAAAACAAGAAAAGGGAAAAAATTAATTATCCAGACGCACCAAATATTCCAAAACACGTTGAGGAATAGATTTTAGTATAATTTATTAGTACCTACAAGCACGAGTTCATAACTATAAAATTGCGTCTGTAAAATCAAGTGTACCAAGATGGGCCATGTCCTAAGGTATGGACTCTAACCTATAATTCTTAATTTCATAAAAATCTTCTTCGAAATTCTATTCACTTAGTATGTTGTTTGAGTATGTTATTTTTTAATGGGGAGAATAAAATTTCATTTTCTCTCATTCAAGTATTTAGTGAATTAAACATGATATTAAAAATTTGCATTAAATAGCAGTGCCATTTGGAAACATAGACACTCAAAATCATATCTTCCATCCTTATGCATGATCTGATATTTTAATTTATTAAAAAATTATACTTTTCCCTTCATCAAGTGAAGTTAATAAAGATTACCCCATGTTAGAATATATAATTAGATATATTTAATTAGATAGTAAAGAAATAACATAATTAGGTTGCACTACGATTCTTTTTCTTAAGAGTTACTTCAAATAAAACCCAAAATAATTAGAAATTTCCCCCCAAAAAAAGAACAAACCCAATTCCAAACCAACAGATCTTACTCACCACTTTAAAAGACAATAACTAGAATACCCTTTTAATAACTCAATTTCCTACTTACCTGAAAACAGCATCAAACGATTTTGCAGGTACCAACAAATCCTCCAAGTGGCCCGAAAATCTCCACGAGGCAAAAACTCTCAATTAAACCTCCAATATTATGACAACTGGAACACATAAAGGGCATTAGCGCTACCGCCTTTTAGTTGAAGTGCTTTGTTAAAAGGATAGCACGGAGAGCTTTGCTGTAAAATCCTCCTGGCTACCATTTAATTCCTGGTTTATTGGTAAAATGGAGGAGCTTGACAGTAACAAGGCTTTAGGTTGATTTTTTGCTGTTGCTTTGTGGATTTTTTTCGCTCTGCTGTCAATGAAGTGGATGGGGGGGTGATGAATTTTGTTTAAAACTAAGATTAGTGAAGTGAATTTCTATGGACTTATTGGGGAGAGTGTTAGTAATGAAGTGAGAGTTGTTTGCACAGAAAAGGGATATTTGTAATCAGAATTGAATGAGCTGAAACAAAATTAGATAGAAATTTTAAACATATGTTTCTTGTTGATGTTGTGAACCAATTAAAAATTGTTTGAAAATTGATGTTTCGAGTTTAGATTCATTAGTAAATGTTAACGTGTAACGATATGTTGTTAATTTTGCTCAAAGTAAATCCAGAATCGTATTGTATTAGAATGCAATAAAAATGGTTGCTAAATATAGAACAATTTAATTAAAAATCGAACAATACCATATTTCAAAAAATAAATTAACTTCAAAGAAGTTAAAAATGAATTTAATTAATAGAAGAAAAAGAAATACATCAGAAATATACAGGGTGTTTCAAAATTGCGTTGGCTTTTATTCGGAACCAACGCCTCCTAGAGCGCCTCCCAACGCAAGTAAGGTCTACCCCTAGTTAAGAGACCCTGAGACCCTGGAGAATCCATTGAGATGACTTACAGCGCCCCTAGTGGCGAAAATAAAAAGTTAAAAAAATTAATTTAAAAAATAAAGGAGATAGAAGGGTTTCCAACTTCTTAGTACTCGCGGGCCGCAATCGAAATTACAAGTCAAGTGGCGGGCCGCAAAGTAATCTGACTCCTTTTTAACGATGCTAATTTTTATGGATGAGAGTCTTCAATATGAAATTTTTCCAGTAAAAGAGGGACGAAGTTTGTTTACATATTTAGAATATATGCACTACACTTTATTTTCCAAAATTCCAGAGAATATATGAATTTTTTTACTCTTATACAACTCGTAGGAATATTGAATATATTTAATATTCTGAATATTACTTAAATGAAATGTAATAATCGATATATAGTACTGTAAGATTACTCCGAAAGCAAGGTGAAACTATTTGTTGACATATGGAAATTTGTTTCGAATACATTTCATATAGAAAATCAAGGTTGAACAATCATGGTCCTTATTTTTTTTTACCAATACCCAATAGCATTGATTTTACAATATTTATATTCAAAAGGTAATTTTCAAAAGATTTATAAAGTGGATGGTGCATGTAAGCACGCGTGAAAAGAACCTAATTAGTTTTTTATCGGGCAGGAATTTAAGGTTTTAGGATTCTTTGAGTCTTTTCAAAATTCCAACTGTCTAGATTTCATACTTCTTTCGGAAATTACAACTTAGAAGACGAAAAAAACTACTTTTTTTTATGAAAAGTGACTTTTCTTGCGTAATACTACATTTTATTTTTACATTTTTTTAAAAATCCTCCAGCGTCTCATAATGAATGCCACTCAGCTTTATAGAAACTTGAAAATTCAGAACAAAAAGGATCCAAAAGAAGACGTTTCCCATTTAATCAGGGAACGTTTTACATATCCTCCAAAAAACTCCCATCAGTTTGAATGTAACAGCGAACCACAGCCGCATTATGTCCTTTTTTACTGGTGGGAAATCTCCCCTCAAGTGAGATGATTCCTCAAGTTATTATTCTCGGCGTAGAATTCCCAGATAAGTGAAGTTGAGTTGTTAATAGTCTGCTTCCGCGAAGAATGTTGGAAGGAGGAGGGAAAAAATGAAAGGAATTTGATGGGAGAAAATGTATGTTAATGTTCGTTTTCTGTGTTACAGTTATCAGGAAATTATTTCCGTAACTGAATTTTTTCTGGGTGTCGTGTTATTTTCCGTTCCCGTTTTTTGGAGGACCTTTTGTGATGAATGTCTGGAGAGGTAATTCATGAAGAAATAGGTGATTACACAATGATCGCTTAGAGTGAAGCACTTTTGAGTGCTTTTGCGGAGGCTCTCATTTCTCTGATTTTCTTTGTCCGTTGGGTTCATTTTATGTAGTGTTCCGCAACTAGTGGTTAAAAAAATAGTTAACTACCAACTACTCACTAGTCTAAAAAAATTAAGTTGCAGCTAATAGTTAACTATTTTTCCTGGGACTAGTTGCAATTAGTAGTTAATTATTTCCCAAATTAGGTAACTACTAGTTAACTAGTCTATTTAATTCCATGACTTATTTTTTACACAAATTTTAATGAATCTTTCTTATCTATATTACTTCGTTTTTACGCAATCAGTTTATTTACAAAAAGAGTTAGGGAGCGTTTTCACCTTTAAATTTAGTTGCGGTACATCAATCCGGTGAAACTAACAAAAGAATCATACAGGCGATAATGGCATAAATGACATCATTTCACCTCTTTCGTCGTTTTAATGTTAGAATTAATGCCAGTGTAATGAATTTGTTGACATTATAATTTTTCGAATAGTTGAAAGTTTAAAAGTAGTTTTAATTATTACTTCTTAAAAAAGTAGGTTAACCCTCCGTCGGTCGCAACTGAACTTTTTCGCACACCTCATACATTTTCGTTCGCCTTTCCGTTATTTTGGGGGTTAGAAGTCTGAAATTTTTGCTAGTCTCCTATCTTTACCGGATGTATGGCGCCAATTGATTCATTTGATTCGCGCGCTTTGTTTAGTTTGGTTTTCATCATAATTTTACTATTTGACACATTGCGCTCGATCATGTAACTGGTCTTTAAGGTACGTAATATTATTTTTGTAATCTCTGATGCTTTTTTATTAATTTTATGAGTGGTTACGCATCAATATTATTAAATTTTCCTCAATACGTATGTAATTTTTATAATTATTTTTGGTTTATTGCGGTTGAACATACACCTACAAAATTGTACCCTATACACACTTAACTCGCCAAAAACAATGTTCCGCAATATGCAAATCTACGTTTACTATCTGTAAGTTGACAGTTTAAAGCTAAAATATTGTATTTTGGAGTTATTTTACAATAGCTACAGGGACAGTCAGTGGTCAATTTGTAATGTTCGGCACTAGTTAACTAAAATTAGTTGAAAAGTAGTTAACTACTAGTTGCAACTACTAGTTAACTAGTAGTTCAACTACTTTTGGGTTGGAGTAGTTGAACTAGTAGTTTAACTACTTTTTTCACCAACTACTAGTTCCAACTACTTTCAAAAAGTTCAACTACTTCAAAAAATATTGAAAGATCAAAGTTTTAAAAAATATGTTACATCTACTAACAATGCCATTTTTCGTGATACATTTTCATATTTAGCAACCTTGAAATATATTTCATCCCAGCAATTGACATATAAATGCAACCCTTTAAGTTGTGGTTTTCTTTTTATTTTATTTATCCTGTGCTCTGTTGAAGTAAATCATAGCATCAATGCATCATATCCATAGAAGGAGGAGGGTGGAGAGGAAAAATTTCCCAATTAACACGTGCAGTTTTTTTCTTAAAGCAATATCGGGTGGGTAGGACCGGAAGAAAAGGATAAATATGAACGGATAGATGCGAACATTTTGATTAAACTTTACAGCTTGGCGTAAATTTAAAGGGAAAGCATTAAGAGCGCCGAAATTAACGGTTTTAAAATAGTTTCATTTTGCTAAGTTCAGACGCACGTATTACGTATCAGATGACAAAGTGAAATCATCTCTAGAAATCAGGGAGTTCAGCATGGGCGCAGCCAGGGGGGGCAGGGAGGGGCAGCTGCCCCCCCTAAGTCCTGAGTAATATACTTTTCTTTTAGTTAAGGTAAAACCCAGTTTTTAGGGTCAATTTTACAAAATTTTTCTGAGGGAGGGCCCCCAGGCCCCCCTTTAGTATTAAAACATTTATTATTCACACTTTTTTATAACAAGTTTATTAAAATCGAAATTTTACTTAAAAATGTATGTCCGACAGTTCGAAACTCTTTTTTTAGGGTCAAATTTCCAAACATTTTCTGGGGGCGGGCAGTCAGTCACCCCTTTAGTATTTAAACCTTTATTATTCACATTTTTTTGTAATAAGTTCATTAAAATCAAAATTCTACCTAAAAATTTTCGTCCAAATTTGGGACATGTAGTAAACATCAGTGGCGGATCTACGGGGGGGGAGCTTTCGGGCTGAAGCCCCCCAAAACGTCTAATATTTTACTAAGTTTGTCAAAATGCAAAAAAATTGTATCCGAAATTTGGATGAGGCGTACCAAAACGAGTTGAAAAAGTGGGGTTTTTGACTTAAATTTCCAAAAATGTTCTGGAAGAGGGCCCCCAGATAGGATAATTCACTACCTTTTCCGTATTACCATTGACAAGAAGATTCAATTGAATTATGTAAATTCTTAGGGACTAAAAAAGAATGAATTATCACCACGAGACTGGTTCTAGTTTTAACAAGATATATTAAACAAGAAATAGATTACAGCAGCCTGGCTAGTTCTTCTTTAAACAATAGGACATGAATAAATACGAATTATAGGTTTATCTTTAAGTAAACGAATAGCGTTCTTTTTAAATAGCAAAATAATAAATAAATTATAGAAGAATAAAGAATTATGTTATGTTTATATTTAGAATCATTGGAGAATCAATTGAAGTTAGAGTGTCTTCAGTTCAGTACTTCAGAATATAATAAAAATGAATTAAATCTTAATAATTAAATGTCACAGATTCTCCATCTTCCCCCGCGTTGGACTTGTGCAAGTTACTTCTTTGGCAAAGTGTACAGTATACAGACTGGAGGAGTGCACTAGTTAGAAAGTTCCTTGGAGACAGAGGCTTCATATTGTCGGGATCGGAGGATAGATGTGTCAGGGGCCTGCTACTCAAACAAGCCTCTATCTTAATTGGGAGAGTTGTACGCTCGTCGAAATCGATAGATAAATTGTTGGATGACTTCGCAGATGCATTGAACACATACTGCTGCTTGGTGGTGGTGCTTTGTTCTCGAATAACACTTTGAAAAGGCATGGAATAAGATTTAGAGTTCGCAAAGACTGCATCGGGAACTAACCCCATATGTTTCAAGGAAAGGTTTTCGTGCAATGAATCCTTGTATTGTTCAGCTTGTGTATTAACCATCTTATATAATTCTTCATAGGCTTTCACAAGTTCCTTACTTTTATAAAGATCTTGATCGTCGTTTGAAGGAGAATTTAACTCCCAGAATTTTGGATGAGTTAAATTCAGATTCACATTGCCATAATGACTTAGAATAGTGTTTGATTTCGATTTATTTGAATCTTGGTTTTCATTCGTTTCTAACTTAGAATATGCATCTGGATAAGAATCCTCGTTTTCTAAACGAAGAACCTTCTGATTACTGAATGGCTTATTTGCTCCATTATGCAGCAAAGTGTGATGTTTTCTAGAGCACAATTTACAATAAGAATTTATTTTACATTTAGAAATATCATGGTTATCCCTCAGACAGTTCATACAAAGTTCATGCTGCTTAACAAATTCCAGTTTAACATGAGAACTCAATGCTGCGAATTTAGTGCACTTAAAAAGAGCATGTTTAGATTTACAGAAGGGGCATTTTATTCCTTTTGGGTGAGCTTGCTTGTTTATGGATGTAGTACTAAAAATAAGGGCATGAGTTTTGGATCTTTCGTTGCTAGGAGTTGATTCTTTAGAAGATTGCATACTTCTCGCATGTATCTCAAGAAAATGGATGAAATTTTCGTACGAGGGAAATTCATCATTCTCAAGTGTTAGCTCCCACTGTCTTCTAATGTCTTCATCCAGCCGTTTTAGGAGGAAATGTACAATGATTATTTCTGAAAGTTGGTCAAGTTGTACACCTAAGGTTTTTAAGTTTCTAATTGACTCATTACAGCAATCTACCATTTCATATAGGTATTTGGATGTCATTTTACCCGATTTTAAGTTAAACAGTTTTGAGCAGAAAGCATAGGCGAGTTCTCGCTTATTATGATAACGTTTGGATAGAGTTTCCCAAGCTTGATCATAGTTAGCATCTACGATTGGAAACCCTTTTATCAGTCTATGAGCATTACCTGACACAGAAGCATTCAAATACTGCAACTTTTGAATATTTGTTAGATTCTTGTTTTCGTGGATAGACGAAGCGAAAACCTCCTTAAAGCTTATCCAATTTTGAATATCACCGTCAAATATTGGCAGATTAAACTTAGGAAGTTTTATGTTAATCTCTGATGTCGATTCGTCTGGAACATCGAGACTGATATCTGGCTTTTTAAAGTTTGAGATTTGTCCTTGAGTCTGACCCAATAATTTATGAATTTTATTTTTAGCATCAGAATATTGTTGGTATTGAATCGATACCTCGTTAGGCTTTACCGATTGAATAATCTCCACCATCAACTCGTCTAATGAATTTTCAGATTTACTTAATTCAGACTCTTGTTTTTCATACATAAAAACATTGGAGTCAGTAGAATCATTCAATCCAGTTAATAAAGATTCAAACCTTTTGACTTCTTTTAGTTGTAAATTAAATTTAGCTTCAGCTAATTCAAGTTTCTTAGAAGCCATTATGCACTATAACACAACAGAAAGGTTAAGAATTTCAATCAGAACAGTCTTTTAATAATCTTCTACTAGCCAGGCTCCGGCTCGACGGACCATAAAAAAGAATGAATTATCACCACGAGACTGGTTCTAGTTTTAACAAGATATATTAAACAAGAAATAGATTACAGCAGCCTGGCTAGTTCTTCTTTAAACAATAGGACATGAATAAATACGAATTATAGGTTTATCTTTAAGTAAACGAATAGCGTTCTTTTTAAATAGCAAAATAATAAATAAATTATAGAAGAATAAAGAATTATGTTATGTTTATATTTAGAATCATTGGAGAATCAATTGAAGTTAGAGTGTCTTCAGTTCAGTACTTCAGAATATAATAAAAATGAATTAAATCTTAATAATTAAATGTCACAGATTCTCCAGGGACCATTCATTAATTACGTAAGGATGATTTTGGCAATTTTTGATCCCCCCTCCCCCCATGTAAGGGTACGTAAGATTTTTCAAACCCCTCCCCCCCTATTCTTACGTAAGATTCCATTATGTTTTTCAAAATAATAAAATGTTAGAAAACTCTCCGTTTGACGTAAATCAAATATTTTTATTTGATTTACGTCAAACGGAGAGTTTTCTAACATTTTATTAACAGATAAGTAATATTCTTGCTGTCAACTACGTATTACTATTATATTATTATCTCTTGATTAGAATAATTGGAATTTGTTTATATTAACTAGGAAAATCTTACGTAAGAATTGGTTTGACCCCCCCCACCCCCCAAGTAAGGGTATGTAGAGATTTTTCCAACCCCCCCTCCCCCTCGGGACCCTTACGTAATTAATGAATGGCCCCTTAGCCCCCCAAAACCAAATCCTGGATCCGCCACTGAACAACATGTACTAAAAACAGTTTAAAACTCTGCATACTGTTATTAGGGTCAAATTTCCACAAATTTTCTGGGGGACAAACCCCATACCCCCCTTTAAAACATGAATCTTTATTACTAAAACCCTTTCTTTTATGAATTCCTCTTGGACGCAAATTCTACCTAAAAAAGTGTTGAAAAACTACATTGAACCTGTTAATATGGATGAAAGAGACCTCATTGTTTGTACACTACCCACAAAACTTTTACATTAATTTCATTAAAGGTCAAAACCCCTCTCGAAACAATACTGGGGCTACGGCCCTCTCTCTTGGGGCTTTAAAATTGTTCTCCATAAACATAAAAAAGTTGAATCTGTTTAGGATTCTAGATGTTTTTCCTGCATTAAAAATGAGTAAGGCAATACTTAAAAATAACGGCCCAATTTTGTGCTTAAAATATTGTTGTTCAGGCTAAGGGGCCCCCTTCTTATATACGACACTGTCATGGGCGTAGCCAGGGTTCCAATTAGGGGGGCAAGCAGGGTCGACTTTTTTATATGTGTGGAAAACAATTTTAAAGCCCTGTGAGAGAGGGCCGTAGTCACAGTATATTGTTTCGAGATGGTTTTTTGACCTTTAATGAAATTGAAAATAATGTAAAAGTTTTGAGGGGTGGCGTGGTTTCTTTATCTCTTGCCTCTTTGCTTTATCTCGTGGTCTCTTTTACAATGAGGTCTCTTCATCCATACTAATTGGTTTAATGTAGTTTTTCACCAGTTTTCTAGGTAGAAATTGCGTCCATGAAAAATTTATATAAAAAGGTTTCTGGTAATAAAGGTTCAAGTTTCCAGGGGGTCCTGGGGGTTCTCCCCCAGAAAAATTTTGGAAATTTGACCCAAAGAACAGGTGTTTTTTAGTGCACGTAAACCCAAATTTGGACCAACATTTTAGAGTAGAATTTCGATTTTAATGAACTTATTATAAAAAAATGTGAATAATAAAGGTTTTAATACTAAAGAGCGGCCTGGGGGCCCTCCCCCAGAACAATTTTGAACATTTGATCCTAAAAAACTGTATTTTAACTTAACTAAAAGTAAATTATTCAGGACTTGAGGGGGGCAGCTGCCCCTCCCTGCCACCCCCATGGACACTGTACTGACTAATATAAATACAACTTAGAAAACTTTAAGACACCCAACCTATCAAAAATTGGCGAATCCATTTTTGGCAAATTTAGCCATGACATTTTTGCAATAGGTAAGAAAAAGTAATCGAAAATTTGGGGAAAAATATCTTATGAAATTAAATAGACTAGTTAACTAGTAGTTAACTACTTTGGGAAATAATCAACTACTAGTTACAACTACTTCCAAGAAAAAGTAGTTAACTAGTAGTTACAACTACTTTTTCCCAGACTAGTTGGTAGTTGGTAGTTAACTACTTTTTGACCAGTAGTTGCCGAACACTATCAATTTGCTTAGCCTAGTACTACCTGTTAAAGTTTTGTTTGTGAATGGTTATTATCTGGACATGAGTTCAATAACAGTAATTCAGAATTAATATCCCTCAGGTTTCACATCATTAAGTACATTTTTTGACTAAGATATTGAATTATTTATCACGCTGAAGTAAGCTTAATTTTATGCTATTTTTAATTTTTGTTCTTAATTATTTACAACAAATATAAAATTTTTTATGTGTGAATAATACTATGAACATCCTTTATTGTTTTTAAGACCTTAACATTGAAATTAAAAGGTATAAATTTGCGATTTTTTCGATTGTGCGTTTTGGCACATTGCGACCTAACACGTCAGTTTAATATTGCGACCGACGGAGGGTTTTAACTGATGGTTGAACTAGTATAAACCAAAAGTAATTAAACTACTAGCTGATTGGTAATTAACTATTAGTTGCAACTAGTTCTAGTTAACTAGTGCTAAACACTAATTTAATATACGTATGAGGAAAATAAGAGTCATAGAATGTTCACTATGGAAGTACTATACGCTATTTGAAAATAAGCAATTCCAGCATTCATTTTTTATTCGATAGAGGTACCCTAGAGCGGATTATACGCACAAAATTTTTTTAATTACGATGATTATTTATTTTTTATGTAATTTCAAAGTATGACTTTAAAAAAGGGCGTTAAAACGAATTTTGAAAATAAGGAAAAGTGCGTACATCTAAAACACACTCTTCTAACGTCAGTTGGATGTAATATAATATATGTGGTTCAGTTCGGAATCATCCATGAGAATCACAGCTTTAATAAATCAATGGAGATAATTATGATGATCAATTTTGAAAGTAAATTAGATTTGATTGCAATTAGTGGATTTTATGCTAGATATCCGTATAGATCCGTAATTAAAACTAATTTTTCTCACAGAAACGTAACTGTTTTGCTTTAAAGAGCATGGGAACACTCTTTTGTATTTTTTACATCAAAATGTTACCCATAGTGCAAGAAATATTTACGGAAAAGCTTCGCGTACGTAATAAACATGTCAATTTTTTCTTATGAAAATTTATAAAATGTTACTCAATCGTTCAAGTATGGATAATAAAAATGAGAAAACTGTCCACAATCATACAAATGTTCATAATTATTGAGTAGAAACCTATTTCAATCATTTTATTTGAATTAATTGTAAAATATGTCCCTTTTGGATATCCCCCTAAAAACTTCACCCCAAACGCCAATGTTCCCAAATGGGAACATCCTCAAAATCATACTTAGGATTTTTTTCCGCCAAAAAATGACTAGAATGGTTTTAGTAATGATGAAACAAGCCATTTAAGCCAAACGTCAGAATCTTTAAATCGAAATTTGAATTGCGGCGTTTAACCCTTTTAAACCGGCTGGGACATATGCTGTCCCACGTTGGAAAAATTTTGAAATTACGACTGAGGCAATATAATGTCCCAGTTTCTCAAAAACTTCAAGGAACAGAATAAAATGCTCCTTTGTGGCTTCAAACATATCATGATCTAGTGGATATTAGGGTGTATCGAAAAAAACTTTTTTTTTATTTTGATTTTGCTCAAACAAGTGCAAAAATTGTACTTTTCTGATTCCCTTGCCGTATTGAAAGGGTTAAAAGGAGATTATCGCTAAGTTTCGGCAAGCCAAAATATGATAAATATAAAGTTTGAAACATAATCATAAGTGTAACAAAAATGGCGGAGGTATCTTTCGATAGTTTTTTTAAAAAAGCGATTTTAATATTGAGCGGTTTATCCGAGTCGAATTATAAGAACCAATAAAATTAGCCGATGCCGTATGATGAAAAATATTAAATTTTTTATTATTAATATTCAAATTTCGACTCCGACCCCATCTGTTTAAAGTATCTGTAATATACTGTAACTTGTATCGACTTGTACAACGACTTCGTAGCACGAAATCTTATTAAATTGAGGTTAACAGATAGGATATAACAGAAAAATGAATGAGACATTAATTATAATTTATTATGCACCAACTTTTTATTGGTGACCAAGTCATACTGAAACATTTTTTAAGAAGTTTTCACCCAAAATATTTAGATTTTAATTTAAAATTTAATTATACAAATAATACAAATACAAATTAAGTCGACCAACTACAGGCGTAAGCCCAGCAAGGTTGGTCCAGTCTTTTTAACCCACACTACCGTAATCCCAGTATCTGTCAATTTTCCTCTTGAACTCGTTTACCCCACTTGAATTTACAGTTGTTTCAGGCATCGCATTCCATCTATCCATCAGTTCTAAAAGTAATTTTGCAATTTTGACGCTCATAGACATATTTTTATGATTTTGGATGACATAAATCTCAAGCTTCTGTACATTAAGTACTGAATCTAGAACATAAGTGTTGTTTGGATTGTGATAGATTTTTCCATATTTAGTTATTGTTTATAATCTCAAAATATTATAAAAAGTTTAAAATTGCTTAGACTTCATTGGGAATACTGTTCTAATAGAGTTGTTGCTTTTAATTTTTGCTATATTGTAATATACAATTGTAAAAATAA
The DNA here is from genome assembly GCA_024610705.1 of Tetragnatha versicolor. Taxonomy (NCBI): domain Eukaryota; kingdom Metazoa; phylum Arthropoda; class Arachnida; order Araneae; family Tetragnathidae; genus Tetragnatha; species Tetragnatha versicolor. The sequence continues at coordinate 11,573,557 of JANDEH010000013.1, forward strand.
TCGCCAATAAAATCCGATTGGCGATACTTTCGCCCGAAAAAGAGCCAAAACAAATTTTTCTTTTTCTTACAGCAAACATCTAACTATTGTTCTTTTTATAAAAGAACAACTAAAAATACTCTAAATATAAATAATCAAACACGCATAGGAATAATTAGAACAAACTGACAAAACAAAATAGACACTAATCCATAACAATTTTTTCCTTCCTCTTCCCCTGAGACTTTCTAAACGAGCAAATATCCCCAAAAGTCGGCGAAATATTTTTATTTTTATAGATTCCTCCCCTCTTCTTGTGTCAGGGTGTTTTGGAACGGCAATAAATCACTCAGTTGTCAAGGCTGTTATCGAAGTAGTTCATTGCTTGTGGCTACCCAACTTACCAACCAATACTTTAACCGATTTGTATTGATATCTGCAATAATTGCGTACTACTAGATTATTTGGGAAAGTTGCGGGTTGTAGGTAAATGTGTATTACATAGATGACAATACTTTTGAACACTATAGTAAGGTATTTATAGTATACCGTATAATCTTTTTTTATATTTGATCCCATTTCTGGTTTGAAAAGGTGTTATTCTCGTAGGTGAACAACTTATTCGGGTTTCCATATGCAGAATTTGAATTGATCACGAATTTGTCAGTATTTTTATGTTAAACCTGATTGTTTTGATTGTGGTACTTTTTGAATTGGCCGGCGCAAGTGTTAAGTGATCATATATATCGTCAAAAAGAAGTTAAAATGAAAATAATAATCCGAATGTATCAAATATCAGATTTTTTGAATTTAATTTTTTAAAACTTTTAATGTACAAGTAGTAAAACTAAAGTGACTAGAATAAGATAATGTGTTTACCGGATTAAAAACGTGTGCCCCCAAAAAGGGGCGAAAAATCCATGTGGCGAACGATCGCTGTCTTTCACTCTCTATGAATAAATACTATTATCTCTGATTCGTGAGATCCGTGCTGTGGGTAGCCACAAGGATCGTTCACGTTGTTGATGTTTACGTTTACAAATACAAACGTGATCAGAAAGCTAAAAGTGAGCGATCGTTCGCCACCTGTATTTTTCGCCCTTTTTGGGGCACACTTTTTTATAATGGTGTCTATGGGCGGTAAACACACTATCTTATTCTAGTCACTACAGTAAAACTTCACCCATAAAGTATGATTAGCAAGTTGTGAGCAAGGATAATCAAAACATACGGTTATTAAAACCATAATCAGGTTTAACATAAACATTGATGGCTCGATCTTCTGTGCACAATTTGAATTAGTACATATCATAAATATATTTAAATATATTTTGCTTTTTAAAAAAATGCATTACTTTGTTCATCCTCTTGATATTTTTTGCCAATTATTACACATAACGCATGCATTTTTTTGAAAACATTACTTTTTTTTAACAGAACGATATTTATTTTTTCTATTCCTGTACCATTAAATTTAATAAAAACCCCAAAATCATTTAAAACAACCTTTTTCGAATGTTTAAATTACCTATTAGTATTGGTTTTAAAGTTGCTAAAATTTCTGTGGTGTGTAAAATGACATTTCAAATCCTAAGGAATTTTGTTTCTAAGTCCTCAAATATTCTAAAATTTTTGTAATAAAACCATTAGTACATTATTAAACTATGGATAACAACCATAAAATAACAAATCAAGCATTTATTTTATTTAAAAATCACTAAAATCAATTCAGAATTTTTTTTTCTAAATATAGCTTATACGATTTTGAAACTTAAATTCAGTGAAAGTAATAAAATAATATGATTCCATGTGGTAAGCATAACACTTATACTTATATCCGAAATTATTTTAAAGTGCCCACTGTCCATAGATCACGTGTTTTAATGTTTGATAGTTGACTTCCTCAAAAAATTCCCTCTCTTCGCGGTCAGCTATGTCTCAAACAAAATCAACTATCAGCTAAAAAGTTCCGGTTCATTCTCTATTTACAAAATACTTTCATAAGCATTAATAATATCACAATTTTGGCGTTCCTTAAATCACCAACTCTAGATCCCAAGGTTAACCTACCTTACCCAATTCCCCGAACTTCATTCCCAAAAAACCTCTCCCGGAAATCGATCCCTGACCAGTTTCCTAACATCCCTTAATCACCACCTCAACTTCTCCCATCCTATTGTGCGACCCTATTTAACAAAAGACAATGGGGTAAAGACCTCCACCGAACTCCCTCTTACTCCCTAATACACTGCCCAACAAAAGAGGAACAAAAAAATAAACCAGTTCATCTGTCACAAGCAAGGCACAATCACTCCTAACAGAAAACCAGCTCGCACAGAGGAAACGCAAGCGAACTCACCAGTAAATAAATAAATAACCAGATATAAATGACTTTCTTTCTTCTGCCACATGTATACGAATAGATAGAAATTTCAGAGTCTACACCTAACATGTAGGATTCTTTTTTGTTTGGAAGTGGATTCTAAAAGATGGCTAGCTAGGATGAGGGGTTATTTTGGACGGTTCGAGTCCCTGGTGGTCAGTTTTCAGATTTTTTTTCGGCTGAGTGATATTTTTTGGGGGCGGTTGGGCAGAAAAATCTCGGGTATCTACTGTAAGTGAATTATTTTGGTTTGTATTCTTGAAAGGAGGATATCTTGTTCTTGGGAGTTGGAAAGATGTGTTTAGATACCATTAAGAGAAATAAATATATTTTTTCTTGATTTGATTTGTAGGTTTTAAAAAGGTTACGGGCAAAAGAGTGATTTATTTGTCAGAGTTTTTTATTTAACTTTAATGGAGTGGAAACCAATAGTATTAATTTCTTATGAATACAAGTATCATCTACGTATTTTCGTGAAAAAATAAAATTAATAATTAAGATTTTAATGAAGTGTTTTGTTAACTCTTGCTCCCTCATCACACTCGTTTTTCAAAACTTGAATGTTTTTTTTTTCAATTTTACCACAGTAATTTTGTTTTGAGTTTTTGGTTTAATAGAGACAAATTTTAATCAAAAAATCACAGAAACATGCACATTTTTAACTTGATCTTTCGAGGCCTGAAAAAGTGCCATTATTATTTCACACAAGTTTATTTCATGAAACTTTTTTCTGCGCGTTTTTAGAAATAGTATTGTCAATAATTTCCTTTCTAAAGTTTTTTCTATCCCAATAAGATTTATAATTACTTTTTTACTATTTTTATTTACCAGCTAGGAGTGTTGTAAGCCTATGTTGTTTATAGCAATGAATGCAGGGTCACTTATGTTGGAGTACACCTGACTCCCATGGCCCTAAAGGAGAAGTTGAAACTCCCTATATACTTGTATGTATTCTCACAAAGATTCTAGTCAATAAGATGATAATAAAAGTATCTAATCTAAACTACTTGTCCATGAGATTACTTAATCGTAGTTTTCATTTCCCTTGTTAATACGAAACACGATGGATCAATCCATTCATTCCCTAGACATTCACTAGAGTGTCTCTGATGATGAATGAGGTGACGGTTACAGTTTATTTTTGCCCAAACCATAAACATAAATCATTCGGGACTATTCTGGGATTTTTTTCTTATGCTTGTGTGACAAAGGTGTTGCAATCTGATGACATTTTTGTGTGTAAGAATATTTGTAATCTTGTGTAGTTCTTTGTGTTTGGGCTTCGTTTTTTTCCTAAATACTAAATTATAAAAATAGGAAGTAAAATAGTAGTTTGTTTGAAAAAGTCAAGGTTCTTAAAGCAACAAACTATGTAGTATTTTAAAAAATGCTTGTATTTCTTTGTGTAAACTTATGTTATACAAGCTGCGATTGTGATTTTGAAGTAGCATTTAAAGGTAAAAAATAATGTTTTAATAAAATAAAAATCTGTATTTACATTGATAGAAATACACCGTTTATGATGAGCTAATTTGGTGAAAAAATTAATTGAGTTGAAGAATTAAATTGGATTAAAATTATATTGAACTGAAGATAAAAGGTTATTTTGCATTGGAATTAAAAAATTCAACAGCTCTGGTGTAATTTGTAACTGCTAATATTTATAGCAAAAAACCATCCATTTATTTTGCTTTTGAACCAGACATTTTGACAGTTTTGACATTTCCCATTTATTTTTATTTTAACTAGAAAAAATTCAGAGATTAACCGAAATTAAAGGCTTTTAGGATGCATGAAAAAAACCTTTTTAATTCCATAATTAGATGCTTTACTGATTTTACTTTTAACATTATTTTGTACGTGCATTTAAGTTATTGGCTGGAAAATTAATACTGTACCATTAAACTGTGCGACAATATTTATACCTTTATAAAGCTAAGTAACGCTAAATGGTATTTAAAAACTCATTAAGAAAGAAATAATGGTACTTAACCTGGGGAAAATAGTTTTTTTCATTGTTAATTCTCTCTTAGCGTGTGTATAATTTAACAAAGAAACATTTCATCTTGTTTTTAGTAGAGACTTTAAATAACACCATTTAGGATTGAGATGTTTACTATGAATGTTCGTGTTTCGTTAGTTTTGAAGCATTTTAAAGTGTTATTTCGTATTTACTTTTCAAAGTGCAATAAGCTTGTATAAAATTTGGTAACTTATTCCTCCAGGAAAGTGTTTTCTTTTAATATTTTGAAAACTGATATCTAAATATTCGTCAGCAAAATGTTAAAAATTAAGAAATGTGATACTTTGATGTTTTTTCTTTTCATGGAGAAAAGGGTAACGACTTTAACTTATTAACTTTAAAACTCATTTAAAACCGACATAACTCCTTTTAGAAAAAAAACATACCAGTGCATTAAAATCAATAATAAAAAAATTATAACATTTTGGCCTTGAGAACTTTCAGTGAAATAATTTCCTTCTACAACATTTTGCAATAGTACTTATTGAATGAGAAATTTAATTTTCAGTACCCTTCCTCAAAACTATATAAAAAGTAGTAATAAATTTGTATTTAAAGAAAAAGTTTCGAAAAATTAGTTAATTCTTTATTATAAAATAAAAATAAACAAACCATTTTAATCATAGAACATTGTGTCTTATTAAATGACGTCAGATTTGATTAAGCATTACATTAAAGTAAAAATATACAATCTCTTTGAATTCTTAACCACTTTTTGAAACCAATGTTTCGGAGTGAAAGACGTAACAAGCTGTTATCATGCACTTGTTAAAAGTCAACCTTCGATATTAAATTTGAAAAATGTAAATCAGCGTCACAATTAAAAATTCTGCGAGTATATTATTATTTTGGGTATATCTATCGAATAAACTAAATAGAAAAATAACCTCACTAAAACAACCAATCTGACATTTGTTAAATGAAACCCACCTTTGCCATGCACAATTCTATACCTACAATGCATCTTTTTTTATATAAATTATAAATCCCGAACAAAATATTTCAGGTAAAGGAGTCTCAAACCAAATTTTTGTTAATACACAATTACTTACTGCCTATTGTTTTCAAAAGTGTTATTTCCTTCTATTGAACACGCCCCCGAAGAAAAAATTTTATTTCTAACAACCAGAAACGTATGAAATATTACCCATATCAACGATTCTTTCAAATAGCCTACTCTTATTTATTTTACTTCAGTGACTTCAAATGTTCAAGTCGTTTCTTTCACGAAGAAAACAGGCTACAAATACTAAGTGACCAAATGACCAGTTCCGCACTTTATGACCTGTATAAAACCCAGAACATCCAACCTAAAACAAGTAAATACAATGCTGTCAACTTTTAAATTTCTTTCCTTAAGCTTTCGCTTTATGAAGATAAGTAACCAGGAAAATTCTAGAAGTTCAAACTCATGACATTTTTCGAATACTACTGGTTATTCTTTTCTGCGTGATCTTGCAGCATTTTTCTTAGCGATGTTTGATCTGAACATATTGTTTATTATTATTGGTGAAGCTTAAACATACTGCTACCTATTAAAAAATGTAAATAATCTTCCAGGAACTTATTTCTTCTTGCTTAAACGTATTTCTAAGAATCTTACTTTTTGAACTTTTAAAAATTTCAAGAACTACCGAGCATTAAATTAAAACAGGTTGCATAAATATGTTAAAACATAATCGTTAAATAGATAGAGTTTCAACAAATATTTATGTTTAGATCCCAGATTAAAAAAAGTAGATACCCGCTATAATTACGTTAACTATTTATTAAACCTGGAAAAAATACGACACTGAAATTTTAAAGCTTCTCAAAATAAGAACATATTTACTTATTATTTTAATGTTGAAAGAAGATCATATACATAGTGAAGATTTTAATCTTCACACATAAAGCAGATTTTTTATGTTATTTGTGTATTTTTGAAATCATAAAGAGTTGCATCTTGTAGTAAAAACTATTCAAAACTATAGATTTGATTTAATTGTATATTCGATAGTTGATTCATATAATTTTGTCTTATGATGAAATTTATTTAATTTATAAAGTTATAATATTATCTGTTCATCATGTTATCAAAATTTATAAATTAAAAAAGTTACTTAGCGGGTTTTTTTTACATATTTCATATGGAGATTAAAATAATTTATACACCTTTTCTTAAAAATTCCTATCATAGTTTAAAAATAACAGTAATAGGGCATTCTAAAAAATATCTAACACTTATAATGTATGGAGATACCTAAAAGAACTTTGATGGTTATGAGCACGATAATGAGTTTCACGGACCCTCCGAAATTTTTTATGATTTTGGCTTGTCTAATCTTAAATTGGAAATCCTACTAGGTTCAAAATCTTTAATACCCTAATGTTCCGTAAATTTCTACAAGTACCAAATTTATGGGTATTTAAACCCTGAAAAAGTAAGAGAGATAAGTTTTATGGAGGAATAGTCCTCTTACATCATAAAATATCTATAAAAAATACAAAGATTTAATGATGTATTAAAATATCACTTTTGAGTAAAATACATGGCTTGTTTATGCACTTTTCGTGTGGTATAAAATACATACATACATAGAATTTTGCTATCTAAATAACTCTTTTGCATTAACGTTTGCATTGAAAATTATATCAAATATGTAAGGCCAGATACCTAGGGATTACGTATTTCTGAGTATTTTCTTATTCTTTTTTCGCGAAACCAAAATATATAATGCACTTTTATGTTTGTTTTGGGAACTTTATTTTTTAGCAGACGAAGTACCTAATCATGTTGGCAAACTCTGAATCATGTTAGAAACATTTCTTGTTTAGATTCAGTTATATTTTGGCTTTGAAGTTGTTTTTGTGCGTTATATCCGGTGAGGTTTAAAATTGACACTGGAGTATTTGTCCCCACATAAAGTGTTAGTGCAAAGTAAAATACTCAATTTAAAGAATATCATACGTGTTTGATATCCTTTAGTCCCTTGTTTCCTTTTAGTCCCTTTTTCTAAGCATTGTGTTTCGTTTGGCAAAATATTTTATAATATACCGTTAAAATGGCTTTGAAACATTGCCACAAAACTAGTGAACCTTATAACTAGTGAACTGTTTACATACACTGAGCTATAAAACAAACATAATAAGGAAGTTGCATGTGTCAGATTTTAAAAAACAAACAAGTGTTCCGTATGGTTTTTTGTATGGTAAAATGAAATATCTAGTCAGTTTTTCAAAAAAATGTACAGGTAATTAAATATTTTAATTTAAAAGTCGAGAAAAAAACACGTGACTGAAAACGTTTATTGTTTAAACTATAAGATGACGTCAACAATAATACCATCAACTCCATTGCTTTACAACAATGTTTAGTATAAGATGACGTCACATCCAAACTCTTGGCGTTTTCGCGGGCTTTTAAAAAGGGGATTTTTGTTAATTTTTTTGGCAATCAAAAAATTTCTCGATCGGCCTCAAATTTTGGGTAGTTGCTTATTTTTACAAGAGGAATCGATTAAAAAAATAAAAAAAAATCATGCAACTTCCTCATTGTTACATAGCTCAGTGTTTACATACAGGGTGTTTCAAAATTGCGTTGCACGGCTTTTATTCGGAACCAGCGCCTCCTAGGGTCATGGAAGTAAGGTCTACCCCTAGGTAAGTGACCCTGGAGAATCCATTGAGAAGACTTACAGCGCCCCCTAGCGGCGAAATTAATAAGTTAAAAAAATTATTTAAAAACTAAAGGAGATAGAGCAAAAACCTCAGTGAGAGTATTGTTGCCAACGTCAAGAAGAACTCATTGAAAAATATTTGATCAAAATATCTTGAATATTCGCGGAGATATTAGCATGTGAATATATAGCACTTTTTCGGGGGTCAAAAAGTAAAAAGTTCGCATATTTGCAAATTTTTTTGATTTTTTGATTAAATTTTGTGTTCTTTCAACTAAAAAAACACAAAACTACACAATAACACTGAAAAATTTCCAAATATGCGAACTTTTTACTTTTTGACCCCCGAAAAAGTGCTTTTTTCACATGCTAATATCTCCGCGAATATTCAAAATATTTTGATCAAATTTTTTTCAATGAGTTTTTCTTGACGTTGGCAACAATACTTCTACTGAGAGTTTTGCTCTATCTCCTTTAGTTTTTAAATTAATTTTTTTAACTTTTTAATTTCGCCGCTAGGGGCGCTGTAAGTCATCTCAATAGATTCTCCAGGGTCACTTACCTAGGGGTAGACCTTACTTCCATGACCCTAGGAGGCGCTGGTTTAGAATAAAAGCCGTGCAACGCAATTTTGAAACACCCTGTATACCACATGACTTGTGAACTGTGTGAGTAGTGAATGAATTTATTTATTGTTGTAACCACAGAGTATAGAGCTTAACAGAGTGTTCATCTCCATAGACGCTAATGGCAACTTTTTTAACAGGGCTTTTCCCATAGACAAACCTCGAGCCAAACGATCCGCCTCCTTTAATACCATATCATTCCTGCTAATTCTGTCATTCGCCCACTGAAGCTGTCACTGAAATCCAAATCGCCAATAATCAGAGTAAAAATCAAATGACATACATTTCGCGTTCTCTGATTGGCTGCTAGTGAACTGAATTATAATCTGCGAGCTGAATTAAATTAATTACCTAAAGAGGAAAACGGCCGTTTGGCATCTCTGTTAAGCTCTATACTCTGTGGTTGTAACTTGTTCAATTTAACTATTTTATATATTTATCTTTGTTTCTTTTGGCAATAATGGGTTTTACGTTTGAAAGGTCCCAGAAGAATAGAACCATAGAGTAATGAGGTGTAAACCAGTGTTGCCAACTCTGAAAAACTTATCCCCCTAAAGCTCCAATCAAAAACCCCTAAAATCCCCACAATTCCTAGGGATTCCCCCTAAAAACCCCCGTACTTTATATAACACGGTTAATGGTTTGGTGACCCAATTTAGCCTTGACTCTGCACTCTTAGTAACAAGCAATCGCACTAGATTTCGCTAAGGCGGTATGTATAAAAATTAATATGATTCTCTAGATTAGATTATCGCAGGGCCTATACTATTACACCTTTATTTTGCTTAATTTGAAATAAAAAAATAAATATTTGGAGTTATAAAAATCCCTAAAAATATAACACCCCTAAAAAAATCCCATTCCACATCCCCCCCTAAATTTGGGGGGGGGGGAAACCCCTAAGTTGGCAACACTGGTGTAAACTCGCAACTCTCAAGCGTCAACTCCAACCGTGGACCGGTTTCGTCCTTGTTAGGACTCAACAGCACGGTATAGGATAGTAACACAAGAGAAAGGCAAGTACTAGTCTAGCCGACTATAACTGAAAAAGTGGTGACCATTGATTAGTCCTCCACTCATCTGCTGGAATGACAATGGCATTCCTAGGACAGATTTAATTCCAGAAAGGCAAGGTAAATTAAAGGAGAATTTCACCATTTATTGCTGGTTAAGCGGACAATAGGTGTAAACTCACAACTCTCAAGCGTCACCTCCAACCGTGGACCGGTTTCGTCCTTGTTAAGCAGTTGGCAGTTTCAGTTAAGCAGTTGGCAGTTTAAGCCTTGTTGGCAGTTTTCCTCTCTGGGGACGCAGCCGCTAATCAGAAGAAGGCGAAATGGCGAAAGGGATTCCTGATTGGATATTGAACTTCTATCAGGCGATATTTTAATTTCATAGGCGCGGCATTGCTCTTTTCCCTCCACTGCCGGTTTGAGTGACGAAAGAGAGTGGGAGAGTGGCAGTGACGTAGCAGGAGTGAAGTCGAGCTATTATAGGCTGTCTATGAGCTAGGAGGCGTTGCAAACTTTGCAACGCCCATCTATGGAAAAATCAATGTTTTAAAAAGTTGCCATTAGCGTTTATGGAGATGGACCCTCTGTTATTAGAACATTCCAGTGTGTAGAATATTCATGCTTATACTAGTATTGTGTCTACTTATCTTTCTTATCTTTACTTTTAGTAGATACTTTTTATATTTTAATCTTGTTAATTTACGTGACAGTATACTAAAAGTTTAAAACGACAATGGAATAAAGTATGCAACACAAAATTTCTAAATTAACACTTGTAGATATCAAAGGCATTTGCGTATTGGAAAATTAAATGTCATTACTTTTGGTTGCATTTGGTTGCAATTTGGTATACATTTCGGCAGTTTTCATTTTGTATTTGAGCCTCGACATTGAATGGCGCTTTAAATTTTATGCTCAAAAATATTTATACCTAAATATATCGATTCAGACCAGCAATTGTTCTGATGTCTTTGTTTATACACAATATACAAAATTACTTTAATTTAAAAAATGTAATTAAAATTCTTCACGTTTTTATGTGTAACTGGAAGATGAACTTTGAATTTCAGATATCCTCACCTTTTGACACATCTATCCCAAAACAATACTCTTTACTTGACACAAAAACAATTCCTTGGGAAAAATCAACATATTTCCGTAACCTTAAACAACAAAGTCCCAGACAGCATTTTAGCATTTTCCAAGAAAGGCACCTCCCCATAAATACAGAGTTATTCTGCTTTGGAGGGACAAGAAAAAGGTATAACGGAAGTGACTCCTGGTAAAGTTTCGGATAAGGGACTCTTCGGAATGCCGTTGAACCGTGCATATTTTGAGTTATTGCTTATATATACCGTGGTTATGTTTTTTCGGTGTGTTAAGGAGTCTTTGCGAGTGAAAGCGGCTGGGTGACATGGTTGATAAATGTATTTATTCGAGGTGGGTATAGAGATTCAGTGGTTCTGACTTATTTTACCAAGCAAACTTAAAGTCATGTAAAGTAATGAAAACTTCCACGACATGAAGAGTAACTATTAATTCCCTTTTCCGGGATGGATGGTCGTGTGGATTGGAATTTTTCTCCAAATGTTTTACCCTCTTCTTCAGAGGGCGTACTCAGTGGCATAAACCACATAGTATAGGGCTTACAGAGATTCCAAACGGTAGTTTTCCTGTTTAGGTACTTAATTAATTCCTGCTCCCAGATTATAATTAATCTCACTAGCAGCCAATCAGAGAAGGCGAAACGCGAAAGTGATTACTGATTGGATATGGAACTTCTGTTAAGCGGCTTTTTAATTTCATCGAAACCGTTTTTTCCCTCCAATTCCGATTTGGATTTGAGTGACAGCTTCAGTGGGCGAGTGACAGAGAAATAGCAGGAATGACGTGGTATTAAAGGAGGCGGTCCGTTTGGCATGAAGTTTGTATATTGTTGCCATTAGTGTCTGTGGAGATGAATAATCTTTTAAGCTCTATACTCTGTGGCATAAACATCATTAACCAAAATCTAATTGAATAAATACAGGGTGTCCCATAAATAATGGGTCACACTTCTAGGAGGGATAGAAGACACCTAGACGAGTCAGAATCACATAGGATTCGGGGGTCCCAGACCAAATCCCAGGGAGTTAAAAATGGAGCGACACCCCAAAAATATTAATGAAAAATTCAATTTGTAGAAGAACTGCTATTGGTAGAAATTTAATTATGGTCTCAAAAATTGTGGTTAAATAGGATCTTTAAAATTATCTCAAAAGTCTTCACCTTAAATTTTTATTTATTATGGAAAAAGTTAAAAAACCACAAAAAAATGTGAAAATTCTGCCTCAATCCAAAAATCCAAACCTCATTTTGTAATTCGAAATCATCCCTTTTGATTTTATAATCTGAAAGATCATAGTTGTAAACCCTTAAGTCCAAAGTTTCACGTAAAAACCATCAATATTAAATGCTTGAGATCCTGTTAAAGTTCGTTTTTTGCGTGCGCGAACTGGTTTCCTATAGCCGTTTCCAAAACGACAGTCTGCGGAAGAAAAAAACCGACTTATACCGTGCTTTAACAGGATCTCAAGCATTTAATATTGATGGTTTTTACGTGACACTTTGGACTTAAGGGTTTTCGACTATGATCTTTCAGATTATAAAATCAAAAGAAAGGATTTCGAAATACAAAATGAGGTTTGGGCAGAATTTTCACATTTTTTTGTGGTTTTTTAACTTTTTCCATAATACAACAAATTTTAAGGTGAAGACTTTTGAGATAATTTTAAAGATCACATTAAATCACAATTTTTGAGACCATAATTAATTTTTTACCAACAGCAGTTCTTCTACAAATTGAATTTTTCAATAATTTTTTTGGGGTGTCGCTCCATTTTTCCTGGGATCCACTCCCTGGGATTTGGTCTGGGACCCCCGAATAATATGTGATTCTGACTCGTCTAGGTGTCTTCTATCCCCCCTAGAAGTGTGACCCACTATTTATGGGACACCCTGTATAAATAACAATCAACTGCTGCGTGAATGTTCCAAGTAAAAACGAGGTAGGGATATGAAATCTGTCACAATTGCATTACTGTTCTGATGGATTTATTCGGCATTCCTTAAGAGCCGGGGGCCAGACGCTTGGTATGGAAAGTCCCTCCGCTTTCCTATTGAAATTATTTTCGTGCTCAAAAAGTAAGAGAAGCAATAGAAATTTTCAAGCACAAAAATGATTTTTAGTAGTTACAACTTACAAAGTTGTAATGACTATATATTTGTTGCTTCGTCTTCTTCTTCCTATAAGTGATATTTCCCTGTGCTACAGATTTGAGCTACATATTTTTCTACAGACAATCCGGTATTGATTTTAAGAAGTCTGCAAAGGCTTTAGTTTTTTTCTTGATATTTCCTTTGTTGACTTTCAAGATCTCTGTAAAATTTGACAAAGATATGATTAAAGTTTCCATGAGCTTTAATGATATTTTAGTAGTTAATGATGTTTTTGTGAAGTCTGTCAATGACATGCAGATAATACGTATGTACTGAAAATAATGTATAAATTGAAAAAAAATTAAACCCACAATTGAGGATAGTAGAAAAAAACCTAGCAATCTTTCAAATATTTCAGAAGAACACAATATTTTGTTTTATATGGAAACTAGCGCTGACGCGCTAGACCCGGGCTTCGCCCGGGTTTCAGTTTTTTTTTTATAAATATCATCTGGTGCGTTACAGATGGGCTTCGCCAGTCCAAAAGTAGAAATAGTTATATAAAGAAGCCACTTTTATGTTTATGCTACAACATTGCATTTTAAACTGCAGCAATCGAGAATATGCCTACAACAATTAATGTTACATCTTTTCCTGTTATATTTACAACAATGTGGTATTTCTCCGAAGTTAGGCATAAAATATGGGTTTTTAAGCGTAAAATTGACCAAAAAAGTTGTTGGAACGCTTCGATTTTAAATTATTTTTATTCAGAAACCTTCCTTGGGAGCGAGTAGATCAACGTGGTATAGTTTAATAGTTAATGTATGTTCGAAAAGTTTAAAACTAAAAGGACATACATACATAAAGACAGACAGACAGACATACAGACAGACAGACAGACATTGATTTTTATTTATATATATATATATATAGATAAATTAAAATTTACTCATATTTTTATTTTAGCTTCTACACAGAATTTAATTGTCACGCTTTATTGCAAAAACCTGGTTTAATTATTAAATCGTGAGCTTTAACAAATGAAAAACGGATACAAATCGACATCAAAAATATGGCAACAAAAGGCTGCCTGCTAACTACCTACCTGTGTAGATTTTTTTGACTTATCTTACACATCATGATCAGTTAAGTTTTAACTCAGCTGCACCTGTGCCCCTTGTGCAACATATATCCTCTCTCTCTCTCTCTCTCTCTCTCTCTCTCTCTCTCTC